>CM069077.1:697500-1220000 GCA_035578085.1 Solanum pinnatisectum
ATCTTTAAAGAAAAGACTTATCTCTAAGATTGGTTTCCATATCCTTTCGGGTAGATGGCTTATCACGACCCAGGGGTACACCCTAGATGTAACATGGCGTACTAGACCCCAAAAGGTCTAACACAAGCCACTTAGCATATCATAACATAAAGTAAATAGTAATGATACGGAAATTTGAAAACTTTTTCTATACAATCGAAATCTTTATAAAAACAAGAGGAAGTCTATAACATTTTGTCTAAAACAATCTAAAACAACTTGAATAACTCTTGGGACGCAGCCCATACTAAAATCTAAAACATAAAAGAAAAGACATAAAGGAAAGGTGATCACATCCTTGAGGCTATGAGGACTCACCAAGTCTTCAACTTCTTTGCTTTACTAGAAACCTAGCCACAAGAATGGAACTCAATATCGCCAAACCCTACATTTGATAAGAATGTAGGCAAGAGTATCTATTAGTACAATAATGTACTAAATATGATGGCTAGCATATATCATCAAAATAAGCATATAAGAGGCATTAGTCAATGTAAGACATATACCATAATCATAAGGAAAAATAACATGAGTCATAAACATAAGAGACATCATCATAAGACGTAGGCTATAAGCATAAGGGATAACAACATAATCATAAACATAATCTCCAACATAGACATAATGTAAGCATTAGTCATCATAAGGCATAATCCATATACATTGCCAACACTTAGACCTTCATATCAAAAGACAACCACTACATCAGTAACCTCCAAGTATACTTGTGCAATGTATGGATCAGACCCTATAATCCCATCCATGCTAAGTATTCCCTTTGGTCACCTACCATCTTGACCTCATCCTTAGCTTATTGAGACAAGGGAACCTTCACCTGTAGTCACACATGTATTGGAAAAAACATATAGCAACAACCAAACTAGTCATACATCATAAGCATAAGTCATAAACATGTTCATTAGATAGATCATCATAACATAAGAGGAACATATCATAACTACCCAGCATACTTGTGCAATGCATGAGTAAAACCCCATAAATCTTACTCATGCTAAGTAAAGCTTCTTGAATAACCATAATTCATAATTCATAGTCTTGTTGTGATAGTGAGAATTAGCCTTAACTGAAATAGACCATGTGAGCTTAATATGGAATCCGGTGTTACCCACACCTAAAAGGGTTGTCTTACTTGCCTAAGGTAAGACCATGGTTTGTTAGCTTTAGGTGGATCCAATAGCTAAATAACCTACGGGGGAACATAGTTATGGGATAAGGAGATTGCTACTAGAAACCCACCCTTTCTGACGGGGAGCTTCCATCTCAAGAGATTACTTCAACGAACTCTCCCTTTCTGACGGGAGAGATTCCTTCTAGAAACCCACCCTTTCTGATGGGGGAATTTCCATCTCACATTAATATCCACTCGGTGCTAAGCATAATTCCCATGGGGTACTTGTTAAGTCATAACTTGTTTCATTAGAATAGCTCACTAGATCATGCGTGAGAATAAGCTTTCACCGTCCATGTCTTTATGTACATAAGATTCAATTAGGTGAGTATTGCCTTTCAGCCTTAGAATCATCATTATGTGAGAAAACCTTTCACATCATGTTCATTATGTGTTCATTAGAATAGCCTTTCAATAAATCACAACAACATTATCATAATCATGGACACTTCATTCATAGTCATGCATAAGTGTGTGTGTGAGAATAGCCATTCAACAACACCACAATTACATCATAGTCATAATCACTTTACTCTCAAAGGGTTCTTAAAGCATATACATAACCTTTATAAAACATGCATAATATTATATCTTGCCCTTTCAAGGTCAAAGCTCATATCAAATCAACACACCTAGAATGACTACATTAGACATGGATATAGTCACAATTCAATTAATCAATTAATTACATGCATGATCTCATATACTCATAATATAGGTCATGTGGGTGAAGTCCTTCCACAATAATACCATATGCAATTCAACATACATAATAGCTTCACTCTTAAAGCCTTAACATTCTTAGCTCATTCATATTAGTTTTTACCCTTAAAGCCCTAGAAATCACCTTCATACTACAAGCCTTACTCTCAAGAAATACCTCACATAGTCATCATATATGCCTAATTCTCAAGATAATCTAACCGCATGCTTCATTCTTAACCAATTATAGTCATTCATCATCATGTAAACTCAATCTCAACACTACTAGATCATGATCCATCATATAAGCCATAATCTAATCAATTCATGTATACAAGCTTTACCTTTAAGCAATTCATACTTAGGTACTCTAATCTTAAGTAATTCATAAAGAAATTCATCAATCTTTGAAGGTCACATCTAAGCCCTCAATTTCCTCTTTCATGGCATAAAACCAAACTATATCAATTTCACCCTAGAATCATAGATTAATCAAGAATACATGTATAATCATACTAAAAGCATGTAATTACATCATAAACAACCATTATCCACTCAATTGGATCAACATATAACAATACCCACATTATAGGAAGGAACCCTAACTAGAATTAAGGATTCATCTTCACAATTGAGGGAAACATGGGGGCTTCATAGATGAAAGGAGTCCATGAATGAATAATCCATCATACCTAAACTATAAAGCCTAGAAAGCTTGAAACAATGGAGTCTTGACCTAGCTTGACCCTCTTATTCTGCTTCTTCTTCTTCTTTCTAGAGAGAGGGTTTTTTAGCGGGAATTGGATTTCTTTGGGGATTTAGAAATAATGATAAATAATGATTTGGAATGACTTAATTAAGGGTCTAAAGTCTTTATATAGGTGGTCTAAACTAATATAAAATGATACCACTTAATCCCTAATTGATTATGGAAAGACCCCTTAGCCCCCAACTTAATTGTTTCCAACTTGCCTACACACCCACGGGGCATGCTAGTCCTCTGTGGGTGGTGATTTGCAAGGGTGATTTTTGGACCCTGACCCATGATGTCATCCACGAGGCGTGGACCCCCCTATTGGGCGTGGGTGCACTGCCTTGGGCAGTTTCATTGGGGTTGTTTTGCTATGGTCTTCCTCAAGGACCCTTGATTGGTCCTTAGGGAGTCGTACCTTGACGTTCTACCCCGAAACCCTTCATTCTAAGTACGGGAAGTTCAATCTACGACCCTAAACCTCACATCAAGCTCTAATTGACCTACTAAACTACATGTCACAATCCAAAAATGAATGTGATGGCACTCGTCTTATCCCACCAAAACAAGTCAGCCTAAAACCCAACCATTTCGATAAAGTGAGGAAATAAAATAAAACTAGAAGTTCAATAAAAATTACTAATACGAATAACTAGTTAATTTAACTGAATCCCCAAAACCTGGTTGTCACATGCACAAGCCTCTAATGTGAATTGTAGAATTGAAAGAAAATACACAAGTCTCAAATGACGTTGCCTTTCAAGTAAAACAAAATCATAAACATGAGTAAGAAGGTTCGCTGAGAAGACAAACATCAACCTCACAAATCTCCACAGGAAGCCTTGGAAAAGAAGACAGTAGAAGGTATCACGAAGATCCGGGCTCGTAACCTACAAAAAAAATTGTAGAATCAAGGGGTGAGTACCAAAGCACACGATACTCAACAAGCAAACTTCTAAACACAAGCTAAGGGAGTAGAATACGGGTACTCCTTACACCTCATCTGAACCTCCACACCTACAACCTGTATAAAACCAGCCTAACCTAACAGTTCACAGTTTACATAACACACAGCTCAACAACAACACTCTAACAAATTACATATCCTTGACAATAAATTCAATATTCATTAATCACAACTTCCACAGAAAGGCACTGAAAATATCAGCAACACACAAGATCAAGTTCATCAATGAAAAAAATAGTCAATGCAATGTCAAGTATAGTGATGCATGTCTGACCTAATGATACACACCCGCTATCTCTCAGTCCGGGACCCATGAGGGACATATATGTCCATGCATCCATCGCAGCGTGCGATACGACTCTCGATATATAGTATCCATCGCAGTGCGCTATATGTCCCTCAATATATAATATCCATCGCGGCGCGATACATCCCTCGAAATGTTACATCCTCTTTTCACATAACATTTATCACAAGTATGCCTTAGAACCAATGCAAATTACATGTTCACACAAATAATGAGGAGATGACCATTTTCATAACAATGCACAATTCACAACAATACAATTGTGATACAACATCAACAATTAATCAATAAGCCTTTTAAATCATTCTCAAACATCACACAACAACAATTAATCACATTACATTTTTATTACCCCTTTTCCATCATTAGAATTATTCAACATGGATAAGTCAACCCATCACCAATTCTCATTACTCCCCAACACATACCACAAGGAAATTCACAATTATATGCACTCAACAAGGGTTTAGAAATACACTTGCCTGAAATAGTCGAACAATCACTCTAGGACTTGAACCTTCCCCTTTCATTGAACTTCTAAATCAATTCGATCTATTCAAATGAATAATCACAATTAGATTTCAAAACTAACAACACCAATACTACTATGTGTCTAGTCTAGACCCATAAACTCATTAAAATATATAATCCGGTTCTTAATTAATATTGATGTCAATTAACATGTCAACTCTTATATTTCCCAAATTTTGAACCTAGGGTTAAGTTCCAACTTCTCCAATTTCATAAATCTAAGGATATTTATATTATACAATACACTTATTATTCAATTACATTCACCTAATATATGAAAATTGAGAACTAGATCATACCTATAAAAAAAATATTTCCAAGATGAACTTAACCCATCAAATTAGTAATAGCTACGTAGAAATTACACCCAAAACTATTGGTCATTGATGCCATATAAATATTCCACTGAAATTGGCATACTGCCAAAGAAAACATCAACATTAACTTCTCCAACAAAGCTAACCAATAGCATATCTCAAATCATTATATAACATTATTAACTTATTACTACCCAATCACTTATAACCCTGCAATGAAATTTACTTTTTCTTTAACCACAAACAGATTTTTAAAATCAACATTGAGGCTACACTTTATGCCTCCAATAATAATAATAATAATATAATAATAATATGACTCTCCGTTAATTACAAAACAACTAATCATCTGCAACATATATATCAAATTGAAGATTCTTACCTCAATGTATTGTTTCTATGCGACAGCGCTAGGAGTATTTCCTTACTGTTTTTCTTTCCTTTTTCTTCTCTTTTATAAAATAAACCCTACTTACTTTTTTTTAATATTTGAGACTTAACCCCTTATTGTTAAAAATAAATTAAATACCCGCAAATTCATTAACTATAGTTAAATGACTATTTACAATTATCAAAAAGGACCTTTCGGGTCCGGGTCATTACATTATCCACCACTAAAAACTAGTTTGTCCTCGAACATAAAGTAAACAAAGTACCTGAAGCTTCGAAAAACTGAGGATATCTGGCACGCATGTCAGACTCTGCCTCCCAAGTTGCCTCCCCAACTAAACGGTGCTTCCATTGCACCTTCACTAAACCAATATACTTGGTCCTAAGCTTTCGAACTTGCCTATCCAATATAGTTGTAGGTTCCTCCTCGAATGTCAGGTCTGGATCCAGCTCCACTGAATCGAGTGAACACACATGAGACTCGTCCGGAATATACTTCTGAAGCATAGAGACATGGAAAACAGGATGAACTGCGGACAAACTAGGTGGCAAGGCCAACTTATAGGCTACCTCTCCCACTCGGCTCAAAATCTCAAAAGGTCCAATGAATCTAGGGCTAAGCTTGCCCTTCTTGCCGAACTGCATCACACCCTTTATGGGTTACACTCTAAGCCAAACATGATCGCCCTCCATAAACACGAAGGCTCTAACTCTTCGGTCTGCATAACTCTTCTGTCGACTCTGGGTTGTCAATATTCTATACTGAATCATACGGACCTGCTCCATAGCAACTATAAGAAAGTATGTATCCAAATAGTCCATCTTCGCCGAATCAAACCAACCGATCGGAGACCTACACCGTATGCCATACAACACCTCAAATGGGTCCATTTGAATACAATAATGATAACTGTTATTGTAGGCAAACTCTTCTAAGGGTAAATGTCGATCCCATCTAGCACCAAAATCGATCACACATGCTTATAGCATGTCCTCCAATACCTGAATCGTCCGCTCGGTCTGACCATTGATGACTCCACAAATTGGACTCATTTAGGGCTATATTTTGACAGAATTAGGTCCTCAAATGCATATTTTATCTCAATATCTGATGAAAACCATTAAGTTTCAGGTATTTGGAGTTTGAGGGAAAGCATGGACACTACCTAGCAATAAAGGAACAAAGGCAACTAAAAGAATGAGGAAATGAAGATCTGAGAATCGCCGAACCCATTAAGTGAATCGCCAAAAAGTCTTATCCTCACCTTTTGTTCCAGTGTGCTGAGTCCTGAAGGAAAGGATCAAATCGGTGGTGAAAAGGAGTAGTCGGCGTATCGCCGAGCAGTTTCGCAAAGCTGTACTATGTCGCCCAATGATCCAAACACGACGATGTTGAAGGATAGAGCAAGACGACGATAAAACCTACCAAAGGGCGGATGGCCGAGTTGATCAGCGATCTCGACTAATGACGCCGAATGATCTGCTGAAGCACAGATTTTTTAAAACTATAAATAATAGTTGAGTTTTGTAGTTGAGTATCAGATGAGATTTTAGTATAGAATTTTTAACATAGACTTATGAGTTCTAAGTTGGGAGAGGGTTTTGAAGAACTTGAAGATTCAAAGGGTTTCAACTCCAAGAATTTGGACTTGGGACTTGTGGATTCTTCATTATTTTCTTGTTTTGAGACTTAAATCTTCATACCCATTTGAATGCAACCTCATTTTGGTATAAATTTCTATCTCTTCTACATGTCTAGCTAAAACCCCCGATGGTCTTGCCTGAAATGAAGAATTAAGTTGGGGTCCTCCACGACCCCTCTGAAAAGTACACTGTCGCATCACGTGATCGGGATCTCCACAAGTAAAGAAAAATCTCTTACCTGAGAACTGTTGTGCAGACCTTGAAAACCCACTATAATTGCCTCACCCCGTAGGTCACTGTTGTGAACCATACAAGCCCTGACCCGCGCTATAAGAACCCCGAGGTATCTGGCCACCCTCGGATGTCGGCATAGACACATGAACGGGTCCCCGATGCTAAAAGGAACCACTCCCTCTATGTGATCCCCTGCCTCCAGATAAGGCACAATGAAACTGACATGATGTACGGGCCCTCTTAGGGTCCCCCAAACACCTCTCTCTCCATCAATTCCGCCTCTTTGGCGGCGCTCATAATGGATAGAAAGGAAGCCCCTTCTCGAGATGCCCTAAACACAGTCAATCTGATAGAGAAAGTCTGCCCCCTCACAAATCTACGAATCATCTCTGTCTCGTCTGAAATAATTGTCAATGCATGCCTAGACAACTGGCAAAAACGAGCCTCATACTCTGTAACACATAAGTTGTCCTGTCTCAGATTCTCTAACCTCAAATGACTCTCCTCTCTCACGCTCCAAGGGATAAAACGGTCATGAAAGGCACTAGAAAATATCTCCTAAGTCACTGGAGGAGATCCAACTAGAAAAGACCCCGAATAAACTCTCCACCACTCTCTCACTAGCCCACAAAGCTGGAGTGTAGCATACCGAACCCCATGTGACTTAGCTAATCCAACCACCTCTAGCAACTCTCGGTATATAGTCAGACACTCATGAGCGTCCTTACTCTTCCCACCCTGAAACTGAGGTGGGTCCATCTTTCAAAATCTCTCACACCTACGCTGCCCATCCTCTGTTAGAGAAACCAATGGTGCACCTTGACCCCCAACTGCTGGTGCAAGATCATTCCCAATCATGGGATCCACTGGTGGCTGCCTCGCCGGATCCTGAATAATTGTTGCTTGCTGCTACTCTTGGATTTGAGCCCCCTCTCTAGTCTAAGAGTCCTCTAGTGTGGCGGTTGTACCACCACCCTGAGTAAAGTTCTCTAGCAAACTTAACACCCTCAATAATGTATCCTGAAGCAAATGTGGTTTAGGGTTCTAAAGGAACCTGGTTCTCTCTGTCATTAATCAAAGGCTCTAGAGAGACCTCTCTAGCACAGCCCCTCACTGGTGCTGCTCCACGGCCACGACCTCTGGCCAGTATCATTCCACGAGCACGACCTCTAGCGCGGGCTCTACCCCTACCCCTAGTTGGGGCTTCAACAACTGCCTCGAGAAGTGCATCCCCTCTACCACCAATAACAGTAGCTCTAGTCCTCGTCATCTGTCAAAATAATATACAATAGCTCAATACTAGGGAAGGTAACCAGGCACGATGAGTAAGAATGAACAAAATGAAAGTTTCCTAACAATCTACATAGCCTCTCAGAGATAAGTACAGACGTCTGCATACCGATCCTTGAGACTATATGTAGACTCGATTTGTGTACACATGAGACCTATGAAACTTGGGCTCTGATACTATTTTGTCACAACCTAAAAATGGATGTGATGGCACTAGTCTTATCCCACCAAAACAAGTCAACCTAAAACCTAACCATTTTGATAAAGTGCGGAAATAAAATAAAACTAGAAATTCAATATCAATTACTAATATGGATAACAAGTTAATTTAACTGAATCCCCAAAACCTGATTGTCATGTGCACAAACCTCTAATGTGAATTGTAGAATTGAAAGAAAATATACAAGTCCCAAATGACATTGTCTTTCAAGTAACACAAAATCATAAAAAGGAGTAAGAAGGTTCGTTGAGAAGACAAACAACAATCTCACAAATCTCCACAGGAAGCCTTGGAAAAGAAGACAGTAGAAGGTATCACTAAGATTTAGGCTGGTAACATACAAAAAATTGTAGAAGCAAGGGGTGAGTACCAAACCACACGATACTCAACAAGTAAACTTCTAAACAAAAGCTAAGGGAATAGAATATGCGTACTCCTTATACCCCATCCGAACCTCCACACCTACAATCTACATAAAACCAACCCAACCTAATAGTTCATAGTTTACATAGTACACAACTCAACAACAACACTCTAACAAATTACATATCCTTGACAACAAACTCACTATTCATCAATCACAACTTTCACATAAAGGCACTCACAAGTTCAGCAACACACAAGATCAAGTTCAGCAATGATAAAAATGTGGAATACAATGTGAAGTATAGTGATGCTTGTCTGACCTATTGATACACACCCGTTGCCTCTCAGTCCAGGACCCATAAGGGATATATCTGTCCATACATCCATCGCGGAGTGCGATACGACCCTCGATATATAGTATCCATCGCAGTGCGCGATACGTCTCTCGATATATAGTATCCATCGCGGTGCGCGATATGTCCCTCAAAATGGTAGATCCTATTGTCACATAACACTTATCACAACCATGCCTCGAACCAATGCAAATGACATGTTCACACAAATAACGAGGAGATGACCATTTTCATAACAATGCACAATTCACAACAATACAACCATGATACAACATCAATAATTAATCAATAAGCCTTTCAAATCATTCTCAAACATCACACACCAACAATTAATCACATTACCTTTTTATTACCCTTTCTCCATCATTCGAATTATTCAACATGGACAAGTCAACCCATCACAAATTCTCATTACTCCCCAACACATACCACAAGAAAATACACGATTCTATGCACTTCACAAGGGTTTAGAAATTCACTTGCCTAAAATAGTCAAACAATCACTCTGGGACTTGAAGCTTCCCCTTTCGTTAAACTTCTAAATCAATTCAATCTATTCAAATGAATAATCACAATCAATTTTCAAAACTTACAACACTTGTATTACTATGTGTCTAGTCTAGACCCAAAATTCATTAAAATATATAATCTGGTTCCTAATTAATCTTGATGTCAATTAACATGTCAACTCTTATATTTTCCAAATTTTGAACTTAGGGTTAAGTTTCAACATTACCAATATCATAAATCTAATAATATTGATATTATACAATACACCTATTATTCAATTACATTCACCTAATCTATAAAAATCGAGAACTAGATCATACCTATAAAATAATATCTCTAAGATGAACTTAACTCATCAAAATAGTAATCGCTACGTAGAAATTACACCCAAAACTATTGCTCACTGATGCCTTATTAATATTTCACTGAAATTGGCATACTGCCAAAGAAAACATCAACATTAACTTCTCCAACAAAGCTAACCAATAACATATCTCAAATCATTATATAACATTATTAACTATTTACTACCCAATCACTTATAACCCTGCAAAGAAATTTACTTTTTCTTTAACCACTAACAAATTTTTAAAATCAACATTGAGGCTACGCTTTATGCCTCCAATAATAATAATAATAATAATATAATAATAATAATGACTCTCTGTTAAGTAGAAAACAGCTAATCATCTGCAACATATATCAAATTGAAGATTCTTACCTCAGTGTACTGCTTCTATGCGACCGCGCCAGGTGTATTTCCTCACTGTTTTTCTTTCCTTTTCCTTCTCTTTTCTAAAATAAACCCTACTAACTTATTTATAATATTTCAGATTTAACCCCTTATTGTTAAAAATAAATAAATTACCTGCAAATTCATTAACTATAGTTAAATGACTATTCAAAATTAACAAAAATGACCTTACGGGTCTGGGTCATTACAGGGGTGTTACAATATCTCTCCCTTGGAAACATTCATCCTCGAATGACACTCTAGGCACTTCTTAAGGTCACGACTCTATACTAGGAACCCATCATGCATGCAACTCATCTAAATGCACATAAATAAAGGAGGAACTTCATCTCCAAACTAAACATACTCAATGCAACACAAGGAAGTAGGAACTACATCTAACAACCCAAAATGCATGAAGTTCAACATCTAATCATGTTTAAGGAGGAACTACAACCTCCGAACTAAAACATGCTCAACACACTCTCATGGAGCTCATATGCAATTATATTTACTCTAATAAAGCATTTATTCAAGGGGGAATCTCAACTCCAAACTAAGGCATGCTCATATATTCATCTCATGGAGTCAAATAGGTAAATCATACTCAATGCACTACAACATGAGGAAATAATAATGAAACTCATTTTTATTTTAAATCACAAGCTTTCTTGAACATGCACCACATAAGGAAATCATGCAAACACATAAAACACATGTGACTTCACATAGAGAACAAAATCATGAGGAACTCATCATTTAATGCTAAAGGAGGAATACAAGGAAAAAGGATGAGGATATCGGGACATCTTATTGGCCTCGGCCTCCCAAGTAGCACCCTCACCTTAAACCCTTACTAAGAGGTCACTCCTTAATATTTTCATGGATGCAATTTCCTTGCCGTTCTATTTCTTGACTTGCCGGTCTAAGATTCCTACCGATATTTCTAAATTAGAGAAAGTCTCATTAACTCCCAACTCTTCTTAAGGAATTTATAAATGTCGGACCTCCAACACCCATCTATATCCAAGAGACATGGAAAACTGGACACACCGGTGCCACTCATTAAGCAACTCTAATTCACAAGCAACCTCACCAACTCCACTTAATATCTCATATGAGCCTACAAAATCGGGACTAGACTTCCCAAACTCACTACACCTCTCAAGGTGAGAATTTCCAAGACAACCCATATCATGAACATCAAGAACACTCAACGACCTTGCTATCTAAGCACATCATCTCCCCCTTGGGAGTAAGCCTATACAGACTCCTCTAAGCATCATTTCTTTCAATTCTAAGGTCGGAGCTAGTCATCACAATATGATTCTAAACCATTTCAATCCATATCATCACCTTTGGTGGGATCTACCAACCAATCGTATCTTGGTATTATCTACACACCCTACTCAAAATGACCATACTTAAGATCAATAAAAAAAAAAAACTAACTCTTTGAAGTTCGTCAACACTTAAACATATCTCCCTCAACTTTTCTAGGTGGTACATGCAACCCTCAAGTCAACTTTAATACAAAACATAATCAAAACTTAGGACATAGACTCCCCCCCCCCCCCTTCCATTGACAGATAGGCTCATTCGGGAACTAGCAATTTGACAATACGGGTTCTACAATCACATATCAGCATAACAATAATACTACTAATCAATCCTAAGGATGACATCTAAATCTAGAATATCAAGTCCTATCTAGTCACATAGCCATAATTGGCATCACAACCAACATTTTCTCCCTCGTTCCTTGTAGCATGAGCCCTTCGAGTAATCATATCCTGAAGACCATTGGATAAGGAGAAAGACCTTATAGAGTTAAACTCTATGGCACGACTTAGAGAATGAAGAAGTGAAGTTTCGTAATCATCTAATAGCTTCCTATTCATAAATGTGGCGCGCTTCACATTTATGTACAAGACTCTACTAGATGTGGTTTTGAGACAATCCTAAAATCATTCTAAACCTTGTGCTCTTATTACCAAGTTTGTCACGACCAAGGGGTACACCCTAGATGTAACAAGGAGTACTTGACCCCAAAGGGGTCTCATACAAGCCCTTGGCATAATCATAGACATAAGATCATAGGAAAATAGTGCGGAATTTAAAACTTTTCTTTACAATCGAAGTCTTTTGTAAAATGAGAGAGTCTATACACTATGTCTCAATCCATCTATAATATTTGAATAGAAAACTCTTTGAATACAATCTTAAGGACACGACCCTTACAAAAAAAGTCTACAACATAAAAGAAGGACAAGACCCTTACTAAAAAAAGTCTACAACATAAAAGAAGGACATAAAAGACATATGGTCAAGCCCTCAAATACAATGAGGACTCACCAATCTTCTTCTTCTTGATCTACTAAGGTCCTAGCCACAAGGATGGAATCCAATATATCCAAAACCTACACTTATAGAAAATGTAGAAAGATGGGGTTAGCACAAAATGTACTAAGTATGGAAGCCATGCAAGAAAATCCTTAAAACATCATAAAAGGGACATTTTCTTTAAAACCATGCTATATGCCACTTTTGAACATCATCTTTGAAATAGTTGGACAATGCAACTCATAAAGTAACTCACATACAATTCATCATAACATAAAGGAAAGCATCATAATAACAATCATAGTCTGCAACATAAACATAATACATATCCCAGTCTTCACAAAACATAGTTCATACACATGGTCAAATACCAAGATCATCTCATCATAGAAGAACTATCAAATAAGCAACCCTAAGCCATAATTGTGCAATGCATAGATAGGATCCCATAATCCTATCTACACTAAGTATCACCTTTAGGCAACCAACAACATACATATCTTAATTTACCTTATTCATATCCAACATACATAAGTAAGGAGTCATTCATGTTCATAACTTGTAACAAGTGAAGTCAACATTAACATTCATACATACCTTTCATACATAATTCATAAGTCCTCATAACATAAGAGAACACACACCATAACCACTTCATAAGTCTACTTGTGCAATGTATAAGTGAAGTCACATACCCCCCACTCACACTAAGTAAAGCTCGTTAAGAAGTTATAAGTATAGTTCATGTTCATAATTTATATAAAGCATACATTCAACTCATAATCATCATTTCATAAAAGAGACATATCATGCCCAATCTCAAAGCCTACTTGTGCAATGCATGAATAAAGTCCCATACCCCCACTCATATGAAGTAGAACCTCTTGAGGAACCATAGAACATGCTCATGTTCTTATCATAATTCATATTCTTATCATTTAGGGAAATATAGCCTTAGCCGACACAGACCATGTGACCAACATGGAATCAGGTGTTCTACCCACACACCAAAAAGAGGTATCCTACTTGCCTAAGATAGAACATACATAATAGATTTTAGGTGGATCCACTAGCTATATACCTATGTAGGCACATAGTTATGGGATAACGAGATTGTTACTAGAAACTTAGACTTCTAGCGTAGAAGGTTTCCATCTCATGAGATAACATACATTGGGAAGCCGGACTTGCTAAACGTAAAAGCCCCCATCTCACTTTTATATCCACTCGATGCTAAGCATAATTCCCTTTAAGAGTTCTATTAAGTCTTTACTTAAGTTCATAGTCATAAGAGAATGCACTAGGCACTCAAACCAACATATCATCATAATAGCTCATAGATTCCTTAAACGAGAATATCATTTCACTTAGAATCATCAACATGTGAGTAAACCTTTCACATCGTATTCATAGTGTGTTCATGAGAATAGCCTTTCAATCAACACAACAACATAATCATAGTCCTAGACAATTCATACATACACATGTGTAAGGGTAAGGGGAGAATGACCTTTCAACAATTACCACCTTTACACAATAGTCATAGGATCTTCACTTTATAAGGGAATCATAAGCAAAACCTTGGTCACATCATAATCATATTCATGCATGTGTGTGTGGGAGTGTCCTTCCAATGACACAACAACAACATTATCATAATAAACACTTTCTACTCAAAGTATTCATAAACATGCACATAATATCATAATCATACATACACCTCATATCTTGCATTCAAGGGTCATGTTAAGTCAACATATCTAGCATTCATCACATGAGATATAGATATAGAGTCATAACTCAAGAACAGCATTCATTCCATGCATAAACTCATATACTCATATTAGAGGTCATATAGATAAAGTCTTCTCACAATAGGGCCATACACAATTCAACATACATAATGGCTCCCTTCTTGGATAACACCCTTAGCTTATTCATTTTAACTATTTACCCTTGAGCCCTATGAGTCACTGATGCTTATCGTGACCAACGACACTAACCTATGGTACGAGTGTCCCCGATCGTCAATAATATAGTAACCCAACCAAGGGTTGGGGTCGTGTCCCAAGGGAGTGGTTTTAAGAATTAATAAAAAAATAAAATTAAGTTCTAATTAGTCATAGCTAAAGACATTAACGAGTAAAAACTTTGTAAATTAAAGGGGGACACAAAAGTGTCAAATATCAATTTGGGGGTTTTGTCACAAGTATAGCAAAAACAACAAATATAACAAGAAAATCAAGTATAGGGAAGATTTCTTGGGGTTTAACCACAATACAAGTTGAGATAAATAGTTGGGTACATGTTTTCGATAGGAAATTTGCAAGATAATAGTGACTAGGCTAAGCTTTAGATGGAAATAAGTTCCCTCTCGGGTAACTTACCCCATTTCAAATGGGTTCCTCTCGGACACCCATTTGCTGCATGAAGGCCAGCCTACGCCTTACCTCACTCACTCTCTCAAGCTGAGTGTTAGGATATGGGACTAGGGCTCACCCTCTCGGACTGAACCTCATATCGACCCACTCCTTAGGCCATCAGTCTAGTGGTCTTGGTTTTTGACCTCTCTCTCGAGCAAGCCAAAAACACATAGGTGGTTTTGTATTTGCAACTACAAACCCATTAAATTAAACCACAACCACTAGGTGAAATCACCAATAAATACATCTAACCTATCAGCAAACAAGACCCAACAATAATATCAACACATATTTGCTAAATCATACCCCAAGAATGAGGTTTTTAGCCACACATGAACAAGATATAGAAATTTATACCTAAATGAGTTTGCATTCAAATGGGTATGAAGATTTAAGTCTTGTTACAGGCCAAGAATGAAGAATCTAAGAGATCCAACTCCAAATCTTGAAGATGAAAACCCCCTTCTCCTTCAAGTCTCCAAAACCATCTCAAGCTTAAAGCAAAAATATCAGAAAAGTACTATTCTATTGTGAAAATTATAATAATGGTCCGACTCTCCTAAAATTAATAAAAAGTTTAGTATTTATAGACTTCAAAAAATAGTGTTGGCGGATCATTCGGCGAGGTTAGTCGAAATCGCCGATTAACTCGGTGATTCTCCCTTTAGTGTTGTTTGTCGCCGTCTTGTACTATCCTTCAACATCATCGTGCTCTGTGTCATTGGGCGACATAGTACTGCTTTGCGGATCTATTCGGCGAAACGCCAACGGTTCCTTTCATCGCCTTTTTGATCCTACCCCTTCAGGGCTTCGCGTACTGGAACAAAAGGCGGAGTGCGTCCCTTCGATGAATCACCAAGCATGCTTGGCGATGCTCAGGTTTCAGCTTCTTCGTTCTTTTCTGCCTTTTTGTTCCTTTTTGCGTCTAAGTGTCCATACTTCCACTAAAACTTCAAATACCTGAAACTTAAGTGTTTTCATAAGATATTTAGAATAATAAGCATTTGAGGACACTATTTCTATTAAAATAAAGCCCTAAATGAGTCCAATTTGTAGACTCATCAGTCACCTTCATGTTAGAAGCCTTACTCTCAAGCAATGCCTCACATGATCATCGTGTATACCTAACTCTCAAGGTAACCTAACCACATGCCTCATTCTTGATCAATTATAGTCACATAGGAAACATGTAATCTCAATCTCAACACTACACAAACATGATCCATGATATAAACCCTAATCAAGTTAGTTCATGTCTACAAGCTAGGTGATCTAAACTAAGGCAATTCATCAAGAAATTCATCATTCTTAGAAGGTTACATCTAAACCCACAATTTTTCTCTTTCATGACATAGCCCTAGGCCTCATCAATTCACCTTAGAATATTAGGTTAATCAAATATACAAGTACAATCATACTTAAAGCATGCAATTACATCATAATCAACTCACATCCAAGCAATTGGACCAACTTGCAAAACCATCACATAATGTAAAGAAGAACCGTAACTAGGATTGAGGGCCTCATGGATTCTTGAAGAAGTTGAGTTAAAATCATATAAAACCAATCATACATTCATAAACAAACATAATTCACTCTTTAAAAGCAACTTTAAAAGAAATCCCTGGAGTTAAGTTGAAACCCTAGCTAATTGGGTTTTCTAGAATTGAGATAAAAGCTTCTGAAAGAGCTCCTTGGGTGATAGCTACCCAAGGATGAAAACTCCCATACCTTAGACTTAGAATCCCATCAAATTCATAGGAAGAGGACTCAATCTTCAAGCCCTATCTTGATCCCTTTTATTGGTCTTCAATGGAGTTCTATTGAGAAGATTTTGGAGTGGAGGGAAATTGGAATTTGATTTGCAGTCTTGGGTTATGATTAATTAAAAGGTGTTTTAATACCATAAACTACTTTATATTAGTGAAATAAACCCATAATAACTGACCGTTAATGAAAATGGATTAATTAACAATTTACCAAATAGACCCGACAATTGGCCGAACTAAACCACTAAAACAGTGATGATCCACGGACCCCCCACACACGGACGGTGGGTGGGTCCACGAACCATCCTGTCAAGGCGTGGTTTGGATAGGAGATTTGACAAATGAGGCCTTGACCTACAGAGCAAGACCACGAGGCGTGGATGAAATTACGCCCCGTAGGTCCCATCCATGGTTCACAAGGTTTTGCTAATTAGGGCAGATTTGGGGAGCTTTTGGGGTTAGGCTTAAGGGTCCTCCTCAAGGACCCCTAGGGTGGTCCTTGGGGATTCGTACCTTAACGTTTAAACCCTCAAATCCTTAACCTAGACTCAAGAAACCTTTTTACAATATTTACTCACATTTCAAATCCTAGACTCACACATGAAGCTCTAGTTTCTCCTACATGATTTCTTTAAGCTTTAGCTAGGTCTTAACAGTTTTTACGGGGTGTTACATTATCCCCCACATGGGAACATTCCTCATCGAATAACACTTTAAACATTTTAAGGACTTAAAGACTCAAGACTAGTAGCCCATGATGCATCAAAACATCATAACAATGCACAACAAAAAGGAGGAAACATCAACTCCATCTCAAACATACTCCAAGCAACTTAAACAAGTAGGAACTACATATACAAACTCATCATAACTTCAACATTTCTCATTTCAGTAGAGGAATTACCTTCTCCAACTCATAATATGCTCAACATCCTCTCATGGAGCTCATATGAAAATTAATCTTAAAAACAACATTTCATTCAAGGAGGAATTTCTCAACTCCCAAACTAAAGCATGCTCATGCATTCTTCTCATGAAGTACAATAGGAAATTCTTACTCAAAGCACTACACCATGAGGAAATCAATTCACATAAACTCATTTCCTTTAAAAACACAAATTTTCATGAACATGCATCATATAGGAAAGTCATGGCAACACATAAGCACATAACAACAATGTTAGCTAGGCATTCCACCTCCCTCCTCTAGGAGTGAGCCTATACCAACACTTCTAAACATCATCAACCACATAATCATAGGAGGAATTACATTTTCCCACTAAAAGCAAGCTCAACACAACAATATGGAGCCAATGTGCCATTTCATCAAAAGCATAATCAAGCATGTTCACCAATTCATCTCATGAAGTCAAATATGCTATCACCATACTAAGAAGCACAACAACATGAGGAACACGTAAATCATCAAAAACCCATTTCATACAAAATAAGAATCTTTTAAAAACATGCATAACACAAGGAGGTCATAGAAATTTCTAAAGCACTCATGACTCCTAGACATAAAACAAGCCCAAAGAAAGGAACTCTTGGTCTCAAGATTGAATAAGAATAGAAGGAAGGGATGAGGAAATCGGTACTCTCTATCAAATTTTCTATCCAAGCACATGATCTCCCCCTTGGGAGTAAGCCTCTTTACTAAAACCTCAAATACTACTCCTTTCAAACAAACTTAAAGCATTACCAAGACTCATTGTAACCTTACCGGGCTCTAAAACTAATAAAGGTCTAATAACAATGCATCCAAACCCTACCAAGGTTAACAAGAGTAACTCTATGGACAAGTAAGTCATAGGACACATATAACATCCAAGACTCCACAATCATGGAATGTGTCAAAGAGAACTTATCATCTTTAAAGCTAGAGGAGGAATAGAAGGGAACATAAGGATATTAGGACATCTCATTGGCCCTTGGCCTCAAAAATAAGCACGTGCAACTAAGATCCTTACTAAAATACCACTCCTCAACATTGTCATGGAAGCACTTTCTTACTCTTATATTTCTTAACTTGCCGGTCTAAGATCCCAATTGGTAGTTCTAAATTAGAGAGGTTCTCATTTAAGTACTCTTTCTCACAAGCAACCTTACCAACACCAATCAAAGTCTCATATGAGCCCACCAAACCGGGACTAAACTTCTCAAACTCATTACACCTCTTAAGGTGAGATTTTCAAGCCAATCTAAATCATGAAGATCTAGATCACTCAACGACCTTACTATCTAAGCAATTTATCCCCTACTGGGGAGTAAGCCTATACAAGCTCTTTTAAATGTCACGTTTTTCCATCCTAAGGTCGGAGAAACATATCACTAAACCTTCACATTCATCACACAAGGTGTTTCCAAACCATGGGAATTATACTTCTCTCCTCCTTTAAAGGAGTCTATTCACTCAACATCTCTAGGCACCACTTAATCACCACTATTCCACCAATCTAGGTGATCTAATCTAAGGCATTTCATCAAGAAGTTCATCATTCTTAGAAGGTTACATCTAAACCCACAATTTTTCTCTTTCATGACATAGCCCTAAGCCTCATCAATTCACCTTAGAATCTTAGGTTAATCAAATATACAAGTAGAATCATACTTAGATCATGCAATTACATCATAATCCACTCACATCCAATCAATTAGACCAATTTACAAAACCATCACATAATGTAAAGAAGAACCATAGATAGGATTGAGGGTCTCAAGGATTCTTGAAGGAGTTGAGCTAAAATCATATAAACTCAATCATACATTCATAAACAAACATAATTCACTCTTTAAAAGAAACTTTAAAAGGAATCCATGGAGTTGAGTTGAAACCCTAGCTAATTGGGTTTTCAAGAATTGAGATAAAAGCTTTTGAAAGGGCTCCTTGGGTGATAGCTACCCAAGGATGAAAACTCCCATACCTTAGACTTAGAATCCCATCAAATTCATAAGAAGAAGCCTCCATCTTCAAGCCCTATCTTGATCCCTTCTCTTGGTCTTCAATTGAGTTCTAGAGAGAAGATTTTTTAGAGGAGGTAAATTGGGATTCGATTTGGGGTCTTAGGTTATGATTAATTAAAAGGTGTTTTAATGCCATAAAATACATTATATTAGTGAAATAAACCCATAATAACTGACCCTTAATTAAAACTAATTAATTAACAATTTACCAAATAGACACTACAATTAGCCGAACCAAACCAGTAAAATGGTGATGATCCACAGACCCCCCACCCACGGACCATGGGTGGGTCGACGGACCATCCTGTCACGGCGTAGTTTGGATCAGAGACATGACAAATGAGGCCTTGACCTACGGAGCAAGACCACGAGGCGTGGACGGAACTACGCCCCGTAGGTCCCATCTATAGTTCACAAGGTTTTGCTAATTAGGGCAGATTTGGGGAGCTTTGGGGGTTAGGCTTAAGGGTCCTCCTCAAGGACCCCTAGGGTGGTCCTTGGGGATTTGTACCTTAACGTTTAAACCCTCAAATCCTTAACCAAGACTCAAGAAACCTTTTTACAATATTTACTCATATTTCAAACCCTAGACTCACACATGAAGCTCTAGTTTCTCCTACTTGATTTCTTTAAGCTTTAGCTAGGTCTTAACAGTTTTTACGGGGTGTTACATTATCCCCCACATGGGAACATTCCTCATCGAATGACACTTTAAACATTTTAAGGACTTAAAGACTCAAGACTAGCAGCCTATGATGCATCAAAATATCATAACAATGCACAACAAAAAGGAGGAAACATCAACTCCATCTCAAACATACTCCAAGCAACTCAAACAAGTAGGAACTACATATACAAACTCATTATGCATCATAACTTCAACATTTCTCATTTTAGTGGAGGAATTACCTTCTCCAACTCATAATATGCTTGACATCCTCTCATGGAGCTCATATGTAAATTAATCTTAAAAACAACATTTCATTCAAGGAGGAATTTCTCAACTCCTAAACTAAAGCATGCTCATGCATTCTTCTCATGAAGTACAATAGGCAATTCTTACTCAAAGCACTACAACATGAGGAAAACAATTCACATAAACTCATTTCCTTTAAAATCACAAGTTTTCATGAACATACATCATAGAGGAAAGTCATGGCAACACATAAGCACATAACAACAACATTAGCTATGTATACCACCTCTCTCCTTTAGGAGTGAGCCTATACCAACACTTCTAAACATCATCAACCACATAATCATAGGAGGAATTACATTTTCCCACTAAAAGCAAGCTCAACACAACAATATGGAGCCAATGTGCCATTTTATCAAAAGCATAAACACGCATGTTCACCAATTCATCTCATGAAATCAAATATGCCATCACCATACTAAGATGTACAACAACATGAGGAACATGTAAATCATGAAAAACCCATTTCATACAAAATAAGAAACTTTCAAAAACATGCATAACACAAGGAGGTCATGGAAATTTCTAAAGCACTCATGACTCCTAGACACAAACCAAGCCCAAAGAAAGGAACTCTTGGTCTCAAGCTTGAATAAGAATAAAAGGAAGGGATGCGGATATCGGTACTCTCTATCAAATTTTCTATCCAAGCACATGATCTTCCCCTTGGGAGTAAGCCTCTTTACTGAAACTTCAAATACTACTCCTTTCAAACAAACTTAAAGCATTACCAAGACTCATTGTACCCTTACGGGGCTCTAAAACTAATAGAGGTCTAATAACCATGCATCCAAACCCTACCAAGGTTAACAAGAGTAACTCTATGGATAAGTAAGTCATAGGACACATATATTATCCAAGACTCCACAATCATGGAATGAGTCAAGGAGAACTTATCATCTTTAAAGCTAGAGGAGGAATAGAAGGGAACATAAGGATATTGGGACATCTCATTGGCCCTTGGCCTAAAAAATAAGCACCTTCAACTAAGACCCATATAAGCACTTTCAACTAAGACCCTTACTAAAGTACCACTCCTCAACATTGTCATGGAAGCACTTTCTTACTCTTCTATTTCTTAACTTGCCGGTCTAAGATCCCAATAGGTACTTCTAAATTAGAGAGGTTCTCATTTAAGCAGTCTAGCTCACAAGCAACCTTACCAACACCACTCAAAGTCTCATATGAGCCCACCAAACCAGGACTAAACTTCTCAAACTCACTACACCTCTTAAGGTGAGATTTTCAAGCCAATCTAAATCATGAATATCTAGATCGCTCAACGACCTTACTATCTAAGCACTTTATCCCCCACTGGGGAGTAAGCCTATACAAGCTCTTTTAGACTTCACTTCTTTCTATCTTAAGGTCGGAGTAACATAGCACTAAACCTTCGAACTCATCACAGAATATGATTCCAAACCATGGGAATTACACTTCTCTCCTCTTTCAGAGGAGTCAACTCACTCAACATCTCTAGGCACCACTTAAGCACCACTATTCCACCAATCTATCAATATACCTCAAAACTCATCATGACTAAGCCGGGTTCTATCATAACCTCACAATCACCTTGCTAGGTAGGCACACTATATCCCCCTTGGGAGTAAGCCTACACAAATTTTTCTAAACATCTTTCATAACATAAAGGCAACAATGAAACATCATTCTTACTAAAGACAACATCAGAATCTATCATCTCAAATCTATTCAAGTCACCAAGCCATAATTGGCATCTCCTCCAACCTTTCTCCCTCACTCTTTGTAGCATAAACCCTTCTAATAGTCATAGCCAAAAGACCATCGGATAAGGGATAAGAGAGAGAGCTTATAGATCTATGGCATGACTTAAAAAATGAAGGAGTGAAGTTTTCCTAACATCTAATAGCCTCCTATTCATAAAATGTGGTGCGCTTCACATTTATGAACAAGACTCTACTAGATGTGGTTTGAGACATCCTAAAATTATCCCAAAACCTTATGCTCTTATACCAATTTTGTCACAACTTGAGGTTACCCCCTAGAAGTAACATGGCGTACTTGACCCTGAAGGGGTCTCATACAAGCCCTTAACATAATCATAGACATAAGATCATAGGAAAATAGTGTGGAATTTAAAACTTTTCTTTACAGTCGAAGTCTTTTGTAAAATGAGAAAGTCCATACACTATGTCTCAAGCCATCTATAACATTTGAATAGAAAACTCTTTGAATACAATCTTAGGGACACGACCCTAACAAAAAGTCTACAACATAAAAGAAAGACATAAAGGACATATGTTCAAGCCCTCTAATACAATGAGGACTCACCAATCTTCTTCTTCTTGATCTACTAAGGTCCTAGACATGAGGATGGAATCCAATATCTCCAAAGCCTACACTTATAGAAAATGTAGAAAGATGGGGTTAGCACAAAATGTACCAAGTATGGAAGTCATGCAAGAAAATCCTTAAAACATGCATAAAAGGGACATTTTCTTTAAAATCATGCTATATGCCACTTTTGAACATCATCTTTGAAATAGTTGGAGAATACAACTCATAAAGTAACCCACATACAATTCATCATAGCATAAAGGATAGCATCATAATAACAATTATAGTCTCCAACATAAACATAATACATATCCCAATCTTCACAAGACATAGTTCATACACATAGTCAAATACCAAGATCATCTCATCAGAGAAGAACTACCAAATAAGCAACCCTAGCCATACTTGTGCAATGCATAGATAGGATATCATAATCCTATCTACACTAAATATCACCTTTAGACAACCAAAAACATACCTAGCTTACTTTACCTTATTCATATCCAGCATACATAAGTAAGGAGTCATTCATGTTCATAACTTGTAACAAGTGAAGTCACCATTAACATCCATACATACCTTCCAAACATAATTCATAACTCTTCATAACATAAGAGAACCCACACAATAACCCCTTCATAAGTCTACTTGTGCAATGTATAAGTTAAGTCCCATACCCCCACTCACACTAAGTAAAGCCCATTAAGAAGTCATAAGTATAGTTCATGTTCATAATTCATATAAATCATACATTCAACTCATAATCATCATATCATAAAAGAGACATACCATGGCCCCTCTCAAAGCCTACTTGTGCAATGCATGAATGAAGTCCCATACCCCCACTCATACTAAGTATAACCTATTGAGGAACCATAGAACATGCTCATGTTCTTATCATAATTCATATTCTTATCATTTAGGAAAATATAGCCTTAACCGACATAGACCATGTGAGCTACATGGAATCCGGTGTTCTACCCCCACACCGAAAGGAGGTGTCCTACTTGCCTAAGGTAGAACGTACATAATAGCTTTTAGGAGGATCCGCTAGCTATATACCTATGTGGGCACACAGTTATGGGATAAGGATATTTACTAGAAACCCAGACTTCTAGCGTAGAAGGTTTCCATCTCATGAGATAACATACATTGGGAAGCCGGATTTGCTAAACGTAAAAGCCCCCATCTCACTTTTATATCCGTTCGGTGCTAAGCATAATTCCCTTTAAGAGTTCTATTAAGTCTTTACTTAAGTTCATAGTCATAAGAGAATGCACTAGGCACTCAAACCAACATATCATCATAATAGCTCATAGATTCCTTAAACAAGAATATCCTTTCACTTAGAATCATCAACATGTTAGTAAACCTTTCACATCGTATTCATAGTGTGTTCATGAGAAAAGTCTTTCAATCAACACAACAACATAATCATAGTCCTAGACGAATCTATCATACACATGTGTAAGGGTAAGGGGAGAATGACCTGTCAACAATTACCACCTTTACACATTAGTCACAGGATTTTCATTTTATAAGTGAATCATAAGCAACATCTTGGTCACATCATACTCATAATCATGCATGTGTGTGTGGGAGTGTCCTTCTAATGACACAACAACAGCATTATCATAATAAACACTTTATACTCAAAGTATTCATAAACATGCACGTAATATCATAATCATACATACACCTCATATCTTGCATTTAAGGGTCATGTTAAGTCTACATAGTTAGAATTCATCACAAGAGACATAGATATAGTCATAACTCAATAACAACATTCATTCCATACACAAACTCATATACTCATATTAGAGGTCATGTAGATGAAGTCTTCTCACAATAGGGCCATACACAATTCAACATACATAATGGCTCCCTTCTTGGAGCATTAACACCCTTAGCTTATTCATTTTAACTCTTTACCCTTAAGACCTAGGAGTCACCTTCATGTTACAAGCCTTACTCTCAAGCAATGCCTCACATGATCATCGTGTATACCTAACTCTCAAGGTAACCTAACCACCTGCCTCATTCTTGATCAATTATAGTCACATAGGAAACATGTAAACTCAATCTCAACACTACACAAACATGATCAAATATATAAGCCCTAATAAAGTTTGTTCATGTCTACAAGGTTTACTTATAAGTAATTAATGTCTAGGTGATCTAATCTAAGGCAATTCATCAAGAAGTTCATCATTCTTAAAAGGTTACGTCTGATGAGTCCACAAATTGTACTCATTTAGGGCTATGTTTTGATAGAATTAGTGTCCTAAAATGCATATTTTATCTCAATATCTGATGAAAACCCTTAAGTTTCAGGTATTTGGAGTTTGAGGGAAAGCATGGACACTACTTAGCAAAAAGGAATAAAGGCAGCTAAAGAATGAATAAATAAAGATCTGAGAATCACCGAACCCGTTCGACGAGTCACCAAAACGTCTTATCCTCGCCTTTTGTTCCACTGTGCTGAGCCCTGAAGGAAAAGATCAAATCGGTGGTGAAATGGAGTAGTCGGCGTGTTGCTAAGTAGTTCCGTGAGGCAGTACTATACCGCCTCTAGGATGTGAAGATGCTGAAGGAAAGAGCTAAAAGGTGATGAAGTAGACAAAGGGCGGATCGCCGAGTGTATCGGCGATCCCGACTAACTCACCGAATGGCTCCTTCGTAGAACATTTTCTGAAACTATAAATACTAGTTCAGTTTTTATTCTTAGTATTCAGTTTTAGATGTATTAATTTTAGAATACAATTTGGAGAGACAATATTCTCTCTAAGTTTGGAGAGGGTTTTTAAAGAACTTGAAGATTCAAAGGGTTTCAACTTCAAGATTTTGGACTTGGGTCTTGTGGATTATTCACTCTTGACTTGTTTTAAGACTTAATCTTCATACCCATTGATGGAAACTGAGATTGGTATAACTTTTTATCTCTTTTACATGTCTAGTTAAAACACCAATTCTTGGGGTGTGATTTTGTGAATATGGGTTTGATTATCTGTTGGGTCTTGCTTATTGATGGTTTATTTGTTATGTAAATGTGATTTCATTTCGTAGTTGTGGTGGAACTTAATCAAATTGTAGTTGCAAATACGATTTCACCTTTGTGTTTTTGAATTGCTCGAGAGAGAGGTCATAAAACTAAGACTACTAAATTGATGGCCGGTGGGATTGGGTCGACATGAGGTTCAGCTCGAGAGAGTGAACCCTAGTCCTTGTCCCACACACTCAGCTCGAGAGAGTGAGTGGGCTAAGGCGGAGGCTGTGCTTAAAGCGATAACCCGGTGTTCGAGAGAAATCGGGTTGATTCGGGGTAAGTTGCTCGAGAGAGAATTTACCCCCACTATAGTCTAGCCTAGTCACAAATATTCAATGAATTTACTCTCAAAAGTATGTACCCAATAGTCTAGTTTAGCCCGTATTCCTATCACATCCCAAGAATCTCGTCTCCATATTCGTATCTCTCTTTATATTTGTTGATTTTACTCTTTATATGTTTACAAACCCCCCATTTATAATTGACACTCGTGTCAAACCCTTTAATTTGTTATGTCTTCATTTGATAAAGTCTTTAGCTACGGTTAGCTTTAGCACTTTCGCGCTTAACCACTACTTTTCAGGAACCGCTCCCTTGTGACTCAACCCCAACCCTTGATTAGGTTACTTTACTATTGTACGATCGTAGACACTTGCATTGGAAGTTGTGTCTTGATTACGCAAACATCGAAATGGCTCCACTGCCGGTGAGTGGTGTTACGTGAAAATTTTTGGTTAAGACGAATTTTTCTTTTGATAGTCATAGTTTACTAAATTTATTTTTAGTTTTGTTTTGTTTTGAAGTTGTTGATGTAGGCAAATACCCTGAGCATGGCTAAGGAAAATAGTAGCAACTCGGTAGAGAAGAGTCAAGAAGTTGAGAGAGACTTCATGTTAACCACACTGGTAACTGAGCTGAACGAGTTAGCCACCAAAATATCAGAGGTGGAAAACTAGTGCAAGAGCCAAGGGAGGTACATACCCCCTCGTGAGCAGAAACAGTCTAGAGACAGGGAGAATAATCGTGTTGAGGACACACTCCAAATCATTCTCCAAAAGATCACCGAACAAGATCGAATGTTGGAAGAGATGAAGGAGAATATTGAAGTGTTGAATCAAATGATTGGATCCCATTCTAGATTGATCCAGCTGATCAGGACACTCATGAGTTATACAGTGCCTCCTCTTCACTCAAATGAACTATTGGGTTACCTAGTAACACTAGGACCAGCCCCACCAATGGAGAGTGAGTAAGGACTCGCGTCGTGCCACGACGTTAACTAAGGCACTTCTTGGGAGGCAACCTAAGGTCTTAAATGCTTTAGTTTTGCTTTTATAAAGTAATGGTGTGTTAGTTGTGCAGGTTTATGTGTGGAAAGTGTTTGAAAAATGCAGATTGGTGAGAAAAAGGTCCAGTCGGTGTATCGCCGACCTGTTCGGCGTTCCTGATGAAGACCGCCGTTTGGACACTCACTTTGACTGAAGGTCCTGTAAAACTCGAGGAGCCAAGTGACCACTCGAAGTGTCGCCAAGTGGATCGGCGAGTGCGACTAATGTCACCGAATGGGAGCAAACTAGATGGTTTATAATGGCCAAAAGTCTTAGAATTTGAAATCCTTCACTTTCCCTCGCTTTTAAACTTCACAAACTCATACCAAGGTATTATCTTCAATATTTTTATATTCCATTAGTATTTTAGTTGTTGATTGGTGCTCAGAACTAGGATTTCTTTGCCGCCTAGCTTTTCAATCGTGTTTTAATCGGCATTAAGGTTGGTTTCCAAATCCCGAGTTTACATTCAAAAATTTTGTAATCATTTGCAATGATCGTATCATGTTGTTGTGTGTTGGGCCTCTCTGATAGAGTTAGAATGCTTAAATGCCAATTTTAATTTGAAAATCTTTCCCGTATTGTTATGATCATCAAATGCCCGTGATATTTATACTTTTAAATGAATGAAATTGTATTGGGTTATGGTTGTGTGTTGTTTAGATTGATTGGGTAAAGTTTGTGTAGCCCATGTTTGTGCTAAATGACGAAAACCACTCAATGATAGAGCGGGTAACACCACTCTTAAAAGCAAATATCGTCAAATAGCCAAATTTGGCAAAACCGGGAAAAATCTGAGTATCCCGGGGTGATGGGTAGTACGGGTCTTGTTTGAATCCCATTTGTGAATGCTTTGATTTTGTTTTCGGGTGTTGCAGGGTTGAATTCGAGAAGGTGGATTAAAAATGGGCACGTTGGGCCATTCGGCGAGCTGGGTTGAGCTCGCCGAATTACTCAGCATTTCGCCTAATGTCTTCATCTCACTTTTAATTTCTTGTTAAATTTGTGGTTTGAGTCTATAACTTTCGGCGAGAAGCCTGAGGTCGCCGAAAGCACTCGGCGACACGCCGAAAGTACTCTTGATCGCTCTTTATTTGCACCCCTGAAACCCTTGTTGCACAGTAACTTTCGGTGGACAAACCTTTGCTCATCGAGAGTAGTCGCCGATTTGCCGAAGGGCCTTTCTATTTCCGACTTGCCATAAATTTTAAGCCAATCCCTTCGGCGATTCCGAATTAGCTCGCCAAAGAGGTTCAGCGAGTCTATCTGCAATAGATTTTCTGTGCTTATGTTTGATTTTCTCCTAATTTGTTTCGATATATTACAGATATGGTATTTATAAATCTAACCACGCAACCTCAGAAGAAAGAAAATGGCATAACCATAAACGATGGGGGGTCAAATCCTCCAAAGAAGAAAGGAGAAGAACTCCAATCGGGAGATAAAGACGAAAGGAAGAAGCACATAGCTAGGAAAGGAGTAGCTATTGAAACCCATGTGGAATTTTCTAAACCAGAAGACGAGGAGCCTTTGACTCATCGAAGGAGTAGACGCCGGGCTAGATCTCAATCCTTGCCCACCAGAGTTCCCGCAGCTGCCACCCCTCCTGAAATAGATTCAGTGCCAGCTCAGGCACCTCCAGTGGCCCCTGCACCCCCTATCATTCCTCCACCTAGAATACTGAACAGATTGAAAGGTGATGGGGTACGGACCATCCTAGAGGAGAAACTATTATCTACGGAGGGCATGGAAGACAAGTATCCCTATGTGATTGACACCCTCCGATACCATGAGTTTGAGCAGTTCACAAGGCCCCGAGGCCCTTACATGGTTAGGGAATTTTACACAGCTTATGGGGAGTTGGTGCCCAAGAACAAGAAGAAGGAAAGGGAGTTTAGATCGGTAAAGTTGGTCATGGTCAGAGGCAAGGAAGTTGAGTGCCACAGCGAATATATTAACACTGTATTGGGTAGACCGCTGCACTCTGTACTTCCTTACGAGGGGTTGCCTATTGTTCAGTCCCTAGATGATTTGAAGGGTTGGTTAGCTCCTTTGATTTCTGACACCACCCCGAGTGGATTAGGGTAGGAGCCCCTATTGAGAAGAGTGACTTGAACATTGCTGCCAGGTTCTGGTTTGGCTTCATCAACAACACCATAATGCCATCCCAGAAAGAGTCCATTTTGTGCCATCCTAAGGCAGCTTGCCTTGGTTATATCATGTCTAGGATACGCATTGACCTGGGATTGCTAATTTTTCAGGAGATGGCCATGAGAGCCAAACATAAGATGACTTCTCTTCCATTTCTAGCCTTGATCACCGAGATGTGCTAGCATGCTAGAGTACCTTAGGACACTACGAGGGATATTGAGATCATCCCATCTTCTTCCACTGACATCCAAAATATTAAGGTCGAATACACATAAGAGGAGGTTGATAGGAGGAGAGCATGTCCGGCAGATACTTCCCAAGAGGTCAATGTTGACACGTTACAAGCAGAGGCATTTTCACCGACTCCAGCCTCTGAGCCTTCAAGTACACTTGTACATTCCTCTTCTTCACAGGTCCCGGGTGTTTCATCATCCTCCTAGCCCACCAAGATTACTCAGGCGATGATCCTGAAAATGGGGAATCTGGCCTATTCAGCTGATGTGAGGGTGACTCGATTGGGAGATCCATCCCAGAGATGGTTGACAGTGCTATCTTGGCTGCACTGAGCCCCTTTAAGGCCTCTGTTGATGATCTAGCTACTAGAGTTGCTTCTTGTGAGAGCAGACAGGGGGAGACCTCCGAGGTTTCGAATTTTAAAGCTGAAGTAGCAGATTTTAGGAAGGACGTAGACTATTTGAAGTCTACCGACTTCACTTCATTGATGCAGGGTGCAGACAATGGGGATGCTCCTGAGACCTTAGGGATTCCTCCGACTACCACCAGAGATGTGCAGAGGGGTGGCACAATAAATGAGGAGTCGGATGCAGAGACCGACGAGGAGCTGATAGTAGTACATGAGGAGGAGATGAGAAATAGCCAAGATGAGAGCATATTCAGAGATTAGCCAGATCTTGTAGAGATGGTTGTGCAGCTGGTGACCCACACATTGCCGACTGAGATGTCCACAGCAACTCCTAGTGGATCTGGCACTGCTATTCCTTCTATGGTTACTTCGGGCACTAATGCCCATATTCAGAGCACTACGCCGGGCACTAAGGCCCCGACAGATGGAGCGACTATGTAGACATGACCTTTCTTTACCTCCCTCTCTGTCTTACTTACTTTTACTTTTGGATACTTTCATTCGCATTTGAGGACAAATGATTTTTGTTTGTGGTAGGGTGAGGCCCACCTTTGTGCATATTTATTTTGATTATATATTTTGGGTTGTGAGCTATTACTATGTTATTACACTTCTTTTTTATAGATGTTTGAGCTTGTGGCTCCGCATTTTAAATTGCAAATGATTTTGACCCTTCTGAAAAATTTTTGCCACCCGTTGTGTGATTGAATATGGCTGTTCTTTTGCGAAATTTGAGTCTCAGGTTCGATCAATACCAATGACTTGAATAGTGTTCTTAATCGAACGAACATGAATGTGCAGCTACGATGAGGCCAAATGAAGTTGCATAGACAATATGTGAACTCTTTGCATCTCGTTATGACTAGCCTAGTATCAATTGAGTCTCTTGTGATGATCATTACACACTAGCGAAAGTGTGGAGTCTTGTTTAACTGTAGTGTCAATGCCTAGTGTGATGAGCTTACATTGAAACATGCATGGTAGACCCTAGAATTTGCCCCGTTGGTCCAGTTGACTAAGTAAGGCTATCTCTTGATATGATCTTAGGCAACTTTAAAGAGTGTGAGCCAATTTGACATATACCTCTTTGTGGCCTACCTTGTGAGCTTGTGTGAACCTCTTTTTAACACCCCTTACCTTTCTTTGGCAGAAACTTGATGAAATCATAACCTTTCTTTATCCATTACCCATAATCCTCATGAAGTTGTGGTTAGTTTGAATAGCCAACTTAGGCCAAAAGCCTAAGTTGGGGGTGTGGTGAAAAGAAAAGGTAAATCAAGAAGTGCAAGAAAGTCCTTCTTACCCATGACTTTTAGAAAAGTGGAATCCCTCCATTAAAAAAAAAAAGAGAAAAGAGAAAGGAAAAGAAAAAGAATGAAAAAGTTGAGGAATAAAGTGTGAAGATATAAAGAAAATGGGGTTTCCAAAAATCCATGAGAAGTGAATAATGGGATGACTTATGAGCACTAGCAAAAATGATGAAGGAAGAGGAAAAGAAGTGTTGTGAATACCACATCTCGTGAGGATAAAAGTCATTAAGCCTAAATGACCATACCTTTGCACTTAGCCCCATTACAAGCCTTGAAAAAGACCTTTTTGATCTTGAGTGAGCTGAAACAAATATTGATCAAAAAATACGCGCAAACCTATGGGTGAAAGTATACATCGTGTTCATCTTTGTGAGTGTGAGCGTTGCATTTGATTTCGAAGCTTTAAATTGCAAATCATTGTGTGTGAATATGGAATCATTCCTTATGTGAGGGCATTTGAACACTTAGGTTAAGCTTGAACTTGCATTTCAAGCAAGTATTGTAAGCATGAGATTCTTTGATATTGGTGAATCACTACTTGAATCTTTGAGTGCACATTTGATTTTTGCATAAGTAAATTGAGTCTTATTGTGTGCATTCATGATTGAGTCTTGTGTAGCACTGTTCGAGACACCCTTTTTGAATGGCTGAACTCGAGTTTGCTTGAGGACAAGTAAAAGTTTAAGTTGGGGGTGTTGATGAGTCCACAAATTGGACTCATTTAGGGCTATGTTTTGATAGAATTAGTGTCCTCAAATGCGTATTTTGTCTCAGTATCTAATGAAAACCCTTAAGTTTCAGGCATTTGGAGTTTGAGGGAAAACATGGACACTACTTAGCAAAAAGGAACAAAGGCAGCTGAAAGAGCGAAGAAATGAAGATCTGAGAATCGTTGAACCCGTTCGGTGAGTCGCCAAAAGGTCTTATCCTTGCCTTTTGTTTCAGTGTGTTGAGCCTTGAAGGAAAAGATCAAATCGATGGTGAAATGGAGCAATCGGTGTGTCGCCGAGCAGTTCCGCGAAGCAGTACTATACCGCCCAATGATCCAGGATGCGATGATGTTGAAGGCAAGAGCTAAAAGGCGATGAAGCAGACAAAAAGGGCGGATCGCCGAGTGTATCGACGATCCTGATTAACTGCACCGAATGGCTCCTTCGCAACACATTTTCTGAAAACTATAAATCACTACAAGAAAATATACTTTTCTACAAAAACTAAGCTATGAATTCAAAAATCGTATCTATTACCAAGTAATAGCCATAAAAATTCAAATTATGTGGCTATATAAAATATCGTCAAATTTCTTTGCCACGAATATAAAGTTTACAAAGAAAAATCCTTGTATTTGCTATAATTGCTAACAATCATGGCAATAATTATCTAAATAGATACAATTTCATTGCTACAATAAAATTCTGTAGCTAATTATCACTTTTTTGCGACCCAATAAAATAATTGTAGCAATAGCAACTCTTTAGCCATAATAAGTTATTTGAAAGAAAATATTGTGGCTAAGTAAATAATTTTGCTTCAAGTTATAAAAAGATGTGGCAATAGTTATATGATATAGCCATAGAATTTTTGCTATAGTAAAATTTCGTAGCTAATTACTATTTTTTTGACATAAATTTTAATTTACCGTAGTAATAATAACCTATTAGCCACAATAAATTATTTGAAGAAATATTTGTAGCTAAATAAATAATTTATCTTTAAGATACAAATATTGTGGAATAAAATAAATGAAATAGACATAGATTTTCTTCTATAATAAAAATTCATAGTTGATAATTAATTTTTGCCACAAGTTTGAATTTATCATAGTAATAATAACCTTTCAGCCACAATAACTTATTTGAAAAAACAATTATAGCTAAATATTTTTTTTCAAGTTATAAAAGTTGTGGCATAATAAAAATATATAATCATAGATTTTTTGCTATAATACAATTTTATAGTTAATTATAAGTTTTTTTCACGATCATGTTGAAACTTGTTGAAGCAATAGTAATCTTTTATACATAGGAAGTAATTTCAAATAAAATATAATAACTTAATAAATATTATGTTTTGAGTAGCAAAAAATTGTTGCAATAATTAACTTAATAGTTAAAAAAATTTGTCGTGAAAAAATGATACAACCGTGTGAGTACAATTGTGGTGATACGTTTTATCCGATACGAGGTGAAATGTAAGCCTTGAGGTGCGTCATCTTATGTTGAAAATTCATTTTATACAACTCAGACGTCTTCTATCGAACAATGCATTTATCAAGCTGGCTTAATTAGAGATGTCAATCTTTCCATCAATTCAATTTTACAAGATCTTAATTTGAGAGTTTTAAGTAATTGTACTTTTTTTATACCAAAATAAAATGTATAATCAATTTACAAATCATTAAATAATTTCATATTATTCAAATATGCAATATGAATTATTCTTGAATATAGATAGATAAATCAATTGTCTATTGAATATAATTAATACACATAGGAGGTGATATTAATATTCAATTTTTTTTAATTTTCTGTTATTGGCAATTTTTTTGAATTTCTTGTTTTAATCTTAACTTCATAATCCATATAATTTTTGTATTTTAAATTTAAACTACAAAACTACAATCCAAAATTCACATCTCTATTTAAATTGAAATTGAATTAACCAAACAATGGAGAAGTATAGTTTCACTAAAGTTGAACAATTTAACTTGCATTTGAATTTAAATGATTGATACAAAAAAATTTGAATTGAGTTTCTTATTTCTTTTGAAAATTCTTCATTAAAATAATTTTCAAACTTGAATTGTACGGTAATTGACACTTGTCTTCACAATATTGTTTTGTTTCTCTAATTCTATATAAATAGATTAAATATATTTTCTAATATTGATAGTTATATTGTATTTTAAAATATTCTATGTTTAACGTGACATTCTAATGCATATACCATTTTAAATTCATATATATATATATATATATATATATATATATGAATACTGAGTATAGTAATATAATATGAGATTTGAAGAGAGTGCATTATAAGAAGAACTTTCTACAATATATGGGATTTTGAGATACGTGAGTGTACACAAATTTGCCCCTCTCTAAGAGGTAGAGAAAAATATTTTGTATTCATATCATTTTTATATTTTAATTCAAACTAAAAATAGTAATTCAATATTAAGAGTGGTCATAAGTTTAACTAAACATTGTTCTCTCTGTTCCATATTAGTTGTCTATTTTTTCTTTGATACGATGCTATAATAGAAAGGATAATTTTTACTACTTTACGCCATAATATTTTTTTTTATCTAAAACTTCATAAACTTGTCTACACTTTTAAAAAAGAATTAATTGTAAGGGAATTTGAAAACATTATAATTAATTTCTATCATTTATTTCATAAATTGACAATTAATTTCAGATAACTATTTTTATTAATGTGAACAACTAATATGAGTCGATGGTCTCTCTACCTTCACGAGATAGTGGTAACGTCTAGGTACACTTTATTCTTCTTTGACCCCACTTATGAGATTTCACTAGGTATGTTATTTTTATTGTTATTGGACAATTAATATGAGACATAAGAAGTATAAGTTAAAAATTTATTTTGAAAAGCACAATAGATAACAAAACTAATAACAATATATATATATATATATATATATATATATATATATATAATTGACCTTTTCCACTAACTTAACATAAAGTATATATTTGTTTTATTACTGTTAATATTATTAATTATTTTTATTTTCATGAGATAATTTTGTTCGTTATTATCGATAACAATTGTTAATTTTATTATAACAATTTTTGTATTTGTTATATATAAAAGAATATTGTATTTGTTAATTTTAAAATAAGCAAAAATAATAACTATAAAAGCAAAGCATTAATTTTCACCAAAAATAACTCTCTAGCCGTCTCCCCCCCTTCCCCATTTAGATCCGAAAACTCTTACCCCAAAAAATTAAAAATTGGAAAAGATCAAAAGTTCCCCCCAAAAATTTAAAACCCATTTAATAAAAACCTAGATATCCTTTCCACTCTTCCCATATCCTTCTTGTCCGCCCCTTCCCCCTTTGTTCGATTTTTTTGTTTCTAATGCTTTGTTATTTTATTTTATTTTTGCAGGTTTTACATAGCATTCTCCAAGCAGATGAGATAAGTTTTCACAATATGAAGTTTTTGTTTACTCAGTCGTATGCTCTAAATTTTCTATTATGTATAGGTTCAAGAAAAGATTGAACCACAAATAATTTATCATACACAATTATATTCTATATTTTTGCAAGAGATTATTGTCCTAGCTTGAGTCGATGGGTATTACAATGGATTGTATATGTTTATTAATGTAAAAGAAAATTTTTGATTAGATATGAATTTTATAATTGATACTAAAATTTGAGATCTATATCTACAAATTTTAAGAAGTTTAAAAGTTACAGGTTTGCTTACTCCTTTGTTTTCTTTGTATTTTTGTAAAAAAATGATCATAGACAATTATATTTTTTCCTTGAAATTTTAAATCATTACATTCTTGGTGCTAAAATATTTACCATTATTGATAGGCATATTTATGGAACAAGGGCATATAAATGACAAATTGGAACCGATGTTGATCAAGCTAAGGTGCAATTGAAGATTGTGGAAGGAAAGATAGGTGAAGACTATGTTGCTTTGGACTCAAACAAGATGATGTCTTACAAGAATTGTATATTATGACTATTCTCAAAATTTTAAAATGCAATTATATGTAAGTTGAGAAGTATTTTGGAATCTCAAAAATGTATTCATGGTTACATTATGTATCTTTTTTTACTAACAAAGCTTGTGGAAAATCCTTTCAAATTTATAGTAACAAAATTGTTGAAATTTATTTTTTAGCTACATTATAAAAATTCTTGTGATTAATAACGTTTATGTCACTATTCTTCAATTTGTAGCAATGAATTTTTGTAATTATGACTAAATCTATATGTAATTATAAAAAATAAGGTGATACATTTTCACTTTTCATAGTAAAATTAAAAATATTAACTATAATTTATGTAATGGCAAAAAGTTTCAAGTCTTAGCTTTGTGAAAAAATATTTGTGGCAAATGCTTTAATTTTATAGCTATAATTTTTTTTAAATTTGTAGGTAAATACAAGTATCAATTCCACAAGATTAAAAATATAAAATAGCCACAAATTTTAAATTTTCATAGCAAATAAATCAAGTCATTTGCTACAATAGAATATATTGTGTCTACAATATAAAACTTGCTATAGATTTAATTTGTTGTGGCAAAAGAGTAAAAATATTTTGCTACAAGTATATATTTTGTTGCAAGAATTTTGTACTATTATAGCTACAACTCAATTTTTTTAGTAGCTATAAGTATTAGTCCTTAGCCACAGACCATGTAAAGTCTGTAGCTAACTTTTAGCCACCCTACATCTTGCCACGAATGCTACTAAAAATATTTTATGGCTAAAGCATTTAGCTACGGAAAATTCCATATTAGCTACAATGTGTTCTGTAGCTTTAAATGCATTTTCTTGTAGTGAATACTAGTTCAATTTTTATTCTTAGTAGTCAGTTTTAGTTGTATTAAGTTTAGAATACAATTTGGAGAGACAATATTCTCTCTAAGTTTGGAGAGGGTTTTTGAAGAACTTGAAGATTCAAAGGGTTTCAACTCCAAGATTTTGGATTTTGGCCTTGTGGATTCTTCACTGTTGACTTGTTTTAAGACTTAGTCTTACATACCCATTGATGGAAACTGAGATTGGTATAACTTTTTATCTCTTTTACATGTCTAGCTAAAACCCCAATTCTTGGGGTGTTATTTTGTGAATATGGGTTAGATTATCTGTTGGGTCTTGCTTGTTGATAGTTTATTTGTTGTGTAAATGTGATTTTGTTTAGTAGTTGTGGTGGAACTTAATGAAATTGTAGTTGCACCTTGGTGTTTTCGGCTTGCTCGAGAGAAAGGTCGTAAAACTAAGACTACTAAATTGATGGCCTGTGGGATTGGGTCGACATGAGGTTCAACTCGAGAGAGTAAACCCTAGTCCTTCTCCCACACACTCAGCTTGAGAGAGTGAGTGGGCTAAGGCGGAGGTTGTGCTTAAAACGGCAACCCGGTGTTCGAGAGAAACTAGGTTGATTCGGGGTAAGTTGCTCAAGAGAGAATTTACCTCCACTATAGTCTAGCCTAATCAAAAATATTCAACAAATTTACTATCCAAAGCATGTACCCAATAGTCTAGTTTAGCCCGTATTCCTATCACATCCCAAGAATCCCATCTCCATATTCATATCTCTCTTTATTTTTGTTGATTTTGCGCTTTACTTGTTTACAAAACCCCCATTGATAATTGACACTCGTGTCAAACCCTTTAATTTGTCATGTCTTCATTCGATAAAGTCTTTAGCTACGGTTAGCTTTAGCACTTTCGTGCATAACCACTAATTTTTAGGAACCGCTCCCTTGGGACTCGACCCCAACCCTTGGTGGTTACTTTACTATTGTACAATCATAGACACTTCCATTGGAAGTTGTGTCTTGATTACACAAACATCAACATCTAGACCCACAATTTATCTCTTTCATGACATAGCCCTAGGCCTCATCAGTTCACCATAGAATCTTAGGTTAATCAAATATACAAGTAGAATCATACTTAGATCATGCAATTACATCATAATCAACTCACATCCAATCAATTGGACCAACTTGCAAAACCATCACATAATGTAAAGAAGAACCATAGCTAGGAATGAGGGTCTCATCGATTCTTGAAGGAGTTTAGTGAAAATAATATAAAATCAGTCATACATTCATAAACAAACATAATTCAACCTTTAAAAGAAACTTTAAAAGGAATCCATGGAGTTGAGTTGAAACCCTAGCTAATTGGGTTTTCTAGAATTGAGATAAAAGCTTTTGAAAGGGCTCCTTGGGTGATAGCTACCCAAGGATGAACTCTCTCATACCTTATACTTAGAATACCATCAAATTCATGGAAAGAAGTCTTCATCTTCAAGTTCTAGCTTGATCCCTTCTCTTGGTCTTCAATGGAGTTCTAGAGAGAAGATTTTGGAGGAGTGAAATTGGGATTTGATTTGGGGTCTTGGATTATGATTAATTAAAAGGTGTTTTAATACCATAAACTACTTTATATTAATGAAATAAACCCATAATAACCGACCCTTAATGAAAACTAATTAATTAACAATTTACCAAATAGACCCTACAATTGGCTGAACCAAACCAATAAAATAGTGATGATCCACGGACCCCCCACCCACGGACCGTGGGTGGGTCCACGGACCATCTTGTAAAGGCGTGGTTTGGATCAGAGACGTGAAAAATGAGGCCTTGACCTACGAAGCAAGACCACGAGGTGTGGATGGACCTACGCCCCGTAGGTCCCATCTTTGGTTCACAAGGTTTTGCAAATTGGGGCAGATTTGGGGAGCTTTGGGGGTTAGGCTTTAGGGTCCTCCTCAAGGACCCCAAGGGTGGTCCTTGGGGAGTCGTACCTTGACGTTTAACCCCTCAAATCCTCAACCTAGACTTGGAACCCTTTTTACAACATTTACTCACATTTCCAACCCTAGACTCACACATGAAGCTCAAGTTTCACCTACTTGATTATGTTAAACTTTAGCTAGGTCTTACTAGTTTTTATGGGGTGTTACACATGGTGTACTAGACCCCGAAAGGTCTAACACAATCAACTTAGCATATCATAACATAAAGTAAATAGAAATGATGTGGAAATTTTAAAACATTTTCCATACAATCGAAATCTTTATAAAAACAAGCGAAAGTTTAAAACACTTTGTCTCAAACCATCTAAAACAACTTGAATAACTCTTGGAACGCAGCCCATACTAAAATCTAAATCATAAAATAAAATACATAAAGGAAAGGTGATCACATCCTCGGTGCTATAAGGACTCACCAACTCTTCAACTCATTTGCTTTACTAGAAACCTAGCCGCGAGAATGGAACTCAATAGCACCAAACCCTACATTTGATAAGAATGTACCAAAGAGTATGCGTTAGTACAATAATCTACTAAATATGATGGCTAGCAGATATCATCAACATAAGCATATAAGAGGCATTAGTCAATGTAAGACATATACCATAATCATAAGGAAAAATAACATGAGTCATAAACATAAGAGACATCATCATAAGACGTAGGCTATAAGCATAAGGGATAACAACATAATCATAAACATAATCTCCAACATAGACATAATGTAAGCATTAGTCATCATAAGGCATATTCCATATACATAGCCAACACTTAGACCTTCATATCATAAGAGAACCACTTCATAAGTAACCTCCAAGTATACTTGTGCAATGCATGGATAAGACCCCATAATTCCATATACGTTAAGTATCCCCTTTGGTCACCATAATCATACTTACCATCTTAACCTCATCCTTAGCTTATTTCTCATAGACAATGGAACCTTCACCTTTAGTCACACATGTATTGGAAAACAACTATAGCAACAACCAAACTAGTCATACATCATAAGCATAAGTTTTAAGCATGTTAATTACATAGATCATCATAACATAAGAGGAACATATCATAACTACCCTCAAAGCATACATTTGCAATGCATGAGTAAGACCCCATTAATCTTACTCATGTTAAGTAAAGCTTCTTGAGTAACTATAATTGATAATTCATAGTCTTGTTGTGATAGTGGGAATTAGCCTTAACCGACATAGACCATGTGAGCTTAACATGGAATCCGATGTTACCCACACAGAAAAGGGTTGTCTTACTTGCCTAAGGTAAGACCATGGTTTGTTAGCTTTAGGTGGATTCAATAGCTAAATAACCTACGGGGGCACGTAGTTTATGAGATAAGGAGATTGCAACTAGAAACCCGACCTTTCTGACAGGGGAACTTCCGTCACAAGAGATTGCTTCAAGGAATCCGCCCTTTCTGACGGGAGAGATTCCTTCTATAAACCCGCCCTTCTGACGGGGGAGTTTTTATCTCACATCAATATCCATGTTGTGCTAAGAATAATTCACATGGAGTACTTGTTAAGTCATAACTTGTTTCATTAGAATAGCTCATTAGATCATGCGTGAGAATAACCTTTCACCATCCATGTCTTCATGTACATAAGATTCAATTAGGTGCGAATTGCCTTTCAACCTTAGAATCATCATTATGTGAGAAAAATTTTCACATCATGTTCATGAGAATATCCTTTCAATGAATCACAACAACATTATCAGAATCATGGACACTTCATTCATAGTCGTGTATAAGTGTGTGTGAGAATAGCCTTTCAACAACACCACAATTACATCATAGTCATAATCACTTTACTCTCAAAGGGTTCTTAAAGTATATACATAACCTTCATAAAACATGCATAATATCATATGTTGCCCTTTCAAGGTCAAAGCTCATATCAAATCAACATATCTAGAATGACTACATTAGACATGGATATAGTCACTATTCAAGTAATCAAATCATTACATGCATGATCTCATATACTCATAATATAGATCATGTGGGTGAAGTCCTTCCACAATAACATCATATTCAATTCAACATACATAATAGCTTCACTCTTAAAGCCTTAACATTCTTAGTTCATTCATATTAGCGTTTACCCATAAAGCCCTAGAAATCACCTTCATACAACAAGCCTTACTCTCTAAGAAATACCTCACATGGTCATCATATATGCCTAATTCTCAAGATAATCTAACCACATGCTTCATTCTTAACCAATTATAGTCAATCATCATCATGTAAACTCAATTTGAACATGCTAAATCATGATACATTATATATGCCCTAATCTAATCAATTCAGGTCTACAAGCTTTACCTTTAAGCAATTCATACGTAGGTACTCTAATCTCAAGTAATTCATAAAGAAATTCATCAATCTTACAAGGTTACATCTATGCCCTCAATTCCCTCTTTCATGGCATAACACCAAACTATATCAATTTCACCCTAGAATCTTAGATTAATCAAGAATACATGTATAATAATACTAAAAACATGTAATTACATCATAAAAACTCATAAACAACCATTCAGCTCAATTAGATCAACATATAGCAATACCCAGAATATAGGAAGGAACCCTAACTAGAATTGGGGATTCATCTTCATAATTAGGGGAAACTGTCACGACCCGGGCCTACACCACAGAAGTGACATGGTGTACAAGACTTTGAAAAGTCTCATACAAGCCCTATAGCATTCATGAACATAAGAGCATAGGAAAATAGTGCGGAAGTAAAAATTTTCTTTACAATCGAAGTCAATTTTCATAAAAGCAAGTTGAAGTCTTTTCTATACTTTGTCTCAAACCATCTAGAACATAAGAATTAAAACTTTGGGACACAGCCCATACAAAGCTCTAACATAAAATACAAGACATAAAGGGAAGTAGTGGGTTTGTCCTCGAAACTATGAGGACTCACCAAATCTTCAACTCCAAGCTCCTTAGAAACCTATCTTCCAAGTATATGACATCAAATCTCCAAACCTTACACTTTGGTAGAAAATGAAGAAATATGGGTTAGCACATTTAATGTACTGAGTATGATAGCCATGCAAAAATCATGTTTTAAAATGGACATTTGGTTTGAAAACCATGCATTATGCCAATTTGAGAAAACTTCATGAACAGAAGTATAAGAGGCATATGATACAACATATTCAACATACAAGTCATTTCATCACATTAGAACATAGTCAACATATAAGCCATTCCATCACATTAACCTTTCACCTCAAGTAACCCTCAAGCTATACTTTGTCCAATGTATGAATAGCATACCATACCACCATCCACACTAAGTACCACATTAAGGCCACCAAAAGTGAACTTACCATTCCTCCTAATCATCTTTAAACAATAATCATACATAAGTAATATAGACATTTCATAAATCATATCATCACATTAGGACCATCATCTAGGGCAACCCTACCCTAAGTCATACTTGTGCAATGTATGAATAGCATCCCATATTACTACTCACACTAAGTACTCTTGTGAAGCCACCATAGACAAGGCACATTCATATCCAATAAGTCATGACAAGGAAGTAACTCATGATACAATCCAAGTAAAGCATACATCATCTCATTAAGCACATAAGTCAACATTCTTAATTAGCTTCATTAAGAGAACCTTCATTCATTAGACATTAAACCAACATTCTCATAAGCATCATCATAAGAGCACATTCATTTCATTTAACATTATATCATAAAGGAACACGCCATGACTACTCTCAAGCCTACTTGTGCAATGCATGGATGGCATCTCATACTACCACCCGCACTAATTAGTGCATTCTTTAGAAACCATAGTTCATTAACATTCTTTGTGGGGGTAAGCCTTAACCGACATAGACCATGTGAGCATTTCATGGAATTCTGGTTTCACCCTCACCGGATAAGGGATTCCTACTTGCCTAAGGTAGGACCATTACTTTTAGCTTAGGTGGATCCACTAGCTAATATCGTATGTGGGCACATAGTTATGGGATAGGGAGATTGCTACTAGATACCCTGCCTCAACTGACGGTTGAGCATCCATCTCAAGAGGTTGCTACTAGATACGCTGCCTCAACTTACGGATAAGCATCCACCCCAATTCATATCCACTCGGTGCTTAGCATTGTTCCCCACAGAGTACTTAACATTCATTACTTTAGTTCATTATTATGGGATAAGAGATTGTTACTAGATAACCCGCCTCAACTCACGGTTGAGTATCCATCTTAAACCCAACATTCATTCATTGGATAGCTCATAGATTCAAAGATGAGAATAGCTTTTCAGCTAAGAATCCCCATATTGTGAGAAAGTCCTTTCACAACATGTCATTATCATTCATTAGTGTACAATTGAGAATAACCTTTCAATCAACACATTATCATTAACATAATCTTAGAAACTTCATTCATTCTTCATTCATGAGTGTGTGTATGAATAACCTTTCACATATATCATCATTCATAAGTGTTAAATTGAGAAATAGCCTTTCAATAGTAACACAATTGCATTCTAAACATGATCATAACACTTTCATAGAGATCATACATATATACTTCACATCATAATCATACATAATCCTTCATGAAATTTCCCTTCAAGGCTATAAATCAATCTCAACCCAAACATCTAGAATACTACATTAGATAAGGGAATTAACATGATTCAAATACCAATTCAATATAAACATAAACGATTCAACATACATTCATGATCAATCAATTCCCAATCTTAATTTACAACTTAGGATTTCCGGGGAAAACATGGGTTCATAGGAGAAATCATCTTAATTAACCATTAATTCAACAATTCCATCTTAAATCATCATATATGAACCTTTGAAAATGTTTTGGAATTGAACTCATGCATAGACTAAAAACTAGGGTTTTGGGGAAATTTTAAAACTTGAAAACATCTTTGAAGTTGGCTCCTTGAAATAAACTAAGTCAAGGATGAAGACTACCATACCTTTTAGGGAAGAATTCCACAAAAATTGAGTGAGAAAGTCTGCTCCTTGACCCCTAGACTTTGACCTTGATATTGCTCTTCAATGGAGTTTCTAGAGAGAGAATATTTGAGGAGAGGAGGTTTCTAGTTTGAGAGTTTTGAAATAATGAATTCTAAAAGAAAGTTTAATACTTTAAAAGCCCTTAAAATACTTTAAATAACTAATAATAACCATCCCCCAACTTAACTAAACTTAAAATGAAATTACCAATTAACCCTCACCTTGGCCGAGCCCTTGACAGCAAAACAGCACCAGCCCATGAACCCCCACCCACAGACCGTGGGTGGGTCCATGGACCGTACTGGCCAAGCGTGGAATGGTTCTACAACTCAAATTTTGGGACCTTAACCCACAGAGGCCATCCACGGGGCGTGGATGGACCTACAGGGCGTAGGTCCCATCCGTGAGTCACATGACTTTGGGCAGAATTTTTGTTTCTTGGGGTCTTAGGGGTTAGGCTTTAGGGTCCTCCTCAAGGACCCCTTGGTTTGTCCTTGGGGAGTCGTACCTTGATGTTTAACCCCTAAACCCCTCAGCCTAAGCTCGGGACAACATTCTACAACATGTAACCCCATTACAAACTCAACACACAACCATTTGGCTCTAGTTTCACTTAGTAGTTTTCCGGGTCGTTACATAAACATGGGGACTTCATGGATGAAAGGAGTCCATGAATGAATAAGCCATCATAGATTGATTACAAATCCTAGCAAGCGTGAAACAATGGAGTCTTGACCTTGCTTGACCCTCTTCTTCTTCTTTTTTCTAGAGAGAGGATTTTTGAGAGGGAATTGGGTTTCTTTGGGGATTTAGAAATAATGATTTGGAATAACTTAATTAAGGGTCTAAAGTATTTATATAGGTGATCTAAACTAATATAAAATGACACCACTTAGTCCTTAATTGATTATGGAAAGACCTCTTAGCCCCCACTTAACCGTTTCTAACTTGCCTACTCCCTCACCCACAAGACCACGCCCATGGGCTGTGGGTGGACCCACGGGGTGTGCTGGTCCTTCTAGGTGGTGTTCTATAAGGGTGATTTTGGGACCCTAACCCACGAGGCCATCCATGAGGTGTGGGCCCTCCTACGGGGCATGGGTCCCTCCGTGGGTGCACTGCCTTGGGCAGTTTCCTTGGGGTTGTTTTGCTAGGGTCTTCCTCAAGGACCCTTGGTTGGTCCTTGGGCAGTCGCACCTTGATGTTCTACCCCGAATCCCTTCATTCTAAGTACGAAAATTTAAATATAGGACCCTAACCCTCACAACAAGCTCTAGTTGACCTACTAAACTACGGGGTGTTATATCGCTAAAAGCGATAGAAATTAAAGTTTCCATGAATACATGTCAATCATGAATTTTCATACCTATCAATTTTCCTTCATTCATATCTGCCCTCTTTCCTAAATTCAAAGAATAGCCCTCCGGCATCCTCAAATTTTTAACATATTCACAAAGTTCACGTTTCTCACCCAATGTGAATGAAAAACTGGCTTTGGGCTTAACTATTTGACCATTTTGTAATTCCTGCAGCCAAAATTCTCTTCTCCTACAATATTCCTTTATGCCCATTCTATCTTATGGATTGTCTTTTGTCTTGCCCTTAATATCCATCATTGTGTTAAACAAATTATCGAAATAATTTTTTTCAATGTGCATCACACCAAGATTATGATGTAGTAGATTGTTCTTCCAATATGGCAATTCCTAAAATATGCTTTGTTTTTTCCAATTATGTTCAACTCTATATCCAGGAAGTCTAAAAGGTGAAGCTTCTATAACTTTAGGTAATTGAGAAACTCTCTCCCAAATTTGATGCCATGTGAGTAATAGAGGGTGGGGGTCACTTTCAATCTTATTTTTCCTGAATACATTTTTCATCTTTCTAAACTCATGGTCCATTGGCAAGAAATGACGATGACAATCAAATCATGTATTTTTTCTCTCATGCTTTAAAGTGAATGCCTTACTATTTTCCATGCAATACAGACATTCTAGCTTTCCAGCTATCATCCTACAAGACAACATCTCGTATATAGGAAAATCATTAATAGTCCACATTAAAGAAGCACATAAATTTTTTCTTAGTTGATATATCATAAGTCAAAACCACTTCAAACCACAATTGTTTGAGATCATCTACAATGGTTGCAGATAGACATCAATCAAACTTTTTGGATTACGGGGACCAGGAATAACACAACTTAGAAAGATGTAGGGACTTGTCATGCACATTTCAGGAGGAAGATCATATGGAGTAAGAAATACAGGCCAACAAGAATAAGGCGAAGCAGCATTAGAGAATGGTGTGAAACCATCTGCACACAATCCCAATCTAACATTTCTTGATTCACTAGTAAAATAAGGATATACATTATCAAAATACTTCCATGCTTCACCATTAGATGGTTGAGACAAGACACCTAGCGGTCTTCTGTATTACGATGACATCTCATATGTGGGACAGACCTCATCGATGCATACAACCTCTTTAACCTAGGAATAAGAGATAGATAATGCATCGCCTTAACTAGGACCATCATTTCAGCAGGAGTCCTTTTCTAACGAGCATGTCCACAAAACTTACAATATTTTAATTCATTATCAGTCTTGTAAACAACATGCAGCCATCTACACAACAATGAATTTTATCATAAGTAAATCCTAACTGGGAAACCAAACGATTTTCTTGATAGAAGTTCTTAGGTATGTCAAACTCCGGATTAACTAGTTCATTCAAAAGATCAACCATTGAGTCCATAGCCACATTAGGAACATTCCAATATGATTTAATATTCATTAATCTAACTGCAACTGACAAGGCAGAATGTGGACTACCTTCACAATGTGGACAACTAGGCTCTTCTAATTGATCATAGAAGTGTCTTGCTTCTTCATTAGGAGCTTCATCAAAATATTGTTCGGGTTCCATCGCACCTTGAACCCCGAACCCTATCATCATGTTCAACCCTAATTTATCCATGTGGTGCAAGCATATTATATTCATCTATAGACATTGAATTATAAAATATATCATTCAATCCATCTCTTTCTCCATGATCAACCGATACAAAATATCTAGGCTTAAATCCATTACGGTACAAATGAACCATGACTGTATCTGGTTCAAAAAATTTTAAGCACCTACATGCACTACAGGGACACCTAACCAATCCATTATTCTTGAAAATATTAAGTGTCATTGTATATTCAATAAAACTTCTAACACCATCAATAAACTCAACTTTCAAGCCAGCACCAGTTTCATAATGCATATTATACATCCACAAACTATGATCCATCTACAAAAATATAGATATTCAATTATAAATTAAATTTAATAATAATTTAACTACACTAAACTAATTTATATTTTTAATATATATTTATAATTACTTAATAATTATATTTATTATTAGTTATATACTTAATTAATTAGTTCATAAATACTACATTTCAAGATCTACAAAGTTCAACCTTAATAAATTCATAAATTTTAATTAAGTTTAAGATTTCAAATAATTAATTATATTTCTAATTAAGTTCAAGTTACTATAAATTAAATTCAAATATATTAAGGGCAGAAAGATTTTAAGTACTTCAAAGTTCAAATTAAGTTCAAACTTCTAATTACTTAAGTTCATAAGTTCAAGTTCTAATTAAGTTCAATTATTAAGTTATAATTAATTAAGGTCATCAAGAATTAGTTATATTCAAGTTCAAGTTCAAGTTCATATAATCTCTAAAATAAGTTATATATATATATATATATATATAACTTTTAATCCAAGAATTAGTTAAATTCAAGTTCTAAATTCAAGTTCAAGTTATAATTAAATTCCATAGTTCATATCCAATTTCTAAAATTAGTTATATATAACAATATGTTATATTCATGTTCCAAGTTCAAGTTCAAGTTCAACTTCAAGTTCTATATTCAAGTTCATATCTAGTTATATATAAAATTCTAATCCAACAATTAGTTATATATATACATATATAAATATATATATATATATATATATATATATATATATATATATATATATATATATATATATATATATATATATATATATTCAAGTTCTAATTAAAAAAACGTCATCGATCTACATATATTAATGACATTCAAACATTCATCAATATATATTCATGATATTCAAACATTCATCATATACTCAAAACACTTCAATTACTAATTTCTAACTTCAAAGTAACACTTTACTAACTAACAATATCAATCAAATTAAAAAAAAAAAAATCTCAATTCACAATCAAATTACAATCAAATTAATTCATTCACTAACTACCAATACCCAATTTAAAAAGGCCCAATTTATAAGAAAACCCTAAAATAAAAATCTCCAGTTCTCTACCTAACTAACAATAATCAAATCAAATTAACAATAACACAACCCAACAAACTAAAACAATATTATACTAACTAACAAATCAATTATAATTACTAGAATTGAAAAAAAAAAACTAAAATGAAACCCTTACCTTAACAAAGAGGAGGGGCAGCAACGGGCACCGATGACGGCGACGGGCAACGACGGCAGCAAAGACGGCGGTGGAGGCGTGCGACAGCCGGTGGATCAGAGGAAAATTGATAGAGAGAAGGGAGAGAATAAGAGAGAAGAGAGAAGAGAGAAGCAAATGAGAAAAATGTGATCTATCTCAAAGACATTTTAAAAAAAGCGACAGATAGCATCTCTTTGTCCATCGCTTTTTTTAAAATAGTTGACCAAAATTTTGACCAAAAAACAACGGACTAAGAGACGTTGTCCGTCTCCTTTTTTAAATGTTTGACCAGATATTTTGACTAAAAAGCGATGAATTAAGAGATGTCGTCCGTCGCATTTAAAAAAATAATTAATCAATTAAATTAATTAAAAGCAACGGGTGGTGTGGTTATTCTCTAATTTATAAATAATTATTTTTAATTAAAAGTGACAAACAGCGTCTCTACCTATATTAAATAATTAAATAATTAATTAATTAATTAATTAATTAATTATATATATATATATATATATATATATATATATATATATATATTTGACGTAAAAATCCACAAAAAAAGGCGACGGACTAAGAGATGCCGTCCGTCGCTTCTTGTAAAATAATTTTAAAAATTATTATTTTTATTAAAAAGTGACGGACAGTGTGGCAATTGGCATCGCTTTTTGGAGCAACGCCATCCATTGCTTTTCCTTCCGTCGTTTCTTAATAGTTTTTTAGTAGTGATATTGATTAATATATAGAATCGACATGTCATATTTTTATATAAGAAAGAAAAAGATCTCCTTTATAGAGTCAGGTAAGCCAATTTCTTATTCAATTTATCTTCAAGGGATATTAAATTCATGAGTTTCAGCACAAGACTTCTAGCTTATTCAGTCAATTTTTTAGGAGATTAAAAGTACTAATTTTTTAAAAGTTAGATAGGCTAACCCGTTCTGGTTGTTATGACTGGCAAGAATCGGATTTGATAAAGTTAAAAACAATAAGTACCTTTGAGAGTTAATAAGCATTAAGTTTTTTTTCTTTCTAAAAGTACTTTTTAAAAAATACTTTTAGTCACCTAGAAGAAGTTTGTATAGTTTGATCAAACACTAATTATTGCTCAAAAATATTTTTAAAACTTATTGGTCAAACATAAATTACATCTCATCAAAAAAATTTTTAAAAAAATAAAATTTATCAAAATAAATTAAGTTTTGAAATTTCACCAAACAGTCTATTAATCTTCACCAACGAATCTAGAGGCTCTGACCTGACCACTAGTGTAAACTCTATGCCTTAAATGTTTAAATTCATTGGTACAAATTCTTTTGGTAAAACCTTTATAGTTGAAGCTAGGAATGACAATGAGATTGGGTGATGTAATTCTCATAAGAAGAACTACAATCTAATGCGGAAATCAAAGGCGAAAAATAAAGATATTTAGATAGACACAAAAAGAGGAAACAAAAAGCAACCAAAGGGTATATTAAACCCAATGACCTTGATTCGTTGATCCTACAATAAGTACCTAACTCTTACAATGACCTGAAGGGAATTGATATCCCAAGCAACAAACGTTTCTAACAAAAGGCAACACAAGCTTAACTAAGCTCTTAACACTCAAACATGAGTTTCCAGTTTTTAACATCAAAATAATCTAAGTCTAAAAAGGAAACCTAACCATCTATTTATAGAGTTTAGGATAAATGGCCCAAAAGTGACCTGAAAGACCAAAAGGCGAGCCAAGTCGGGCTTGCCTGGTCACTTGGCAATGCGCCGACCTAGTCGGCGAGCTTCTCTGCAATTCTTCAGTCCCTAGCCACATTCTGTAACATTAGGTGGACTGGGGCCATCGCCTAAGACATAGGGCGATGCGCCAAGTGGACCCTGCTCATCGAAAGGGACTTCTTCAGCAATTTTCAAGGCATGAAAGTCCTTGCTTGTCATCAACACCATCTTGAGCACCTCCATCTTCATGAATAACCCTTACATCATTTGAAGGTCTTGAGCTTGGCTTCTAGTAAATGGCCTTGATGTAATTCGTTTTACATCATTCTCTCCTTCTTGAAAAGAATTTGTCCTCAAATTCAACGAATCATCATCAGCCACAGTTGGAAAAGGTGACAGGTCGCACACATTGAAAGTGTTGTGCACTTGGTATTCCGGAGGAAGGGCAACCTTGTAGGTGTTGTCATTGAGTCGCTCCAACACTGGAAATGGTTCATCACCCCTCGGCATCAGCTTTGTCTTACGATGGGTGGTAAATCGCTCCTTTCGAAAATATACCTACACCAAGTCACCAGGTTCAAACACGATCCTCTTCCTACCCTTGTTAGCCTTTTTGGCTATATCTTCGTTCTTCTTCTCTAAGTGCAGCCGCACCTTTTCATGAAGCTTCTTCATGGCTTCAGCTCGCTTACTCCCATTTAAGCTTAACACAACATCTTGAGAGAGAGGAGTGAGATCTAAAGGGGTTGAGGGGTTAAAACCATAAACAACTTCAAATGGAGACATACCAATAGTTCTATGAATAACATGATTATAAGCAAATTCAACTAAAGGTAAATGTTCCTCCCACGAGGCCAACTTCCCATGCACTACGACACGAAGCATAGAACCCAAAGTACTATTCACAACTTCAGTTTGGCCATCAGTTTATGGGTGACAAGAAGTTGAGAACAACAACTTAGTACCGAGTCTACCCCACAATTCTTTCCAAAAGTGACTAAGGATCTTAGGATCCCTATCACTTACAATGGTTTGAGGAATTCCATGCAATTTAACAATCTTGCCTTTGAACAAGAAACCATCATACTTGGAATAGGGAGTAGAAGACCTATCCCTCATCCATCTTTCCCTCTCCCATTTCTCACAATCTTTGAAAATTTGAGCAAACACGGGATCCTTGGGATACAGTGCCTTCAAACATTCAAAGCCAATCAATTTAGAAGACAAAGTATTTATCAAAACATGTTTTCTAGACAAGGCATCGGCCACCACATTTTCCTTTCCCTTTTTGTATTGGATTACATAAGGGAAAGTTTCAAGGAATTCAATCCATTTGGCGTGCCTCTTGTTCAACTTTCCTTAGGCCCGAATATACTTTAGGGACTCATGGTCAGTCCTAATGACAAATTCTTTGGGCCACAAGTAGTGTTGCCAATTACCCAAAGCCCTAATCAAGGCATACAACTCAAGATCATAAGTGGAATAATTCAAAGTAGCACCTTTTAGCTTTTCACTAAAATAAGCAATGGGCTTTTGGTCTTGAGCCCTAATCAAGGCATACAACTCAAGATCATAAGTGGAATAATTCAAAGTAGCACCTTTTAGCTTTTCACTAAAATAAGCAATGGGCTTTTGGTCTTGCATTAAGACGGCTCTAATGCCTACTTTACTAGCATCACATTCCACTTCAAATGTTTTATCAAAATCAGGTAATTTCAATAAAGGAGCGGAATGAAGCATGGATTTTAAAGCCTCGAATGCCTTGGCTTGTTCCTCCCCCCACTTAAAAGGTTTATCCTTTCGGATTACATCTGTCAAGGGGGCTACAATGGTACTAAAACCTTTGATAAATCTCCTATAAAAACTAGCCAGCCCATGAAAGCTTTGAATATCACTTATGGATTTCAGAATTGGCCAATTCTTAATAGCATCAATTTTAGACTCGTCAACTCCAACCCCTCTTGAACTCATAACAAAACCTAAGAAGGCAACCTCATGAACATAAAATGAACACTTATCAAGATTAGCATAAAGTTGTTCCTTCCTAAGCACATCAAACACACATCTCAAATGCTCAACATGATCATGTATGGTCTTGCTATAAATCAAGATATCATCAAAATAGACAACCACAAATTTCCCTATAAAGGGCTTCATCACATGATTCATGAGACGCATAAAGGTACTAGGAGCATTAGTGAGACCAAATGGCATCACCAACCATTCATATAGACCAAACTTGATCTTGAATGCGGTTTTCCATTCATCACCGGGGTTCATCCGGATTTGATGATAACCACTCCTAAGATCAATCTTTGAAAACACACAAGAGCCATTCAATTCATCAAGCATATCATCTAACCTAGGAATATGATGACCATACTTTACCATAATTTTGTTGATGGCTCGACAATTGACACACATGCGCCATGTTCCATCTTTCTTTAGAACCAATAGGACTGGCACGACACATGGACTCATGCTCTCCTTCACATAGCCTTTGTTAAAGAGGTCCTCAACTTACCTTTGTAGATCCTTGGTGTCCTCCGAATTGCTTCGATAAGCCGGCTTGTTTGGCAATTGTGATCCCAGCACAAAATCAATTTGGTGCTCAATTCCCCGAAGAGGGGGCAATCCTCTTGGAAGCTCCTTTGGGAAGACATCCTCATATTCCTGCAAAAGAAAGGAAATAGAATTGGGAAGAGAAGAATGAGATTGGTTAGATTGTAGCACATGATCCCTATCTGTAATAAGGATTAAAGAACTTCTGAATTCAATTTCCTCCCTTATCTCTTTGTAATTAGCCAACAACACTTGGCCCTTTCTTTTCAACTTCCTTCTTTCCTCCTCTTCTTGACTCTTGACTTCTACATGTTCCTCTTCACACTTCGTCTTTTCCTTTGACTCACTCATCCTTTAATATATATCATTGACTTGAGAGGGGGTCATAGGATGAAGAACATACTTATGATCATTCAACACAAGTGAATACTTGTTTGTTCTCCCATCGTGTTTGGTTGAACGATCATGTTGCCAAGGCCTGCCGAGTAGCACATGACAAGCTAGCATTGGGACCACATCACATAGGACCTCATCTTGATATTTCCCATTCTTAAACTTGATCACCACTTGTCGATGCACCCTCAATTCTCCACACTCACTCAACCATTGAAGTTTGTAAGGTGTAGCATGCTTAGTAGTAGGAAGCTTTAAGAATTCCACTAATGCAATACTAACAACATTTGCACAACTCCCGTTATCAATGATTAAGGAACACACATTATCCTTGATGAAGCATTTGGAGTGAAATAGATTCTCTCTTTGGCTCAGATCATCCAGGGACTTACTAATCATTGCTCGCCTTACCACATATAGAGGAGCGACACTCTCTCCTTCTTTGACACAAAGGTCTGGTTCCTCATCTTCCCCATCTTTGAACTCATCCTCTTCTTGGGGATCTTCTACACATTCACCTGTTGGCTTCTCCTCAACACTAAGATATATCTCTCCTCCTTTCATTAAAGCGATCAACCAGTTGGGACACTCACACATTATATGACCCCATTCCCTACATTTGTGACATTGAATTCCCTTAGGCAATTTGGTTGGGTCAGTGGTACCCTTCTCTCTTGATGGGTACTTTGGAGTGTTCCCTTCGAAGGGCTTCTTCTCATAAGTCTTCTTGACATCCGCACCCTTTTTCCAACTCGACAATGTTTGAACTACCCCTTTCTTCTTGCTCCAAGAATTTGAAGATGAAGTATTGTACTTAGTCACCTTCTCCTCCTTGAATTCTAGCTCTATCTCATAGGCAGCCTCAAAGGCATCATTCAAAGTAGCAAACCTATAAAGGGTCATCTTAGAAGAAATCTCTTTGTTCAACCCGACCTTGAAGCGAATCGCAGCATGATCTTCGATTACCCTATATTCTAGCTTCATGACTATGTTTTGGAACTCATCATGGTAGGCTTCAACACTTTTGCTTCCTTGCCTCAAGTTATACAATTTGGAAAGTAATCCTTGGCGGTATCTTTTCGGTACATACTTGGCTCTCATCAACCTTTTCAACTCGGGCCATGGTGAAGGACGATCTTCTTGAACAACCAAGTGATACCTCTTCATATATTCCCACCATGTGACAGCATGCCCCTCGAATTGGACGATACAATAGCAACTACTTTTGACCTCCGCCAATTCATTCACATTGCGACTCCCATTCTAAGTAAGCATCGGGATTGCATTCCCCTTTGAATGTCAGAAGAGTCGTTTTGATAGAGTTGATGCCAACATGTCGGCCTCCATGGCCACCTTGGTCATTGTAGTGATAACCCATTTGATAGCGGTTACCATGTTCTTCTCTAGCGTCTTGACCAACTTCAGGATGGACATTGGCTTCCCATTGATTTCCACCTTGAGGGTGGTTCCCATGTTGTCTCCTGTCAAATGGCCCTGGGCCCAATCTACCTCTTGGCCCACCTTGCATCACGTGACCTCTTGGGCGATTCCTTGGTGACTCATTCCATGGTGCTTCTTCACCTTCACCCTTATAACCTCCTTGATCTTCTTCACTCCTCATCTCATTCACGGGATTTGGTTGTGGTTGTGGTCTTTGGTAGGGAATATTTTGGTTAAGGGGTGTTTGGTAAGGATGGCTTTGAGTTAGTGGAGCTCCTTGACTAAGTGGAAAATGGAACGGTCGATTGGAACTTTGGCTATTTGAACCCAATTGATTGAAAGTTGGGTGCAAAGCTTGGTGGAGGGTTCCCGGAGTGAGAGTAGGAGAATTAGTGTGATCATGCCCACTTGTAGAAGCACGAAAGGTAGTTTGTGGTGTGGAGTCATTGGAGTTGACTCTACCTTCCACAGTAGCAAGCCTACCGTCCATCTTTGCTATATCACCTCTCACGTTGTTCAACACTTCCAACAAAGTTGCCAAAGTAATTTCTCTGACAGGTGCTTGAGTTTCATTTTCGGTCTCCATTGTACCTGCAATAAGACAACTCACAAGCAGCAAACACATTAAGTTAGTAAAGAACTCACAAACACTCTTGTTTACGCACCTTTAATTCCCTCTCAATTGGTGCGGCTAATGTTGAAAATTGTTTACACTCGGTGATCACAAGGTATCAATTTCAACTCAAGGTCAGAATGGATTCTTGTTTGAAGAAGAACGGACAACTCGATTGAACAAATAGACTTGAATTAATAATTAACTACGAAATAAAAATAAGAAAAGCGCAACAAGAAAAGGCACAAAGAAAGAAGTGAATTCAAGAACCAATAGCCAACAAGTAGAGTAATTACGAGATTTAGGATTCTTGAGAACATTTCAGAATCAAAAGAAAAGAAACTAAGAATTTAAAACATGAGATTAGGAGTAACTAGAGTTTTCAATCGCCGAATGACATGTTTTCTTCACCTAAGTTGAAGTTCAGCTCGCCAACTTGAAGATGGACTCACCAAACTCTGCAAACGGACAAGGCAACTCGGCGATAGGGGTGGTAGTTCAGTGATGCACTGATGGGACTCGGCGACCAAGGGTTGGTTCCGCCGAATGTTCCAGTAGCTCCCTCAAATGGGTGACCAATTCGGCGAGCAACATGTCCAAAGGGCGAGGCGCCGATTGGTTAGGCGATGCACGCTTTTGCTGTTTCTCTTTCTTCTTTTTTTGAATCAAACACTTTCTTTTTCAAATATTCCCTTCTTGAAGATTTGAATGTTCTTCAAGAACTTCAAGAACACTATGAAGACCCAAAATAAAACCCCAAAGATTTTTAGCTCAGAATTTCACGAAACTTTAGGTGAATGCTCTCCTTGATATAGGAAACAAACCCCAATACTTTTTAGCACCCAAGTCCTTGCCAAAACTTCCAGATTTCAAAACCCACTATGTCTTCTTCAAGTTTCTTCAAGTCTTCAATGGTGGATTTTCACTAAAGCTCCAAACCCCTTCCAACCTCAACCCAAGACTCAAATATAGTTGGAGAACACTATTCCAACTTTAGAAACTCAAACAAGACTTAGATCTAAGAAACTCATTTCAGCAAAATCTCAAAAAATCTCAAAAACGAAAATAACCAGATTTTTTTTTGTAACAAAACCCCAAGACTAGATTCATAGGAATGAAGCTAGACTCAGCTCTGATACCAAATGATGTAATTCTCACAAGAAGAACTACAATCTAATGCGGAAATCAAAGACGGAAAATAAAGATAAATAGATAGACACAAAAAGAGGAAACAAAAAGCAACCAAAGGGTATATTAAACCCAATGACCTTGATTCATTTATCCTACAATAAGCACCTAACTCTTACGATGACCTCAAGGGAATCGATATCCCAAGCAACCAATGTTTCTAACAAAAGGCAACACAAGCTTAACCAAGCTCTCAACACTCAAACATGAGTTTTCAGTTTTTAACTTCAAAATAATCTAAGTCTAAAAGGGAAACCTAACCAGCTATTTATAGAGTTTAGGATAAAAGGCCCAAAAGTGACCCGAAAGACAAAAGGGTGAGCCGAGTCTGGCGAGCCTAGTCACTTGGTGATGCACCGACCTAGTCGGCGAGCTTCTCTGCAATTCTTCAGTCCCTAGACATGTTCTGTAACATTAGGCGGACTGGAGCTATTGCCTAAGCCATTGAGCGATGAGCCAAATGGACCCTGCTCGTCGAAAGGGACTTCTTCAGCAATTTTCAAGGCATGAAAGTCCTTGCTTGTCATCAACACCATCTCGAGCACCTCCATATTCATGAATAGCCCTTGCATCCTTTGAAGGTCTTAGGCTTAGCTTCTAGTAAATGGCCTTGATGTAATCCATTTTACATCATTGGGGGAGTGGGGGGAGCAAATTTTAGTCTATACAGAATGGGACATGTCTAATAATATGTGGGCTAGGATAAATTTTAGGTTATGCTTGACGGGGCAAGTCTAAAAATATATGTGACAAAGTAGCATGAGTCACTAAAGGAAATAAAATTATCCAAAGTAATAAATATGTGCAAGTGAAAGACCCAACAATAGTTATATAGAATTAATTTATTAAGCTTCAAAGAAGAGGTAGGAGGCTTTATTCAATCACCCTAAAACTCTTATATCTCTACATTAAAAATATGTAATAAAACACAAATATTTATAATACTAACAAACTATATTAAACTAGGATTAGAAAACGTCCTTAACCAAAATCTTTAATTAAACATAAGTACCAAAAATCACAAATCCTAAACAAATAAGGAATCATATTCTTGATTTATTTCCTACATAGCCTCCATTAAATCAAGATTTTCAAATGTGACCATGCGTAGCATCTTTTTCAACTTTATGAATAACTCCATAAGTAATATCAGGCCTTCTAGAAGTCAAGTATCTTAGTCTCCCTACCAATTTTCTAAAATATGTCGTATCAATGTAATCACGTATGCATTCTTTAGTCAACCTCAATTTCTTTTCATTGAAATTCAAGGTCAATTTGAATTATTCATATTTAACATTTTAAAATTATCATCATCATATTCTTTTTGTATTCTTGACTAACTATTCTTTCCTTAAAAATCATCTATTTCTCCATATGTACTTGATTTTGCATGTCCAATAATCTTCAATTTGTCCTTTTATATGTGATTGAGTAGAATCATCAATAAATAATTTTTCATACTCTTCAAAGCCTACAATTTTGAAGAATGATTCAAAGTTGATTATATCTTCAGTATCCATAATTATGCACATCAATTGAGGATCTAAAACTGTAATTGCTTCTGCTTTAATTTTGGGTAGATCATCAAAAACTTGCTTTTGGTGAACACTTTTTTTTATTACTATATCTTCCAAAGCTTCAACTAATTTTCTTGTGAGACAATAATAAATATATTTTTATATTTCCTTTGCAATAGCTTCACCTTGTATAGACCAATCATGTATATTGCATGTTTCTTGATTTAAATTACTAGCCTATATTGAAGCAACATCAGTTTCGACCAAATTATCTTTTTTAGTTATTTCAAAAATAATTGACTTATTATATTGACTATTATTGGACTCCTCTTTGAAATCAAAAGTATCTATACCATAGTTAAAATTACCTCTATCTTTCCTTCTTTTCTCCACAATTTCTATATTCTGATCTTCTTCAATTCTTAGTTTTTTAATTGATCATCCTTTCATTGATTTCCTTCATTTATATCTGTTAGATTTAATGAAAATCTAACTCTTCTTTTTCTTTTAATTTATCATCCTTTCTTTGGTCTTCTTCATTTATTTCTGTTAGATTTGATGATGATTTTATATTTAATTATCATCTTTTCTTCTCTATCATATTTTTTTGTTGGTTAATATACTTCTCATATATGATAAATTTATCTTCTAGATCACCAAGTCTTACAATGTTCAAATTTTGAGTAAACTCAATATTTGTCTTCTTGGTCTGAAACTCTAAACTTAGAAAAATTTAATATCTTTTCAATAACTTTAACTTCTTCTAATATTTCTTCTTTGATCCTTAGATCATCAATGATTTCTTTAAATCTTGTAAAAAAAAATTTGATTGATTCTATTGTTTATTAAAAATTAGTGCATCTTCAGTGTTTTACTGTTTTACTTTTGCGCTGTTTAGTTTACTTAGTCAAAGAAATCAGTTCCTATTTAGTAGGAAGACTATCTTGATAGGAGTACTAATAAGTTATTAGAGTAATTTTAGGAGTTGATGTTAGTGGCATATTATATATAGATGTTGCGTATTTGCTGTAAAAACAGAGAGCCTTAAGTTCAAGAAAATAAAAAGTTCTTCTCTATTCCATTTCCTGTTCAACTACTACACTAGTTCTTTCATTTCTCTGTGTGTGCTTTTATTTTATGGTATCAAGAGCCATGTTATTGGCTTGAACGTTCTTTCCTTCTTCTTGTCTATAAAGTTTGTTAAGTCTTGTTGGAGGAAATTGAAAGTTGCATAGAAAAAGCTTGTACAGTTGAACAACTGCTCAATTACGTCTTGCTTCTTTACAAGAGTATTGGATGAACCAGTAATCTATGAAGAAGCCATAGGTCATTCCAGGTGGAATGCAGTTATCCAAGAAGAAATTGATGCTTTGAACAAATATTAGACGTGGGAGTTAGTGTCGAAGCCTAAGAATTGTGAGCTGATCAGTGGCAAATGGGTTTATCATTTGAAGAAAAACTCGGATGGGGTTACCGATAAATACAAATCTCAGCTTGTTGCACGTGGTTTTTCTCAAAGTTATGGATTGAATTATGCGGAAATATTCAGTCCAATTGCAAAATGGTAACTGTAAGAACTATTTTTTCTCTTGCGGAAACTATGAATTGGAATTTGTGGCATCTTGATGTAAAGAACGCTTTTCTTTATGGAGGATTGTATCGTGAAGTGTTTATGGAGCAGACAAAAGATACATCTCTCTGCATTATCCTCAACATGTTTGTCGATTAAAGAAAGTGTTGTATGGTCTTAAACAAGCACCACGTGCGTGGTATGGTAAAGTTGCCCAATATTTTATTTTTTGTGGCTTTAAAGTTTCTGATTCTAATTTATTTATTAAATCAGAATTAAATGTGCACATGATGGTCTTGTTATATGTGGATGACATGATCATTACTAGAAATAATGAAGCTGTGATTTCTATGTTGAAAAATGATCTTTCGATTCGATTTGAGAAAAAGAATATGGGGGAAGTGAGTTGTTTTCTTGGTCTGGAAATTGAAAAAACAGATCAAGGATATTTTATTTCTCAAAAGACATATGCAAGAAAATTGCTACCGCGTTTTGGCATGGGGGAGTCAAAAGAAAAAGCCACTCCAATGGAACCACATCTAAAGTTTATGAAAGCCGAAGGAAAGCCATTAAAAGATGCCAAATTTTTTTAGCAACTTGTTTGTAATTTAATTTATTAAACTATCAGAAGACCGGAGATTTCTTATTCTGTTGGAATTGTTTCTCAGTTCAAGCAGTGTCCAAGAAGTTCACACCTTGATACAGCAAGGAGAATTCTTCGTTATGTGAAGGGCTCACTTGATCATGGTCTTATGTACAGAAGACATGAAAATTTCGTGTTTAATGGATTTACCGACGCGGATTGGGCTGGAGATGCTAATGATAGACATTCAACTTCAGGATATTGTGTTAATACTGGTTCAGCTATTGTATCTTGGTGCAGCAAGAAGCAACCAGTGGTAACATTATCTAGCACTGAAGCTGAGTACGTAGCCGCAACTATGGTTGCACAAGAATGTATGTGGTTGAAGAGATTAATAGGAGAGATGTTGTGCAAAGTTGATTATGTTATTCAAATTAGATGTGATAATGAAAGTTCTGTCAAGCTTTCATCGAATTCAATTTTTCATGGTTGGACGAAGCACATAGATGTTCGTCATCATTACATTCGAGATAAAGTATAGAGCAAGAAGTTGTTCTAAAATTTCGACAAATGAGTTCGCAGACATATTTACAAAGGCCTTGATAAAGCCTAAGTTTGAATATTTCAGGGCGGCTCTTGGAGTTATTGATTGTAAGAATGCACTAAGGGGGAGTGTTAAAAATTAGTGCATTTTCAGTGTTTTAAAGTTTTACTTCTGCGCTATTTAGTTTACTTGGTCAAATAAATCAGTTCCTATTTCGTAGGAAGTCTTTCTTGATAGGAGTCTTAGTAAGTAATTAGAGTCATTTTAGGAGTTGAAGTTAGTGGCATATTATAAACATCTGTTGCGTATTTGCTGTAAAAATAGAATGCCTTGAGTTCAAGAAAATAAAAAGTTCTTCTCTATTTCATTTCCTATTGAATTGCTGCACTTGTTATTTCTTTTCTCTGTGTGTGCTTTTGTTTTATTGGTTTCATCTAAGCCAACTTAAATTGTTTCCAAAGTTCTTGAAGTTTTTCCCTGTTCACATATGTAACACGTCGATGTGTTATTAAAATTTTCCAAGCCTCCTATGTTGATCTTTCATGTAAATATTCCTTACACACATCCGAGTTAAGCTTACTGTAAAGGTTGAAACACGCCCTATAATTCAATTCTCTATTGTGCTCCAATTGTATAGTTGATTCACAGTCAACATTGTGCCCTCTTGGGCTTTCACAAATCCATTATCAATAATGGACCATAGTCCAACAACATTGAAAAAATTCTTCATCTGTTGATCATACCAACTCAAAAATTTATTTTTTTCATCAAACACAAAAAGGGAACATTAGTATAAATATGAAATATCCATATTCTTTTCTATATATTTGATTTCACACGAGGCTTTAATAAGATCTCACATGGGCTTTAATAGGATCTCACACATGCTTTAATATCAATTTGAAGGAAATAAAATTACTCAAAGTAATAATATATGCACAAGTGAAAAACCCAACAATGGTTATATAAAAGAAATTTATTAAGCTAGAAAGGCGAGGTTCAATAAAACTAAAACTTGTATCTCTCTACATTAAAAATAAGTAATAAGAAACCCCTATTTATAATACTAAAATATCAAATTAAACTAAGACTAGAAAACCCCCTTAACCAACAGATCCTAATTAAAAATAATTAAAAAATAAAAAAATAACAAATCCTAAATTACTAAGGAATCATATTCTTGATTTTTTTCATACACTTAGTCTGAAATAATGTTTTAATTAATGCAGGGTGTAGATAGATGGTAGGTATATGAAGAGTCAAACAAAAAAAAATCTAAAAATGTATTTCTTAAAACTTGCAAAAAACATCTAGAGAATATGCTAAACTTAGAAGTTTTATGCAGAGAAAATGTTGGTATAGGAGAGGTTTGAGGTGCATATCTGTTAAAATTATGTTAAAAAGTGCCTTTTCAATTCCTTAGGTATGAGGTGCATATCTGTCGAAAGTCAAGAATAATGACTAATTACTCATCATATTCATTACCTCTTTTGGCAGTTAGAAATTGAATTAATTGTCATTCTTTAATACTGACAAATGTTGGGCATATTTGTGTCCATTGTGTGTTTTCTGGTAGAACGTGTAGTGGGCAACTATGACCATTACTTCTCCATTATTCTTCTTCCATTATTCCTTATAACCCATGTAACTCCTACGAATACATATGCTTGTGACAAGTAGGATAAATCACAAAAAATATGTGAATTTTTCTTACTAATATTATAAAGTGACTTTTTTATAGTCGAAATAAAGATAAAGTGAATTTTTTTTTAATTAGTAATTTCTTCTAATTCATTGCTAGAAAGACTTCCTAAACTATAAATAGTGACAGTCTTCATTTGATTTGGAATACACAAGAAAATATACCGTGCATAAAGTTTGTCAAAAAGAGAGTTCTTATTAGTTGAAGGGAGGTGTTCTTATTGTCGAGCTTTGGACTCAACTCTTGTTCATAATTTGTTGAATTAGTCCTTGTGATTATGTTGTTGTATTCTGGAGGGGACAAGTCAAGAAGGACTACTGCTGGACCGGGAAAAAAGTTTGTTGCAGCGGGATTGAATCTCCTTAAAGAGAGCGAGATATCTGTGCCTCAGCCTGAAGAGATTTTTATTTCTTCATTTTATTTTCAATTGTAATCTTTTAATCTTGTAATATTGTAATTTTTCACTTACAATTTAAAGGAGATTCATAATGGATACAATTGAAAAAACTGCGGATGATGGGAGACCTTAACAAACCATTTCGATTCAATGGTAACCATTTCAAGAGATGGAAGGGTAAAGTACTTTTCTACTTAAGTCTTCTCAATGTCTCTTATGTGTTAACTGAGAAGAGTCCTAATAAAGTTGACATCACCTTTATGAATGATGATGAAACTATAGAGAAAGTGGAAAAAGTATGATGGTGATTCCTATAAGTGTCGGTATCATATTCTTAATTGTCTATCTGATAATTTTTATGATTATTATGATAGAACTTACTCTAATGCAAAAAAAAAAATAAAATTGGAAAGCATTGCAGAGTAAGTATGATACCGAAGCACCTGGAGCGAAAAATTATGCGGGTAGTTGATTTTTCATTTCCAAATTGTGGACAACAAATCAGTGGTAGACCAAGCTCAAGACTTTATAATGATTGTTGGAGAGCTCAGGTCCGAGGAGGTTAAAATTGGAGATAACCTTATTATTTGTGGCATAGTATATAAACATCCACCTTCTTGGAAGGAATTTTAAAACACAATGCGCCATAAAAAAAAAAAAGAAACCTCTCTTGAAACGTTGATGAAGAAAATCCGCATGGAAGAAGAGACAAGGGGCCAAGATGCACTTTTACAATAAGAAGAGAGCAACATCACAACTAAGGTAAATTGAATTACTTCAAACAGTGCTACTCCCGAATCTCACAAAAATACTTCTTTGAAGCCTAAGAAGAAAAAATCAAGAAAAATAATGGTAGACCTCCCAAGAAAAATAATGATGAAAATAACCAAGCACAAAACCAACAAGTTCAAGATAAGGGACCGTGCTTTATTTCTAGCAAGAGTAAGCATATTGATTAATTTTGCAGATTCCAAAAACGTGGTCCTAACCCTCATGCAAACGTTAACAAAGAACATTTTGTAGCGGTGATTACCGACATAAACATGGTTGAGAATGTTAATGGATGGCGGGCTGATTCTGATGCAAATTGTCATGTCTGTTATGACAAAGATTCATTTTAAAAATATGCTCATTTTGAGGAGCTCAAAACCATCATGTTTGGTGATTCTCACATTATTCAAGTAATTGAAACGGGAGATGTCGAATTGTGTTTTACCTCTGGAAGGGTGTTAACTTTGAAAGATGTACTTTATACTCCTTTGAGAAAAAAAAAATGATGTCTAGTTTTCTTCTTAATAAAGCAAACTTTAAGCAGATTATTGAATCTGATCAATATGTAATTTTGAAGAACGGTATTTTTGTGGAAAAAGGGTATGCTTGTGATGAGATGTTCAAACTAAATGTTGAAATGAATAAAGTTTCTACTTCTCTTTATATGCTTTATTCTACTAATTTTTGACATACTCGTTTGCGTCACATTAGTGATCGTTATGTAGGAATCATGAGTAGTTTAGGATTAATCTTAATGGTTAAAAAGAATTTTGATAAGTCACTACAACATTTTGTCTACAACCACCCTAGAAATTGTGGCCTTTGATAAAAGGCCACACTTTTTGACTTTAAGCCACGCTTTTCCAAGGGTGGCCGAAAGAAGCGTAACCTTAGATTTTAGGCGACACTTTTCAAGTGTTGCCTTATCCGCTATGCTTAAAAGCGTAGCCTAAAAGGCAAAAAGGTCACGCTTTGCAGTACTTCATATAGCAACATTTCTATCTCATGCAACTATACTTTCAAGCGTGGCCTTTGCTTCCTTATTGCCCACAATTTTAAAGTGTTGCCCTTTATATCTTATGTATGACAATACTTTGAAGTATAGTCCTTGCCCATGTGCATACAACAATTTACAACCCTTTGGCTACACTTTTAAGTGTGGTAATATTATTTGGCTATAAAATATTTATATGCCACAATTTCTATTTATAAAACAACAATATTGTTTTGCAATAAATAATCTCAAGCATTAAATTAGCTAATAAGTAATTCAAATAAATATATTTGCAATAAACTTCAAAAGATAGTATGTCTTCTGTACATACATACTTATAAAGCAATATTCTAAATATGTGTACACAATAGTTCAAAAAGTACCGTTACAATAGATCAATATATTCTAGCAATGAATATATTTCACAAAATCAAATATGATGTATTCAAACTTTTACAATACAAATGTTATCAGGAGGAGGAAGCGTGGCAAGCTTTGAACCCTGGTAATTTGCACGGGAAAAAAGTTAGTTCAGGTTTTGCCAAAAAAGATATTTAGTAAGCTGAGGCACAGCTAACAGACAACAGAACAAAATAAGTTAAAAAAAAACATTAAATGAAAATAGCTTTTACCTCACGACAGTGATAGTTTGGACCAGGAAGCTGTGTAGAATAGAACGTTATGATCTGAAGGAATTGACAACCTTGTAAGTACCAGAAAGAGGTCTGGTAAAGCACAACATTCTTAGACACACACAATTGCAGCAACCAAACATGACATAATGCTGTCGTTCGAAGCAAAAACATCAAGGTTTAGTCACCTAAATATATAAATTTCTTGAGCAAAATCTCTTTGCACATCTTCATTTAGGCACTCAGACTTGAGAACCTTAATAGCCACTTCTTGATTATGGAATGAACCTTTATACCTGCAAATACGATAAATCGTTCGGATACCATCAGTGACTATATTGTATTCTTGATTCAAAGTTGACATTTTTATTGACAAATCACCAATTGAGCCAGTTGCAATTTTATATTCATAATTCAGCAGTGCATTGTCGATTTCCCATGCTTCACTCCCGATGCTTGGTGTATCTACATGGTTCGCGGTGATGTTGATACCAGTTTGTAAAAACTTCATTTTGGGGAACAAAAGGTCTTGATTTAACCCCGGCTGTTTCAGTGTTGCATTGAGTCTGTCAATCACTTTCCCCTCCATATTTGAAATTTCCTTCAACAGGACACTTTTTAGCTGATCAGTTTCCTAACAATGACAAAGGAGACAGAACGTCGAGACTTATATAAAGATATATCGAGATGAAGTACCTCAATTTATATATCTAAAAAAGTACCTCATTATCCCAACCATCAACCACAAAGACATCCAGGAGTAACCGTCGTTTGTTGAGAAAGCATGAGCTTCTTGGATGTTCAAATCTATCTTCGAAAGTAAAGAAGTCAACTGAAATAAACGTGCATTAACCTTAATCTAATATCATGTAAAGAACTTAATAGAGAATGTTAGGAGAGGGGAAATGTCTGAACAAGACGTCTACATTCAGAACAAGTGACTATAAGTGACAGTTTGACAACACGGTGGTAAACTACTTACGAAGACGCAGAACTACTAATAAAATGCTGCAAGGAGAACTCGAAAACATGACAAAAAATTGTAATCCTGACAGCATCATCAAAAGGGGATGTTTTTATGTATTGACAAACTGGAGCTGCTCACTGCACGAAATGAAAAGCAAATTTTCTTCTTTACATCATTCTATGAGAGTACAGAGATTCTTGAAAGAGATATAACGTTGACATGGAAAAGGCTTACCCGAAAGAGGAGCTTGGGCTTGTCAAGTGTTGAAATCGTTATTTCATATACATACAAATGCATCCCAAACATGTACAAAGCAGACCTACTCACAACAAGGTTAACAGAACCATGCATCCCAAACCAGAAACATATATGTCATGCCTTCTTTTTTTTCAATAACAAGTTCACAGATCTTCTTTCCACATCTTCTCTTCTTTACCTTACTCGAATTCATTGTTTATCTCAAACTCACACTATTAATTCAAGACTCCAAAAACCAAATTGCAGACTACTAACAGAGATACGAAAGAAAAAAAATTTTGCAGACTACTAACAGAGAATGTGAAATGCCAGGTCATTTGATGAACCTGATCATGAGCAGGTTACGAAAAGGAAGAACAAGCTTTCAAAACCAAAGACCAAAGAGTTGATAAGGAGATGATGATTGACGTTCAAGCTTTTTTGGAGAATAGAAGTCCTTAGACCTTCTCATACTAAAACGTCTCAAGAATTACAATCTCATTTGAACTAGTTAAAATATTTTAATTACTTTTCAGAGAGAAACTACTCTATTTTTAGAGAAAATTTCACACAATTTTAACTTGACCTTTAGGGAATTCATGCCTTCTGATTGAAGAGGTTCAACGTTAACTGGAAATATTTGATGTTGCAATATCATGTGAAGTCAAAAGGGTAATAATCAGGTCAATTTTATGTCTCATCTTGAAGGGTGGATCTCCATAAACCTTAGAAGTTGATGTGAGTAAACTCCTTTATTATCATAAATGCATACTTGGTGAGGTAAGGATCTACAATGCCAAAAACAAAGTACAGAGAGAAGACGATTCAGACCTTGCTCCAAATCCTTGGCAAGACCCAAACTATTGAGCATTCCAATTACGTTTGTCTTAATTGTCTGCAAAATTAACCAACAGATTTCATAAATGTGCTTTTCAAGGAATCTAACTTCAGAAAAAGTAAAAATTAGTAGAAGGACATTTTTGCAATATCTTAAACTTAGCAATATTATACCGTAAAAATAGGGGAAGCAGGGCAAGCGAGGTATAAATTTTATCAACTTCAGCCAGCAATGGGTCAGCAATATTTGAATCAACAATGGCTCAGAAACATCTGCATAAAAAGAGATCAACAGAAGGATATAAACACAACGGTTCCTGCAAAACTAGAGTATAAGCACTATGCTTTTAAAGAGAGCGTCAACAACAATTTTGAGCATCATTGTAGTATCATTATGATCTAATCAACCTGGTAATCTTCATTGTTGTTGTTTTCTGCAAGAAAACTCATAGTTGTACTCAAACATATCTGCCGAAATCGACAAACCAAAAGTAAAGTTTTTCTATTGCAAAATCGACAAACCAAAATTCATGCTTATCCATAGAGAAATAGACAAACCAAATGAAGTGATTTCATTAAAGATACCCTTATGAGATGACTTTGGGCATGCTAATTGCATTCGCTAGTTACCATATAATATGATGGAAATACCATTTTGCATGTTTGAATCTACCTTTCATATGAAGGCTTTGAGGTGAGGTAAAGGTAATTTTTAGCTATGATATAGTACTTTCCTATAAAACATGCTAGCATGGAGATCTGATGACTATTACAGACAATGAAAAAGTTATATTCTATTTAAGTACATTAGCGCACACATCAAAATTATGACTTCCCAAAGCTAAGATTGTAAGTAACACTAACAAAAGGTTAAATTTTGTTTCAATAAAAGAAATATGTTGCTCTAACTCTCAAACTAGCTAGCTTAACCTAACAAAACCAAACAAACTTAACTAATAGAAAAACTCAAAATTATTTAAAATTGACAACATCAGTCTTTCTTTGTCCCTTTAACCTGCAATAATGGAGGCACAACAACAACATATGTCTAACAGAGAGAATATATATGATACATCAAGGACTCTATATTAAACATTCAGCAGAAGTAACAGGTCTCAGAAAATAGCAGATTCCACAAAATACCAAGATATTTTCATCATTCTGAATGACTCTTAACTTGAAATGATGGAGAGACTTAATTGGAAGCCTCAATAGAATATAAAGGCCAAGGTTTTTACAATGTCAAATATAAAATACCTTTTAAAGAACCAATGCATGAGTTGAGCCGAAAGATTGTGGAAGATTTTGACCTTCTAGAGCTCGTGAACTAATTGCATCAACAGTTAAAGCAAGCTTAGATCCTGCACACCCTGGAATATCTTGAACATTCAATCTAGGATTGTCTTGCACTAATTGACTAAATAAATGTTGCATTTCTTCCCTATTAACTTCTACACACATATATAGTCCTTTTTCTCTACAATATAGTCCATACCTGTTAGCTTCTACACAAATATATAAACCAAATATAGACCAGAACTATTAATTTTTTGTTTTTGACAACACTAGTTCCCTCTTGTGAGAATCAACCTATGTACAAAACCAACAATACAAAAATAGTTCAACTAAGGTGATATAATTAGTCCAATCGCAAAACAGTCCTGCGACTGCAACCAAGAACTGAAAAAATTGAAAATAATTCACCAACTGCTAGTGAAGCTTGGAAACCTTCAACTTCTGGTGCAGTTGGTGCTGTTATGGTGGTCTCTTAAGCATTTGTGAAATTCTTTATTGCACTATCTTAAAAAAAATAGTTATGTGTAATCAACAATCAGTATTTCCTTTTCCAAGAAATATTCAAAGCACTTTGCTTCAATTAGTAAAATGTCGACACAATAGAATATTTGTTCCTCATTTACAGTAAGCTGCACATTTTACTCTGTATTTAATCTATACTTCCAAGCTGTATCAGCTTTAATTCTGTTCTTGTTGCTCACCCTGCAGGTATATTTTTGTAGCATGGATCATTATTCCCGAAAACTGGTAGAAGATAGTGAATGTGCAGTTGACGAAGTCAATATCTCCAAAGTTAGCATCGTACAATATTTCTTGGCTATACAGAGTGTGTATCTACAACAAACAATATTCAAAAAATCAGTCATATTATTCATTCAAACTAGAGTCAGCGAGTTCAAAATGACTACATTGTATGCTTACAACTGCTTACCGCTATCATCTGGACAGTTGTATCTGTCCCCAATAGAAAGAAAGAAATTATTGAGACCACTATAACAACACAATATTTCTGGCAAGTGTGCTGACGCTTGGACTACTTTCATGGGCTTATGTTGATATAGTAGCTAAGGGATAGTCCTGAGTACTCCCTTAAGATAATAAACCACAAAGCATAGACAAGTGTAAAGAAGGTTCCGATACACCAATATTGCACATGACGAATAATTTTATCTAATTAATATTAGTAAAGTTTTATGAATTCATGCTTCCATTGGTTGAGCTATACAAAATCTTCTCCTTCCTAGAACTAAGAAAGAGGAGATTTATTTGATCAACATACTAGTCAGGTGAGTTATAGGAATCATCGATCTATTTCGGATAGAGAAAACTGTTGTGAATCTGAAATATAAATAACAGAGGAAATGTAAATGTGAAGTATAAATAACATATTGTGTGTTCTTAATTCTTGCATCTATCAGACGACTTTTTCTTTAGGTTTTAAATTTTATGTATAGTCAGAGCACCAACAACTGATTATGATGCTAGAGCTTTGCCTCAACTTGCTAATATGCTGAAGAGGCACAAAGATGCTTAGAACTCTCGACAGGTCAATGCTGTCATTCAATGGGCAGTTGATGCAATCACAAATCTTGTTAATGAAAACAGTATCATCAAAACTCGTGTCAAGTTAGTTTATTCGTATCTAAAAACATTGCTATTGCTGCATCTACAAAAATGGAAAAAGATAACAATGAAAGAAGAACGTGGATTCAAGATTGAGATAAAATACCAACCTATTATGTTGTTGTTTTCTCCTTCTATATTAAAGGGCATATTACTGTTACCTTTTAAAAGCCTATTTGACTTTGTTAGCAGATAATAGCTACTGCCTAAATATAGTTGCGAATTATCCGACTAATAGTGTATATTGAGCATCATGGTGGTCAGTACTAACCACAAAAGAACAATCCTCTAAATTGAATAATGGGAATAACATTAGTACGTTTCTTAGCCATGTTCACCAAGTCCCTTCCACTTATGTGAGAAAATTCAACAGCATATACAACCCCTTCCTGCAAAGAAATGATCTCTAATAAAAAGCCAGCAGCCATCAATACTAAATATGAATTAATTCACATACATAGATACTTACAGGACCAACAAGGTTTGAGACATGAGATATTGTGGTTCCTGAAGCAGCACCCAGGTAAAGGACACGATTACATGGTTTCTGTTACAAATTCAACATGGAAAGAAATGTGTTATTCTCAAAACAAAGAAAACAACTCTAAAGCTCATGAATTGACAGGAGACAAACTTAGAATCCAGATATCATCAACTCCTCCGAGAATTGCAGCTGCTAACTTAGAACGGAAAGGATTGCACACTCTATATTCAACCTTTGTTCCATCTTCATCTAAGAATATAGACAAGTTAATAATCTTATACATTAAAGAAAATCTGGTATTGCATTAGTTCTGACATGCAAAAGTTAAGAAGTTTATACTTTATGGATATATTAAGGATGATAATCAGTACAGAACAGAATAGTAGTATACAAGATGGGGAATATGGGCGCAGTTACAACAACAGAATCATTATAGTTCAAAATTTCTTGTTCCATCGGGAACGAGTAAGAACAACAACACTATGATAAAATTAGCTAGACTTGCATTTAAATTCATTAAGACAAGTTGCATGTAACTTATATGAACAAAACCTTACTTTTAGATCCACTTAATAACCAAATTTCTAACACTAAGTTATGCACATCCAAGAAAGACTCAACCTTGCAAGCATTTGGTACCAAGAGTCATAAAAAAAACATACACACAACAAACAGAACAGTAAAAAATCTAACATAAAGATAAAAGAAAGGTTATAACTTGAACATAGATTCTCTTTTCATTGTAGACAGCTTCACCGGGTACCAAATTCTTAGTACAAAGATCGTCTTCCTTTTCCCTTTAGCAATGAACACGCCTCCATGTCTATGAAGCTCCACCACAACCTTGCTACCACCCTTAGCAATGAACACGCCTCCATTGCAAAAGAGAACAAGTAAACAAGAGTTAGGCTTCAAGATTAAGACAAATGACAACCTATTATGTTGTTGTTTGCCCTTCTTTTTACACATATTACATCTGTTGGATAGCTGAATTTTCCTTATCATCATATTATTCTGAGTACGGCATGTCTCATTCAGAACTGTCCAGGCGAATATCAAAATGTATGTGGGTAATACAACTACGATCTAGACTCCCAAAAATCAACTAAAATCGTATCTGCAGACAGAAGAATATCAAAACCCTAAAGCTAAAATTTAGACTTTCAAAGATACAATTTCTTACCTGATAAACCCTATTCCAAGAAAATCCTTTCAATGTGATGAAGCTTTAAGACAACATCTTCTCAAGTGAAGCATTTTGGTGAGGCGTGTTCATCTGTGAGGCGTAATCTTCAGCTCTTCAACAAGAAATCGTGAAATCATTTTCTTCAGCTTTTCAACGTGAAATCGTGAAATCTGTGAGATTGTTTGACGGAAATCATGTTCTTCATACTTAGCTTGGAGAGAAAATCGTGTTATTCAAATTGACGGAATGTTTTTCTGATTTGGGGAAAAAGAAAGTCTTAATATTTTATGAATTACCTGATAAACCTTCAGCGATTCAGCGAGAAGTTCTTCAGTGATTCAGCGAGAATTTCTTTAGTGATTCAGCGTGTTCTTCAGTGATTAAGCGAGAAAGTTTGACGGAGAGAAAAGCTCTTCAGCTCGATTTGGGGGACTCAGCGTGTTCTTCAGTTCTGATTTGGGGGAAAAGTAAATTTTAATGTTTTATGAAATATTTGTTTTGCTAAATAAAAATGGGAGGGAGAGTTAAAAATGTTGGAGGGAATATAATATTTTAGTGAAAATTTTAAGATCATATTTGTAATGTGTTGTTTTTATAATTATACATATATGACACTTTAAAAGTGTGGCCATATATGCAAATAGTTGTTGCCAATTATATCATACTTCAACAACACTTATAAAGTATAGCTTATACCATTAAAGAGTATAATTTACAAGTGTTGTCAATATTATCAAAGCTAAAAGTTAAAAATTTGGGCTACGCTTTAAAAGCGTCCCCAAAACTATTTTAGGCAACACTTTACAAGCGTTGTCCAAATTTAGTATGGCCGTAGGCCTAAAATGTTGTAGTGAGTGTGAGGCTTGTAGTAAAGCCAAAATCACTAAAAGCCCTCATTTTTAAGTTGAATGAAAAACTGTTTTGTTAGAATTAGTTCATACTGATATTTGTGAACTTAGAAGAATTTTTATTCGTGGAGGTAATTAATATTTTATCACTTTCGTTGATGATTTTTCTAAGTTTACATATATTTACACATATATTTACTTGATGAAAAATAAAAGTGATGCTTTTGAAAATTTTAAAACGTATCTCCATGAGGTTAAAAATTAGTTTAGTAGAAAAATAAAAAGAACTAGAAGTGATAGAAGCCGTGAATATAAATCAAATGAGTTTAATTCTTTTGTTAGATCATTAAGAATAATTCATAAAACTACTCCTCCTTATTCTCCTTCATCTAATGGTGTAGCGGAAAGGAAAAATAAAACTTTGTTTGAATTGACTAATGCTATGTTTATTGAGTCACATGCACCTTTAAATTTATGAGGTGAAACTATTTTAACTGCTTGTTATGTATTGAATCGTGTGCCTCATGAAAAGTCTAAATTGACACATTTTGAATTCTGGAAAGGTCACAAGCCAAGTTTGGGATATCTAAGAGTATGAAATTGTCTAGCCTTTGTGAGGCCAATGGATCCCAAAATTACAAAGTTGGGTAAGAAAGTTATTACTTGTGCTTTTCTTGGTTATGCTTCAAATAATACAACCAATAGATTTTTTAATTTTAAAGATAATATTGTGATAGAGTCGGGTGATGCTATTTTTTATGCTCTAATCTCAAGGAATTCTTCATGCAATTCATCAATCCTAGAAGATCATCTCTACATCCTCAATTTCCCCTTTCATGGGATAAAACCCTACAACATCAAATTCACCCTAGAATCATAGGTTAAGCATAAATACAAGAACTTCATAAAACAAGCAAAATAGCATAATTTTCCCATTCAAGGGTCAAAGCTCATCTCAAATCAACACATATAGAATACACTACGTAAAACATGGATGTTAACATAATTCAAGTAACACAATCACTAAAAGCATAATCTCATAACATCCTTATTTCATTCACAAATCCACATCATAAGATCATAATTGGAAAATATGGGGATTTCATGGGTTCTTGGGGATTTCAAAATAAAACCATAATAAATAATCAATTCAAACATAATATAAAGTAAATCAACCATTTGAATTGTTTTTGAAAGGAACCCATGACTTTGGAATCAAACTCTAGCTTTTGGGGATTTCTATATTTGAAATTTGGTTTTTGAAGGGGCTCTATAGATGAATTTTATCCATGGATGAAAAGCTACCGCACCCTAGCAATGAAACCCAATGAATTTGAGAAGAAAACATTGCTCCTTGAACCCTAGCTCCAACTTCCTTCTTCTTCTTCTTCTTCCTTGAAGTTCTAGAGAGAGAATTTTCTTTGGAGAGGATGAAGTTTTTGGACTAGTTTTTGGTTTTAAGAATAATGAGGTAATTGAGTTAATTTAGTGATATAAAATCCTTATATAGGTGATCTAATTTTGGCTAAATCGATCTCACTTAGTATTAATTAAAATCGAAAAACCCAAAAGTGCCCCTAACTAACTCACCAAAAATGGTTTCCAGGCCACCACCCACAACCCGCAAAGACCGACTGTGGTTGGACCCACGGCCCCTGCTGGTGAAGCGTGGCTTGGGGTCTACAACTCTGGAATTTTGGCCCTTGACCCAGGAGACCTAACCACGTGGCATGGGTCCTGCTGTAGGTCAAAGGTCTTGGGCAGTTTCTCTTGGTCCTCTTCAAGGGCTTATGGGTGGTCCTTGAGGGGTCGTACCTTGACGTTCTAACATAAAACCCTTTATTTTATGTACAGGGAGTTACCTTCACGACTCTAACCTTCACGTTAAGCTCTAGTTTAGCCTACTAGTTTTCGGGGTGTTACAGCGGTCTGGATTGTGAAGTAAGGGGTGATGAAAATTGGTTTGTTGGGACGTTTGGCAAGCTGAGTCGAGCTCGCCTAGTGGTTCAGCAGTTTGCCAAACACCCCCTAGATCATGCTTAATTTCTTTAAATTGCTGAGTTTGATTTTGTATCTTTTGCGATAAGCATGAGCTCATCGTTCACTCGGCGACTTACTGAAAATCTTTCTTGATCGCCCTTTTGCACCCTTAATCCTTAAAATACCCTGTAACTTTCGGCGAGCTACCTCTAGCTCACCGATTGGTGTCGGCGATCCGCCGAATGGCCCTAGACATCGTCGACCAGCTTTAAATATGTGAAGTTTTTGTGCTGGAACTTTCGGCGAGCGAGATTTGGCTCGCCAAAGTAATTCGGTGACTCACCAAATTGTTCGGCGAGTCTTTCTATAATTCACTTTCTGCACTTTTCCTGGAACCTTTTATAATGTTTTTATATGTTGTTTGCAGAAATAACTAGACCTAAAGTGTCCGGAAGAGACATTATATATAAGGAAGTAGCTATTTCCAAGGCTAAGGAAGCAAAGATACCTCTAAAGGGAGGCAAAGGAAAGGGCAATGTGCCCATTGTTGAGACACCGGAGTACAACTACGGCAGTGAGAGGGGATCCTATGATTCTCAAGCTTCTATCTCTGTTACAGGGCCAGAGAGCGGTGCTGCGCTCCAAGTCAATGACCGATCCATCTAGGATACCGGTGCCTCAGACTCTTCCTCCTCCTCCAACTCCAGAGAAGTCCCAGCGCCACCAGTATAGGGTCCTCCTCCCCGACCTCTGAAAAGACTAAAGGCCAAGGGATTAAGGACCATATTGGAGGAGAAGAGATTGTCCGCAGATGGTATGATGGACAAACATCAAGTTGTGTGGGACACCCTCAAGTTCCACAAACTCGAGGTCTTCACCAATCCCTGTGGCCCATAAATCCCTACTTTGATCATGGAGTTCTACTCTGCCTATAGTGACTTGGTGCCTCAATGAAAGAAGAAGGCTAGTGCCTTCAAGTCAGTGGATTTTGTACTGGTTCGAGGCAAGAAGGTAAAATGCAGCAGCGATGATATAAATGTTATGTTTAAGCGTGCTACCGACTTCAAGCATGACTACAGAGTATGATTACAACAAAGACTTTGGAGGACCTCAAAGGTTTGCTAGCCCCTCTTCTTTCCGACATCACCCCGAGGTGGCTTGAGGCTGGAGCACCGATAGAGAAGAAGGATCTTAATATGGCGGCTAGATATTGATTTAGGTTTATCAGCAGCACAATCATGTCGTCCCAGAATAAGTGTAACCTCCGCCACCCAAAGGTGGCATGCCTTGGGTCCATCATAGCTTGGAAACAACTAAATTTAGGTTTTATTATTGAGTAGGAGATGGCCATGAAGGCAAAATTGCACTACACGTCTGTCCCATTTCTGGTTTTGATCATTGAGTTGTGTCGATGTGCCAGAGTTTCACGAGATGAGAAGAGAAATGTTGAGAATACACCCACATCTTCAACTGAGATCCGATGTATAGAGGCTGAGTACACGCGGGAGGAGGCTAACAAGAGGAGAGAAGCCCCGATGGACACAACCCCAGAGGTTGACATTGATATGATACCTGTAGAAGCGAGCATTCCTACTTCAGCCACTGGGCCATTAGGTACTACCAGCTCCAATCCTTCGAATATTCCTAGCACTTCTGCCACACTTCTTCCCCCTACAGTTGTTGGTACTTCTGTATACCAACCTAATATCACCCTGGAGATGTTGTTCATGATGGGACATTTAGCCCATTCTACTTATCTACGTGCCTCTCGGTCAGAGGCCACTATTCCTTGAATGATCGAGAGGGTCGTTGCTAATGCTTTGACACCCGTCAAAGCTGAGATCGATAGCAAAAAGTTGTCCTTAGATGCCTTGACGATGAGAGTAAATGTGTGTGAGAAGGGCTAGGGTACCATTGATGAGGTGAGGACTTTGAAGGCCGATATTACCGAGTTGAGGAAGGATGTGGACCAGTTGAAGTCCACTAACATGTCCCTGATCTTTGGCACGGTGGAGATCCCAGATGGCCCGAGCACCGATGTTCCAGATTATTCTGATATGCCTCCGGCTACCACTGACGATGAGGTTAGAGTTGATGAGACTGATGAGGAGCAGCTCAGTGTTCTATAAGAGGTTTTCTATAAGGACTAAGCTGACTTGGAGGGTGCTATGTTCGAGTCTTCGAGACAGGCATCACTTTAGGATTCTTCGATGGTGGGCTTTAGTGGAGCCAAGGATATTGCGATACCAGGCACTGATGCCCTGACAAATGGAGTGACTGGTATATAGACTTCACCCCAGGCCTAGCCTGGCAAGATGATTATTTTTACCTCCATCTTTTTTGATTTATTAACTATTGGTTTTTAGTTTTATTTGAGGACAACTATTTTTTTTTGTTGGTGGGGTGAGGTATTTCCATAGCTACCTCTTTTTGTGGGCTGTTTTGTGAATATTTATTTTGATTGTGTTTTTGTGAATATTGAGCTTATTGGGTTTTATATATATCTTGGTTGTGAAATTGTGTTTGTTTATAAATTGTGGCACCTTGTTTTGATAGAAAATGGGTTTTTAACCAAATTTTACAATTTTGCCACCTCTTGTGTAGGTAATTGTGGTTGTTCTTATGCAAATTTGAGTGTCGGTTATGTCAATACCAATTACTCAAATAGTCCCCTTAATTGCACAAAATGAATGTACGGCTATGATGAGGCAAACTAAGTTACATAGGCAATATGTGAACTTTTAGCATCTCGTTGCGACTAACCGGTTGTCGATTAAGTCTCTTATGATGAACATTGTATGCTAGCTAGAAAGTGTGGAGTCTTGTTTGATAATTGTACCTATGCATTGTGTGGTGAGGTTCTCTTGAACATTGTGGTTGATGACACCTAGAATTTGCCCCATTGGTCCGATTGATTGACTGAAGCGAGCAATTGACATGGTCTTAGGCAAAATTTTTGGAGAGTGAGCTAATTTGACAATATCCCTCTTTGTGGCCAACCTTGTGAGATATGTGAACCTTTCTTGATACCTTTTGAGAATATCCTTTTCTTTGAAGCAACTTGAACAACTTTGACCTCTTTATCCCATCACCCATAACCATCATGAAGTATTGGTATTTTTAAATATCCAACTTAGGTCAAAAGCCTAAGTTGGGGGTGTGGTGAAAAACAAGGACAGTAAAGAAGTGTAAAGATTCCCCCTTTGATGGATTGTTTTGAAAAATATGGAACTCCTCAATATAAATAAAATAAAAATAAAAAGAAGAAAGAAAAGAAAAAGACTGAAAAAGAGAAAAAGTTGTGAAACAAAGTGTGTGAAAAGAATGAAGAATAATGGGCTATCCGGTGATTCATGTTGAGTTGAATAATGGTGTTTAGTTTTAACATGTTTGAATATGAAAGAGTAGGAGAAAGAGTGATTTTCAGGCCATACTTCATGATGGTAGAAGCCACTAAGCCTAAAGGACTATACCTTTACACTTTACCCCATTACAAGCCTTAAAAAGAACTTTGTGATCTTTAGTGAGCTGAAACGAATGTTGATTGGAAAATAAGGGCAAGCCTATGGGTGGAGTCATGCATGTGTTCATCTTTCTGAGTGTGAGATTTGTATGTGATTCTGGAACTTTAAATTTTTGAAGAATTTTGTGTGAATATGGAATCATCTTTGTTGTGAGGGCATTCGAGTACATTTGTTAAGCTTGAACTTGCATTTGAAGTAAGCATTGTGAACTTGAGTACACTTGATGATGCTGAGTCACAATTTGAATCTTTGAGTGCACAATTAAGCATTGTATGTGTAGTTTGAACTTTGTGTGTGCATTTATGTTGAATTTTGAGCATCAATGTTTGTAGACATCCTTGTTGAACCGATTGATCTTGAATTTTACTTGAGGACAAGCAAAAGTTTATGTTGGGATGTTGATGAGTCTGAGATTCGGACTCATCTAGGGTTTTATTTGGATAGTTTTAGTGTCCTCAAATGCATAATTTATTCTCTAAACTGATGTTAAAGTGTTGATTTGTAGCATTTAAGGCTAAAGAGAAAGGCTAGGACACTACCGGGCGAAAAGGATCAAACAAGCTGAAGAAGTGAAGAAAAACGATCCTGGTGATCTCCAAGACCACTCGGCGAACTGTCGAGCGGCTCTTTAGCTTACCTAATGTTCTACCATTTCATCCTTGGTGAAGAAAAAATTTGGCCACAGAAATAGGCAATCGGCGGATCGCCGAAGGACTCCGCGATGGCAACTTATATCGTCTAAAGTCACATAACCCTGAAGATAAATGGCCAATGCAAAATGGCGATGGAATGGTGCAAAGGGCGGATCTCAGACCTGCTCGGCGAGGCTTGACTTATTCTGCCAATGGTCTTTCAGGCCAACATTTGGGCAACTATAAATTGGAATTTTAAATTAAATTTGAGGAGTTCCTTCTAGTCCTTCCCAGTTCCCATAGAGTTAGAGTTTTCTCTTAGTTTTTGGAGTTCTTATTGTATACTTTGAGGATTCGTAAGCTCAATCTTGAGGATTTGCAAGTGGGTTTTTGAATTTCTTCAATTTTGATTATTGAAAGACATGGGAACCTTGACCCAGATCATGGATAATGTATTTGGTAATTGTTTCTCTATTCTCATGATGTGTAGCTAAAACCCCAATTCTTGGGGTGTGATCATGTGATTATTTGCTTAATTTTCTTATGGGTATTTTGTTTAATGATTATTTTGTTGTTTTAATGTGGGTTTAATCATTAGTTTTGTATTAATATGGATTGTAGTTGCAAATACAATTCTAGCATAGAGTTCTTGGCTTGTTTGATAGAGGGGTTTTGGAACCAAAGCTTTTGATTAATAATTGTAGGTATTGGGTTGCTGTGGGTTCACCTTAAGAGAGTGAATCCTAAAACCAATTCTACCTATCTTGCTCAAGAGAGTGGATATATTAAAGTTGTGGGCTGCTTATCTGTCATGACCCGAGCCTACACCCTAGAATTGACACAGCATACAAGACTCATAGAATTCATAAACATAAAAGCATAGGAAAATAGTACGAAATTTAAAATTTTTCTTTATAATCGAATTCATTTTTCATAAAAGAAAGCGGAAGTCTTTCTATACTTTGTCTCAAACCATCTACAATACATTAAACAAACTATGGGACTAAGCCCATACAAAAGCTCTAAACATAAAGTAATAGACATAAAGGGAAATAGTGGGTTCGTCCTCGAAACTATGAGGACTCATCAAATCTTCAACTCCAATCTCCTTAGAAACCAATCTCCCAAGTATAGGACATCAAATCTCCCAACCCTACACTTTGGTAGAAAATGAAGCAATATGGGTTAGCATATTTAATGTACTAAGTATGATTGCCATTCAAAAACCATGCTTAAAAAGCACATTTCGGTTGAAAACCATGCATATGCCAATTTCGAGAAAACTTCTTGAACACAAGTATAAGAGGCATAAAATACAAGTATAATCAACATACAAGCCATTTCATCACTTTAGAGCCTTCACCTTAAGTAACCCCAAGCTATACTTTGTGCAATGTATGAATAGCTTCCCATACCACCGTCCACACTAAGTAACACATTAAGGCCACCAAAAGTGAACTTACAATTCTTCCTTTTCATCTTTAGACAATACTCATACATAAGGAACGTAAACATTTCATAAGTCATGACAAGGAAAGTAACTCATAATACCATCCAAGTATAGGATGCATATTACATTATGCATATAAGTCAATATTCTTCATTAGCTTCATTAAGAGCACCTACATTCATTAATCATTAAGACATTAGAGAACTCACTATAGCCCTCTCCAAGCCTACTCGTGCAATGCATAGATGGCATCATATACTACCACCAACACTTCATAGAACCTCTTGAGTAACCATATTTCACATCTCACATAATGGGAATAAGCGTTTAACCGACATAGACCATGTGAGCTTAACATGGAATCTGGTGTCATTACCCCCACACCGTAAAGAGGTGGTCTACTTGCCTAAGGTAGGACCGGTAACATTTTAGTTTAGGTGGATCCACTAGCTAATATCCTATGTGGGCTCATAGTTTGGGATAGGAAGATGTTCATTGGAATCCTAACCGAACATTGGGAAAGTTTCCATCTTACCATATCCACTCGGTGCTTAGCCTGCATTCCCATAGAGTAGTTCATTCACATTGACATTATTGTACTTGAGAGGAATGACATTGGCCTATCGACCCAATGTACATCATTACACATGAAAGGAATGCCATAAGCCTATCGATTCATGGTACATTATAAAGATAGCTCATTGAATCCTCATGAAAGGAACGCCATAAGCTATCGATTCAGGGTTCATCATTACATTAGTTCATTGACTCTTTAGGAAAGCAATTCCATAAGCCTATCGATTCAAGAGTCATCATTACATTATTTCATTGCCTCATTATGAAAGGAATGTCATAAGCCTATCGATTCAAGACTTAGCCTTAGAACACATTCATTAGTCATTTATGAAAGTAATGACACTGGCCTATTGATTCATATTCATTAAGTCAAGACACATTCATTATTCATTTATGAAAGGAATGTCATAGGCCTATCGATTCATATTCATTAATTCAAGGCACATTGATTACACAAAAGAAGGATGTTTAAGCCTACCAATTCAAGGTACTTCAATCAAGATCACATTCATCAATACAAGAGAAGGATGTCTTAAGCCTACCAATTCAAGATACATCAATCCACATTACTTTCATTTATACAAGAAGAGGATTCCCTAAGCCTAACAATTCTAGATATAACATTACATTATAGAAACGATTCACATTCTATCATCTTCATTCATGGGTGTTAAATTGAGAATATGCTTTCAATAATAACATAATTGCATTCTAAACATGATCATAATACTTTCATTGAGATCACACACATATACTTCACATCATAATCATACATAAATCCTTCATGAAATTGCCCTTCAAGGCTATGAATCAATCTAAACCCAAACATTTAGAATCCTACATTAGATAAGGGAATTCACATGATTTAATAACTAATTCAATATAGACATAAAAAATTCAACATACTTTCTTGATCAATCAATTCCCAATCATAACTTACGATTTTGGGGGAAAATACAGGTTCGTAGGATAAATTAACCATAATTAATCATTAATTCAACAATTCCATCATAAATCATCATATATGGACCTTTGAAAATGTTTTAGAAATGAATCCATTTATAGATTGAAAACCCTAGGTTTTGGGGGGATTTTGGAAACTTGAAATCATCTTTTGATAGGGCTCCTTGAATTAAACCTAATCAAGGATGAAGACTACCATACCTTTATGGAAGGAACTCCACAAAAATTGTGTGCGAATGGTGAGATCTTGGCCTTCAAAGGTTGACTCCTTCTTCTCCAATGGTGGTTTCTAGAAAGAGAATATTTGGAGAGGTAGTTTCTAATTTTGAGTGTTGGGAAATGATGAATTGGAAAAGGTGTTTTAATACTTTTAAAATCCTTAAAATACTTTAATTAATGAATAATAACCATCCCCTAAATTAACTAACCTAAAAAAGATTTTACCAATTTACCCCAACTTAGGCCTAGCTTGACAGCTTTCTACAGATGTGACTCGCGAACCCCACCCACAGACCGTGGTGGGTCCACGGGCCATACTGGCTATCTGTGATTTGGTCCTGGAACATGTCATTTTGGGCCTTGACCCACGGAGGCCATCCACGAGGCGTGGATGGACCTACGGGGAATAGGTCCCATCCATGAGTCACAAAGTTTTTGGCAAATTTTTGGTTTCTTGGGATCTTGAAGATTAGGCTATAGGGTCCTTCTCAAAGACCCTTGGTTGGTCCTTGGTGAGTCGTACCTTGACGTTTAACCTCTAACAAACTCAAAAAGAAACTCATTAGGCTCTAGTTTCACTTACTAGATTTCTGGGTCGCTACATTATCTTGTTAAGCTTGTCGATGTTTGAGAAAAATTGTCCGAATCGTAATAGTTGTTCGAGAGAAAGCTATTGCACTTATGGCCTAGTGTACCCAAAGTGTTTCAGCAAATTGTTGTTAAATTCCAATTACCCATATGGCATTATTAGTTTTTAATCGATCATATCTCGAGAATTCCTCTCTATATTGTTATTTCCTTCGTGTTTGATTGCATTGTAACTAATAATTGACAATTCAAGCCCCCCATCAGACATTCGTTGTCACCCCCTTCAACTTGTTTACATGTCTTTTCGCTAAATTCTATTGGTATAACTGAATATACCACTTTATAACTTCATAACTGAAATTTAGACACGTACCGCTCCCTGTTCGTTCGACCCCAACTCTTCGTTGGGTTTTCTTCTAGTTAACGATCGTTTACACCTAGAATCGGATGAGGTGTACTTGAAACGTTAATCATCCTCCAAAAGTGACAATGCAAAAAAAATTAGTACTAAGCATAAGGGCGATGCCAACTAAAACTCGACGATCCCACGAGTTGATTTCGGTGATCTAAGACAAGCCCGCTGATTGTAACAAGTTCAAAGCCAGAAATTCAAACACAAAAGGTGATTTGGGCTTAATCAACAATTCGTGTAATCACCATGGTCAGCTAAGAAAATCCCAATGAATTGTCACGACTTAAGGTTGCCTCTTCGCGTAACATGGCGTATAAGACCCCGAGAGGCCCCATACAAGCCACTTAACATTCATCATACAAGATAATAGAATAAATGATTTAAGTAACAGTTCCAACATAGAATTTTTTTATAGAGTAAAGCAGAAGTCTAAACATCGACTCAAAGCCGTCTAGTACATATGATTCATCGGTACGTAACTTGTACATCCAGTCCAAAAACTGAAAGTAAAGACAAAAGGGAAGCCAAAGCTCGATCCTCAGGCTATGAGCACTCACCAATCTTTAATCCTCTATATTAGATCCATCGCAACGGATGTGTGAATCTGTAAGGTCGGTCCATACATTTGGGAAAATGTTGGCAAAAGTGTGTGTTAGTAGAAACATGTACCATGTATGATAGTAATGCATGAAACATTTGAAAAAAAATACCTTCATAAATGCAATGACCAAGATAAAACATGATATACAGAAGGTGTTTCGAAAACAGAATCATGAAATATGGTCAATGCAAATAACATCATATTCAAGACAAGTGGCATACTTCTCTAAGTAGCCTTGATTCATTCATGTGGGAGAATCAACTTAAACCGACATGTAAGGCCATGAGAGCTATTAACATGGATTTTGATGCCTCTTACACTGAAAATGGGTGTCCTACTTGCCATGGTAAGACCATGAACTTTTCGCTTACGTGTATCCACTAGCTAATGTCTATCTCGACAATCCCATGTTGGCACATAATTTATGGGACATCGAAAATGCCACTTGTCCACTCAGTGTTATGCATAACTCCCACAAAACATCTACTATTCTTATTCACTTTTTCCTTTAGGGACTTGGGTAATCTCCTCTTGTCCTTACATCATGTGACATGGGTAATCACCTCTTGTATTACATTACAAGTCATGGGAAATTGCTGATTGCCTTATTCTATGAATAGCTCCTTAACTTTTATTCTTTTAGGTAAGAAAACTTTCACATTCATGCATGAGGTAGTGATGTGAGCAATCCTTCAAATCAATTAACCACAACAACAACATATAAGCTTTCACTCTTAAAGCAATTAAATCACATCTCATTAATTCGATAAGAACATTCATAATTCCATAATTCACCCTTCGTGGTTCAAACCCCACTTTCAATCATCAATATCTAGAAAACATAGGTTAACCATGGGTTCATTGGGATTCATCTTAAAATTAGGGAATATAACTCAATTCATGCTTAATAATCCATAAACAAATGAAATAAAGCAATATTTAAAGGAACCCCTGACATGGAAGAAAGCCCTAACTCAATTGGGAAATTGGATAATTTGAGAACTCCATGGATGAAAACTATCATACCTCTATGCCAAAAGCTAGCCTTCAATGGTTGAGTTGAAGGCTTGACTAGAAACCCTAGGTTGACTCCATTTTCAAGCTTTCTAGAGAGTGAAATATTATGGAGAGAATGATTTCAATTTGGGAAATTTGGGGTTAAAAATACTTATATAGGACTTCTAGGTAAGGGTATAACTACATAATGTTAGGATAGAATAATTAGGAGAAGACCCAAAATCCCCTGACTTAAAGCTGATGCAACCACCAGACGGCGGCCTTCATGAGCCTTCAAGGACCTCACAAGCTATTATGGCAGCCGTGATTCTTGACGAGTGACCTGGGAATATGTCCCCTAATGACTTGCCCCTTCACGACCACCCTGACGATCCGTTTCCCTTTTCACAACCTATCTAGTAACTCATGGGAAGAGGCTAACTTTGGGGTAGGTTTTGCCTCTGCCACACGGGCATCATTACAACCCGTTTGCCTCCCCATGGTCCGTTGAGGCCCTCGTTGGATAGGTCTTTGCTCAACATGTTCTAGGGAACTTGCCACGGGCCACTACACTGACCATGGTCCCCTTCATGGCCTGTCTAATGCTTTGTGAAGGGTCCCTGGACCAGGTGATGGTGTATGAGTTCCTCCCCATTACCCCTATTTAGGCCTTTCTAGAATACGAGGTGTTACAATATCTCCCTCTCGGGAACATTCGTCCTCAAATAAGGTAGAAACTTACTCTAATAGCCCAAAATGTATGCAATTTCATAAATGTACATATCCGAGAAGGAAACATTAACTCCAAGCTAAAGCATGTTCAAAACATCATATCATGAAGTCTATGTGCAACTCATACGCAAATACACGTAGACATGTAGGAATCAATCACATAACTTATTTTCTCAAGATTAAAGCTTTTCATGAATCATTCATAATGAACAAATCATGGGAATATCTAAAACATATTAAACCCAATGAGTAAATCAAGAAGGGCTAAATACCCATCACTTGTGTATGATTGGAAGGAAAGAGATGAGGATAGTGGGACATCATATTAGCCTCGGTCTCCCAAATAACACCCTTAACTAACTAATTCCTCCAGAGAACTTTCATGGAAGCAACTTCTTTATTTCTCAACTTCTTAACTTGCCGGTCGAAAATCTGAAACGGAACTTCCTCATAAGAAGATTCTCGTAAACTCCTAAACCTTCTAAGGGGACTATAGATGTAAAATCTCCAAAACACTTTTTTCAACAATGAAACATGGAAAAATGGATGTACCAATGACAATTCATTAGGCAATGCAATTTCATAAGAGACCTTGCCAATCTGCCTGAAAATATGATATGGGCCCAAATAATGGGGATTAAGCTTCCCTTTCTTCCAAAAATGCATTACACCTTTCATGGGTGAAATTTTCAAGTTGACACAATCATGAACATCAATCTCAAGATCTCTTCTTCCAACATTGGCATAGGACTTTTAACGACTTTGGGCTGCTTTCAACCTTTCTCTAATAAGTCAAACTTTCCCCATACCTAATGTACCAATTCGCGACATAATAGGGAAACTTCACCTACCTCAAACAAACCTATTAGAGATCTACACCTCATATCGTATAGAACCTCAAATGGAGCCATACCAATACTTGAGTAATAGCTATTGTTAGATGCAAACTCAATCAAAGGCAAATGGTCATCCCAATTACCTTTGAAGTCAATTACGCATGCTCTCAACATATCTTCCAATGTTTGGATTCTACACTCTACTGCCCCTCAGTTTGTGGATGAAAGGCACTACTAAGCTTAACACGAGTACCAAGACCTTTTTTGAAAGATTTCCAATATTGAGAAGTGAATTAGGTACCACGACCAGAGATATGAGGGCATTTCATGCAACCTCACTATTTCCTTAAAATACAACTTAGCATAGTCCTCCACCTAAAAAGAGATCTTAATGGGAATGAAATTAGCCGATTTGGTAATTAAGTCAATAATAACCCAAATTGAGTCATGTTGTCGTCACATGCGTGGTAAACCAACAATGAAGTCCATATTCAAATCTTTCCACTTCCAAGTAGGAATGATAATATCTTGGATAAACCTCCCGGCTTTTGATGCTCAACCTTCACTTGTTGACAATTAGGACCCTTAGCTGTGAATTCCGCAATACTCTTTTTCATCCCATTCCACCAATAGATCTCCCACAATTCACGATATATCTTGGTGGCTCTCGGGTGAATAAAAAAGGAGAAATGTGGACTTCTGCCAAGATCTGCTCCCTTAAGTCATCAGGCATTACGAAAATATAAACGACCTTGATATCTAAGTACTCTATCTCCCCTTTTGGAGAAACCATCTACAGACTTTTTAAGTACCGCTTCATTCAATTCAACCAAATCTGGATCAAGACCATACTTGGCGTTCACATCAGCTACAAAAGATGATTCTGAACCATTGTGAACCATAAGACCACACTTTGTAGAGTCAACTGGTCGAACACCCAATCGGGATAATCTACGAACATCTCAAACTAACTCTTTCTTGTTGTCCTCAATATGATAAACACTGTCCATTGATAATCGACTAAGAGCATCTGCCACTACATTCGCCTTACCAGATTGATACAGAACACTCATGTCATAATCCTTCAATAATTCAAACCACCTCATCTAGCAAAGATTCAAATCTTTTTGATGAAACACACTCTTGTGGTCGGTAAAAACATCGACATGGACACCATACAAGTAATGCCTCAAAATCCTTAAGGTAAAAACAATTGTTGCTATTTCAAGGTCATGGGTGGGATAATTCTTTTCATCAACCTTATGTTTCCTTGAATCATACGCAATAACTTTCCCATTTTGCATAAGGACATAGCCTAACCAAATTCTTGAGGCATCACAATAAACAACAATACCATTTGTCCCTCCCAGTAATGTCAACACCGGAGCCAAAGTAAGTTTATCTTTAAATTCTTGAAAACTCTTTTCACATGCTTCAGACCAGACAAACTTAACTTTCTTTCGAGTCAATGTCGTCAATGGAGAGGTAATCGAGGAGAACCTTTTGACAAACCTTCTCTAGTAACCAGCTAAACACAAGAAACTTCTAATATCCGTAGGGGATAGATGTCTAGGCCAACTCTTGACCGCATTCGTTTCTTGGGATCTGCCTCAATACCCCTACCAGAGAAAATATAACCAAGAAAAGCCACTGACCAGAGCAAAAATTCACATTTGCTAAACTTTGCAAAGAGTTATTGGTTCTTGAGGACTCGCAACACAATCCTCAAATGCTTGGAATGCTCGTCTTCAGTCCTTGAATAGATTAGTATATTATCAATGAACAAAATCACAAACATATCCAAGTACTGTCAAAACACCCTATTCATCAAATCCATAAATACCGCCAGAGCAATAGTCAAACCAAACAATATTACTAAAAACTCGTAATGACCATAACTAGTATGGAAAGGTGTATTCGGAATATCATCTTCCTTCACCCTCAATTGGTGATAACCTGAACGGAGGTCAATCTTAGAGAAGTAACTTGCTCCCTGAAGTTGTTCAAACAAATCATCTATCCTTGAGAGAGGATACTTATTCTTAATGGTAACCTTATTCAATTATCGGTACTCTATACACATATAGAGCGAACTATCTTTCATTCTAACAAACAAAACTGGAGCACCCTATGGAGAGATAATTGTTCGAATGAAACCTTTATACAAAAAGTCTTTCAATTGCTCCTTTAATTCTTTAAGTTCTACCAGAGCCATATAATACAAAGGACTAGAAATATGTTGTGCATCTGGAAAAAGGTCAATACCGAAGTCTATTTACCTTTCAGGATAGGATACCAGGCAAATTACTAGGAAACACTTCTGCAAACTCATTTACAAAGGGGACCGACTAAAGATTAGAGGTCTTGAAATCTGTATTCCTCATTCTAACAAGATGGTAAATGCAACCCTTTGAAATTATCTCTCTAGGTTTGAGAAAAGAGATGAACTGGCCTTGAGGCATATAATTTCACCCTTTCCACTCTAGGATACGTTCATTAAAAAACTGAAACTTGACTCCACATGTTCTACAATAAGTAGAAGCATAACATACATATAAACAATCCATACCAAGGATAACATCGAAATCTAGCATATCAAGCTCTACAAGGCCAACACGAGTGACTCTATGGGGTAAGGAGATGAAATATTTTCTATAAACCGTCTTAGCCACAAAAGAATCACTAACCGGAGTAGAGACATAAAAAGGATCTAACAACACATCCGGAAGAATATCAAACCTCAAAGACACATATGGCATCACAAAAAACAATGTAGCACCGCAGTCAAGTAAAGCATAAACATCAAGTTGGAAGACTTTCAACGTATCGGTAACCACATCGGCAGAATCCTCTTGTTCACCATGAGTCTTAAGTGCATAAAATATGTTTTGCTTCTGACTTCAACTATGACCAGATGAAGGATTAGGTTGAGTCTGTCGATGATTAACTCCTTCATTCTTAGTGATTGAGGGACCATCCCTTATCTTGTCGTCCTTCTTACCACAACCAAAGAAAGCATTAGAACCCGTGAGACATCTACCCTCATGGTTCTTTCCACACTTAGAACAAGTAGGCAATGAAGATCAACTACAATTTCCTCCTTGAGGCTTAGGGTTAGACAACCTATCTTTGTTGAACTTAGGAGGAGCATGGGACGATCCTTGGCCAGAAAAACTTTGTGGGAACTTAGAGCTACCATGTCCACCGGACCTCGAGAGTGAGAAGTTTTCATCACTGGTCTTAGCCCTTTTTGCCTGCCTAGACCCTTCCTAACGTTTTCTCCTCTTTGATATGTTGGGCATGAACCATGATATGAGAAAATGTACATATCATTTACAAGCATAGTGGTACGACATTCCTTAACCACTATACCGAACACTCTCGAAATGAACATACTCATTCTTACCCTAGGATCGGCAACCATAGTAGGAGCATATCTAGACAATTTTGTGAACTTTGAACCATATTCATTTACACTCATATTTCCTTGATGATGGCTTATGAATTCAAGCACCTTTGGCTCCCACATCTCAAGGGGAAAGAAAGTATCGAGAAAATCAACATTAAACTTTTCCCAATCGAAAGGACCCACATCTTCTGCTATCCCTTATTTCCAATGGTTAAACCATACTTGAGAAACACCCTTAAGTTGGTAAGCAGTCAATTTCTCCTTTTCCATTGGCATAACTCCCATGATCATCAACACCTTGTAACCCTCATCAATGAACTCTTGAGGGTCTTCCTCAATCTTAGAACCATGAAACTTTAGATGATTCATTCTAGTAAAGTACCTTACTCAAGATGCCGTTGTACCTAGATTTGGGTTCAGGGGAGCCACGACCTCCCTATTAGCTTAGGCCATGATGGCTTGAGCCAACACTTTAAAAGCATACCCAAACTCTGCATTAGTCACTTGCTGGGCCAAAGGATCGATCGGAACATGAGGAGCTTGAGGAGGAGCCTCTTGATTCACATTCTCTCCCATATTCCTTCTAGCATATGCCCTTTGAGTGACCATATCCTTTAGAGCATCTGATAGGGATTAGGAGAGAGACATAATAGAGTTAAACTTTATCGCACAACTTTAGAGTAATGAAAGAAATGGAGTTTCCTAACATCTTGTAGCCTCTTATTCATAAATGTGGTGCGCTTCACACTCATCAACAAGACTCTACTCGATGTTGCTTATAATACTGCTTAGGCCTTTCTAAACCAAGTTTATTACGACCCAAGGTAGCCCCTAGGTGTAACATGGCGTATAAGACCCCGAGCGGCCCCATACAAGCCACTTAGAATTCATCATACAATACATTAGAATAAAATGATTTAAATGATAGTTCCAACAAAGAAAAAGTTTTTATAGAGTAAAAAGGAAGTCTAAACATCGTCTCAAAGCCATTTAGTACATATTATTAATCGGGACGTAGCTCGTACATCAAGTTTGAAAATTGAATGTAAAGATAAAAGGGAAACCAAAACTCGATCCTCGGACAATGAGGCCTCACATGAGATCCTTAGCCACAGAAGTGTGAATATTTTAGGTTGCTCCCTACATTTGGGAAAATGTAGGCAAGAGTATGTGTTAGTACAAACATGTACCCAGTATGATAGTCATGCATGAAACATTTGAAAACATGTTTTAAAAGAGATGCCTTCATAAGATGCAATGACCAAGCTAAAACATAATATATAAAGGGGTTTAGAAAATATAAATCATGAAATATAGTCAATGAAAATATCTTCATATTCAAGACATGTAACATACTTCTTGAAGTAACCTTAATTCATTGATGTGGGAGAATTACCTTTAACCGACATATCAGACCATGAGTGCTATTAACATGGAATTCGGTGTCTCCCACAACAAAAAGGGATTTCCTACTTTCCAAGGTAAGACCATAAGTTTTTAGGTTAGGTGGATCCACTAGCTAATGTCAATCTAGACAATCCTATGTGGGCACATAGTTTAGGGGAGATGGGTAATTGCCAATTGTCCACTCGATGCTAAGCATAACTCACATGGAATATCTATTATTCTTATTCACATTTTCCATAAGGGACTTGGGTAATCGCCTCTTGTCCTTACATCATGTGACATGGGTAATCACCTTTTGTCTTACATTAGAGGTAATGGGTAATCGCTGCTTGCCTCATTCTCATAATAACTCCTTAACTTTTATTATTTTAGGTGAGAAAAAATTTCACATTGATGCATGTGGTAGTTATGTGAGCAATCCTTTCACATCAATTAACCATAACATTAATATATAAGCTTTTACTCTTAAAGCAATTACATCATATCTCATCAATTCCATAAGGACTTGCATAATTCCATAATTCACCCTAAATTGTTCAAAACCTACTTTTGATTATCAATATCTAGAAAATATGGGTCAAGCATGGGTTAATGGGGGTTGATCTTAAAATTAGGGAACAAACCTCAATTCGTGCATAATAATCCATCAACCAATCAAATAAATCAATATTTAAAGGAACACGTGACATGGAAGAAAACCCTAACTTAATTGGGAAATTTTAACTTTGTAAATTGGAGAATTTTAGAACTCCATGGAGGAAAGGGCTCCATGGATAAAAACAACCATACCTCAATGCCTAAAGCTAACCTTCAATGGTGGAATTAGAGGCTTTACTTGAAACCCTAGGTTGACTCCTTCTTCAAGCTTTCTAGAGAGAGAAATATTTTGGAGAGGAAGATTTGTTCTTCTTTTAGGAAATTGAGAGAATGATTTCAATTGGGGAAACTTTGGGTTTAAAACACTTATATAGGACTTCTAGGTAAGGGTAAAATGTCATAGTGTTAGGATAGAATGATTAGGAAAAGACACAAAAGCCTCTGACTTAAAGCTAAAGAAACCACCAGACCCTTCACGAGCCGTCAAGGACCTTACGAGCCATTGTGGCAGCCGTGGTCCTTGACTAGTGGCCTGGGAAAAGGTCCCGTGCTTCCTTGCACATTCATGACCACCCCGACGAGTTGTTTGTCTTTTCACGACCCGTCTAAGGGCTCATGGGAGTAGGTTAACTTTGGGGTAAGTTTTGCCTCCCCCACATGGGCATTATTAGGACCTTCCTCCTCCACACAGGCCGTTATGGCCCTCATGGGAGGGGTCCTTGCTCAGCATGTCCTGGGAGACTTGTAACTAGCCACCACACAGATTGTGGTCCCCTTCACAGCCTATCTAGGGCTCTTGTTCAATTGAGTCGGACACACCTGTCAAGAATCAACTTATAACATCCCTCGGATTCGACACTAGATGTAACACTCTGAAAAACTAATGAACTAAGCTAGAGCCTAATATCTAGTCTAGTAGCCTAAATGGTGTTTAACATAAATATAAGAGTCCTAAAATAATCTCCCCTACTTAGCACTAATGTTTTAAGGCTTAAACGTCAAGGCATGACCCTCAAGGACCAATTAAGGGCCCTTTAGGAGGGCCTTGATTTTGTGCCAAAGAGCTGTCAAGATAGCAGCCACCCATGAAATAGGAAATCATGAGCCGTGGGTAGACCCACGCCATGTAGGTGGGGGTCGTGACTCAATGTTGGACCTTCCCTTACCTTGCCGAAGTCCCAGTTCGATCTACAGATGAGCAGCACTCACTCACACCTCGTGGGTGAGGTATCGTTACTATGTGCCCACATAGGTCTTTATCTAGTGGATCCACCTAAAACCTAATATATTTAGTTCTACCTTAGGCAAGTAGGACACCTTCTTTCGGTGTGGGGTTACACGACACTGGATTCCATGTAGCTCACATGGTTTATATCGGTTATGGCTATTTTCCGTATATGAAAAGATTATGAATATGAAATGAACTATACTTATGACTTCACAGGGAGTTGTACTTAGTATTAGATGGGACTTCACTTGTACATTGCACAAGTAGGCTTTGACAAGGGGTGAGTGTGGTTTTATTATGCTATAAATACTTATGAGGTTCAGCTTGAGAGAGTAAACCCTAGTCCTTCTCCCACACACTCAGCTCAAGAGAGTGAGTAGGCTAAGGTGGAGGCTGTTCTTCATGTGGCAACTCGATGTTCAAGAGAAATCGAGTTGATTAGGCGTAAGTTGCGAGAGAGAGAATTTACCCCTACTATGGTCTAGCCTAGTCACAAATATTCAATAAATTTACTATAAAACACATGTACCCAATGATCTAGTTTAACTTGTATTCCTATCACATTCCAAGAATCTCATCTCCTTGATTAGTCCTCTTTGCATTTTTGCCAATTTTTTCTTACTTGTTACAAACCCCCATTGTTAATTGATACTTTTGTGTCACCCCTTAGTTTTAGTATGTTTGTATTCGACAATGTTTTTAGCTATGAGTAATTAGAAATTAATTTTATTTTTCTATTAATTCTCAAGCCCACTCCCTTGGGACTAGACCCTAACTCTTGGTTGGGTTACTTTACTATTGTATGATCGTAGACACTTCCATTGGAAGTTGTGTCTTGATTACGCAAACATCAAAATGGAGCCATTGCCGGGGAGTGGTGTCACTTGAAAATTCTTAGTTTAGTAAAATTTTTTTCTTCTTAGTTGTAGTTTACTTACTTAATTTGTCGTTTTGTTTTTCTTGTTTGTATTGAAGTAGAGGAAGTGAGTATGGTGAGCAGCACTCGGGAGCCAATGGAGTTTTCTCCATTAGAGGTAATGATATTCCAGGATAGTATCCTCACCTTCAAGGAATTGGAAGGTGAATGGATCCACAATCATGAGCTCTAAGTCTTGGTCCCGAAAATAAGAGGTTTGTCGACCAACTCATTCCGGGAGGCATTTCGAAACAACCATATGTGATAGCAGCCCAAGTGCTAAATCAAATGGCTGAATAGAACCAAGATGTAGAGAAAGACTTCATGTTGGCCGCCCTAATGACTCAGATGGATGAGTTGGCCAAAGAGATGATGAAGATCGAAGTCTAGTTCAAGAGGAAGGATAAATATATCCCTCCTCATGAGCGAAGAAGTCCCAAGGACAATGAGGTTAAATGCCTTGAGGGAATACTCTCATTCTCCACAAGGTGACTAAGTAAGATAGAGAGCTGGAAGAAATGAAGGAAAACATTGAAGGGATGAAGAAAATGATTTGGTCTCATTCCAGAGTCGTCCAGCTGCTCGAGAACCTTGTGGGTCATGCATTGCCCGATCTCCAATCGCAACAAAATAGAGGGTTATCACTATGGCTAAACCCAAAAATGGAGTTTAAGTGCTAACTTGCGTCATGCCGCGACGTTAACTAAGGTGTTGTTTGGGAGGCAAGCCAAAACCTTTTTTATTGCTTTATTTTGCTTTGATAAAATAATGGTGTGTTGATTGTGCAGATGGAAGTGTGGAGAGTGAACGAAAAGTGTAGATTAGCGAGTTACAGGTCTATTCCGTGAATCGCCGAAGGCTTCAGCGACCCCGAACCAGACCGTCATTAGACTCAAGACCAATTTACATTGGAGTCTATAAAACTCAGTGACCTCAGGAAATTATTGGCGAATAGACGATCATGTCGGCGATCTCAACGGAGACTGTCGTTTGGACTCCCACAATACATAAAGGTTCTGTAAAATTCAACGAGGCAAATGACTACTTAGCGTTATGCTGAATAATTTGGCAATTGGGACTAATGTCACCGAATGGGAAAAAACTGAACGGTTTTTCAAGCCAAAGGTTTAAAAGTTTCAAACTCATTCCCTTTCCCTCACTTTTTCATCTTCCCAAACTCACTCCTGCACTCTAGTTTTAAATTTCTTACTTTTTTTGAGTATTTTTAGTATCGAATTATGCTACGAGTTGTATTACATTGCTTCCTAGCATCTCAACATCCATTTGATCGGCAAAAAAGGTTGCTACTTCAAACCCTGCATTCATTTTATCGAAATTGTACTCATTTGCAATCTGTTAATCTAGTTGAATTCGTCTGGGCCTCTTGATTGGATCGTATTACTTAATTGCCTATGCCTAATCTATAACTCTTGCTTGAATGGTGCAATCTCGCTTTCTAGTGCATTAAGTTAAATTAATTTGCAATAGAGAGTGCTTTTATGTTACGGGTCTTAGTCGGATTTGTGCTGTAGGAGCTTAAATTGCACTTTTTGGGGTTGCGGGGCTAATTTCAAGAAGTTGGGTTGATAATAGGCACGACGAGTCATTTCGGCAAGCTGAGACGAGCTCGCTGAACCACTCAACGGTTCACCTAGTTGCCCTACCTTGCCTTTGATATCATGCTTTATGTGTTGTGGCTTTTGTACCTTTCGGCCAAAAGCATGAGGTCACCAAAAGCACTCGATGACTCACCAAAAGTCTTCTTGTTCGTCTTTTGTCTGCATCCCTGATCCCTTTTGCAGTGTTACTTTCGGCGGACACCCCTTTGTTCGCTGAAATGTTTCGGCAACTCGCTGAATGGACTGCTAAGTCTGCCTGCAGCTGATGGTCTTTAGTTTACTTGTCGAATATTTTCTAACTTTATCTCAAGGCTTTGCAGACATGGCTAGATAAAAAGGTGCAGGAAGAAATATGCCACCCTAACATATAAAGGCACAAAACTCCAGAAGAGATTCATGGACGACAGATCACCCCGAAGCAAGGAGTGAGAATAAGAAAACCAATTCTTGTAGGAGGATTCCCATTGACCTAATGTCCCTTCGTGGGCTCGAGGGGTTATTAATGCGAAACATGCCTTTGGAGCAGCTCACGATTTTGACAATAAGGGTAAGGCTAATATCATTGCATCAACTAAGGCAAACGCAGACAATGAAAACCAAAGTCAGAATGACAACACTCCGGGAACTGATGCCCAGACAGATGGAGCAACTGCTTAGACATGATCCCCTCTTTACCTCCCTCTCTATCTTATTTTATTTTAACTTTTGGATTCTGTGTTATTTGCATTTGAGGACAGATATTTTTGTTTGTAGTGGGGTGAGCTATTTATGAATTGTGTTTTGTTTGAGCATTTAGGTTGTGAGCTACAATGTTGTGTTAATACTATTTTTGTGGATGTTTAAGCTTGTGGCTCCATGTTTTAAATTGCAAAATGATTTTAACCCTTCCAAAAATTGTTTCCACCTCTCACGTGTGAATGTGGCTGTTCTTTTCACAAAATTGAGTTTTGGTTCAGATCAATACTGATGACTTGACTAGTGCTCTTAATCGAACGAACATGAATATGCGGCTACGATGAGGCAAAATAAAGTTGCGTAGACAATATGTGAACTCTTTGCATCTCGTTCTGTTTAACCATGTATCAAATTGATTCTCTTGTGATAACCGTTGCACATTAGCAAAAGTGTGAAGTCTTGTTTGACTTTAGTGTCAATGCCTTGTGTGATGAGTTTACTGTGAACCATGCATGAATACACCTAGAATTTGCCTCGTTGGTCCGATTGACTAAGTAAGGGTATCTCTTGATATGATCTTAGGCAACTTCGAAGAGTGTGAGCCAATTTGAGATACCTCTTTGTGGCCTACCTTGTGAGCATGTGTGAACCTCTTTTGAACACCCCTTGAGCCTTACTTTTCTTTGGAAGAAACTTAATGAAAACTAGACCTTTATTTATCCATTACCCATAACCCTCATGAAGTTGTGGTTAGTTTGAATAGCCAAATTAGGCCAAAAGCCTAAGTTGGGGGTGTGGTCAAAAGAGAAGGCAAATTAGGAAGCGCAAGAAAGTCCCTCTTACCCATGGTTTTCAGAAAAATGGAACCACTCCATACAAAAAAAAAAAAAAGAGAAAGGAGAAAGAAAAAGAAAAAGAATGAAAAAAAAAAGTTGTGGAATAAAGTACAAAAGAAATGGGGTTCCCAAACAATCCATGGAAAGGGAATAATAGGATGACTCATGAGCACTAAAGAGAATGATGAAGGAAAAGGAAAGAAAGTGTTGTGAGCACCACATTTATAAGGATGAAAGTCACTGAGCCTAAATGACTATACCTTTGCCCTCAGCCCCATTACAAGCCTTGAAAAGACCTTTTTTTATCTTGAGTAAGCTGAAACAAATGTTGATTGGAAAATACAGGCAAATCGATGGGTGAAAGCATGCATTGTGTTCTTTCTTTTGAGAGTGAGCATTGCATTTGATTCCGGAACTTTGAATGATTAAACCTTTGTGGGTGAGTATGAAATCATCCTTTCTGTGAGGGCATTCGAATACTTTTATTGAGCTCGAACTTGCATTTGAAGCAAGTATTGCGAGCTTGAGAATCTTTGAGAATGGTGTGTCACAACTTGAATCTTTGGGTACACATTTGATCTTTGCATAAGTAAATTGAGTCTCGTTGTGTGCATTTATTATTGAGTCTTGTGTAGCACTATTAGAGACCTCCTTTCTGAAAGGCTGAACTTGAGTTTCCTTGAGGACAAGCAAAAGTTTAAGTTGGGGGTGTTGATGAGTCCACAAATTGGACTCATTTAGGGCTTAATTTTGATGGAATTAGTGTCCTCAAATGCATATTTTGTCTCAATATCTGATGAAAACCCTTAAGTTTTAGGTATTTAGAGTTTGAGGGAAAGCATGGACACTACTTAGCAAAAAGGAACAAAGGCAGCTGAAAGAACGAAGAAATGAAGATCTGAGAATTGCCGAACCCGTTTGGTGAGTTGCCAAAAGGTCTTATCCTTGCCTTTTGTTCTAGTGTGCTGAGCCCTAAAGGAAAGGATCTAATCGGTGGTGAAAAGGAGCAGTCGGCGTGTCGCCGAACAGTTCCATGAAGCAGTACTATGTCGCCTAATGATCCAAAATACGACAATGCAAAAGGCTAACGCAAGACGGCGATGAACTAGACCAAAGGGCGATGGGCGATTTCGACTAAATTCGCCGAGTGATCCTTCGTAGCACAAATTTTGAAAACTATCAATACTCATTGAGAATAATTATTCTAGTATCAAATTTTTAGCTTTGAATAGTAATTTTTCAGACTTTGTTTCTATTTTTGAGTTCTATGTTTGGAGAGGGTTTTGAAGAACTTGAAGGTTCAAAGGGTTTCAATTCCATGATTTTTAACTTGGGTCTTGTGGATTCTTCACTCTTGACCTGTTTTGAGACTGAAATCTTCATTCCCATTAGAATGCAAACTCACATTGGTATAAATTTCTATCTCTTATACATGTCTAGCTAAAACCCCAATTCTTGGGGTGTATTTTGTGAATATGGGTTAAGTTATTTGTTGGGTCTTGCTTGCTGAAATTTTAATCATTGTTTAAATGTGATTTCGTTTAGTAGTTGTGTTGGAACTTAATGAAATTGTAGTGGCAAATACGATTTCACCTTTGTGTTTTCACCTTGCGCGAGAGAGAGGTCGTAAAACTAGGACTACTAAATTGATGGCTGGTGGGATTGGGTCGACATGAGGTTCAGCTCGAGAGAGTGAACCCTAGTCCTTCTCCCACACACTTAGCTCGAGAGAGTGAGTGGGCTAAGGTGGAGGCTGTTCTTCATGCGGCAACTCAGTTTTCAAGAGAAATCGAGTTGATTCAGGGTAAGTTGCTCGAGAGAGAATTTACCCCCACTATGGTCTAGCCTAGTCACAAATATTCAATGAATTTAGTATCAAAAGCATGTACCCAATGATCTAGTTTAATCTGTATTCCTATCACATCCCAAGAATCTCATTTCCTTGATTAGTACTCTTTGCATTTTCGCTGATTTTTGCTTACTTGTTACAATACCCCATTGTTAATTGACAATTTTATGTCACCCTTTAGATTTAGTATGTTTGTATTCGACAATATTTTTAGCTATGACTAATTAGAACTTAATTTTATTTTTCTATTAATTCTCAAGCTCACTCTCTTGGGACTCGACCCCAACCCTTGGTTGGGTTACTTTACTATTATACGATCGTAGACACTTGCATTGGAAGTTGTGTCTTGATTATGCAAACATCAGGCTCCCACACCAAAAAGAGTTGGTCTACTTGCCAAAGGTAGGACCGGTAACTTTAGCTTAGGTTAACCCATTAGCTAAATATCCGACGAGGCCATGTAGTTTATAGGATAAGAAGATTACTACTAGAAACCCGCCCTCTTTGACGAAGGAGCTTCCATCTCAAGAGATTGCTTCTAGAAACCCGCCATTTATGATGGAGGAGCTTCCATATCATAATAATATCCACTCGGTGCTAGGCATTAATCCCACAGAGTACTTATTAAGTCATCTCTTCTTTAATTAGGATAGCTCATTAGATCATGCGTGAGAATAACCTTTCACCGTCCATGTCTACATGTAACATTAAATTCAATTGGGTGAGAAGTGCATTTCACCCTTAGAATCTTCATTATGTGGGAAAACATTTCACAACATGTTCATTATGTGTTTATGAGGATAGACTTTCGATGAATCACAACATCATTATCATAATCATGGATACTTCATTCATAGTCATGCATAAGTGTGTGTGTGAGAGAGAATAGCATTTCAACAACACCACAATTACATCATAGTCATAATCAATTTACTCTCCAAGTGTTCTTGAAGCATATACATAACCTTCATAAAACATGCATAGTATCAAAAATTGCCCTTTTAAGGGTCAAAGCACATATCATATCAACACATCTAGAATTCACTACATTAGACATGGATAACAACATAATTCAAATAATCAATTCACTACATTCATAATTCTATAATATTCTACTTGCATCAATCAATACCCACACTTTGAGATCCAATTTTGGAAAATAGGGGAATTCATGGATTCTTAGGGAATTCCACATAAAACCATACAAAATCATCAATTTATCCATAACAAAACATAATTCAATCATTATAAACAAATTTGAAAGGAATCCATGAGATTGAATTTTTGTGATTTCTAACTTGAAATTTGAGGTTTTGAAGGGGCTTTATGGATGGATTCTATCCATGGATGAAGAGCTACCGTACCTTGGTGATGAATCCCCATGAAATTTAGAAGAAAGCCCTTGCTCTTTAAAACCCTAGGCTCCGACTTCTTCTTCTTCCTTGAGTTCTAGTGAGAGAATTTTTGGTGAAGAGTTCTTTTGGGATTTTAGAAATAATGATTTGGATGAGTTAGTTTAAGGGTCTAAAACAATTATATAGGTGTTTAAAAATAGGCTAAAACAACATCACTTAATGTTAATTAAAAATGGAAAACCGCAAAATACCCCTAGAGTAACCTGCCAAAAAGTAGTTTTAGGAGACCACCCATGACCCCACTGCCACGGTCTGTGGATGGACCCTCGTGGCGTACTGGTGGTCCGTGGGTTGGGTCCTCTCACTTTGTGGGGTCTTGACCCATGATCCCTTACCCACGGGCCGTGGGTGCACCTACTGGTTGTGGTTCCCCTCTCGTGGGTGGACTGTTATGGGCCAAATTTGTGGGTCCTCCTCAAGGACCCTTGGTTGGTCCTTGGGGAGTCGCACCTTTACTTTCTAACCCAAAAACATATATATTGTGTACCGGGAGTTATTTATGACTCTAAACCTCACTTCAAGCTCTAGTTTAGCCTACTAGTTTCTGGGGTTTTTCAAGGAGCTCCTTGATTCACATTGTCATCTTCCATCCTTCAAGCATTTGCCCTTCGTGTATTCATATCTTGAAGACGTAAGAGATTGATTAGGAGAGAGAAATCTTCTAGAGTTAACTCTAAGGCACAACTTAAGAGGAATGAAGAAGTGAAATTTCCTAAACATCTTGTAGCCTCTCATTCATTAATGTGGCGCGCTTCACATTATGAACAAGACTCTACTAGACGTGGCTTATGAGACATCATCCTAGAATCATTCTAAACCTTGTGCTCTAATTTCCAAGTTTGTCACGACCCTGGGGTATCCCCTAGATGTAACATGGAACATAGAACCCCAAAAGGGTCCATGTAAGCCACTTAGCATATCATAACATAAACATAGAACAATAAAGAGTAAAAAATAAACTTCAAGTCTTAAAATTTCCATAAATGAAAGTAGAAATCTTGACTTGTCTCAATATAGCCATCAATTACAGTACTTTAATGATATAGGGCATAGCCCATACAACATGTCCAAAAAGTAAATACAATAATGGAACTGCAATGAGATGACACGCGTCCTCGAATCATGAGGACTCACCAACAATCTAGGAGAATAAGCAATTTCAATGCTTTAGCCACAACGATGATCACCTTGAGAACGGACCCTAAACTTTGGAAAAATGTAGGAAAAGTAGGGGTTAGCACCAAAATGTACGAAGTATGATAGCCATGCATAAAAACCTTGAAAACATGCTAAAAGGGAGATTTCGTTATAAAACATGCTATATGCGAAGTTTTTACATCATCTTAAAGATAGTGGAAAAGCATAAGTCATAACCATAGCTATTAAATATATCATCGCAACTTAAGCGAAACACTTCATAGCTACCCTCAAGCCATACTTGGGCAATGTATGAAAAAGACCCCATAAATATCACCCATGCTATGTAAACCTCTTTAGGTCATCATTCATACTCATCATCTTCAATGCAAGCTAACATCATCTTTAAGATGTTGAACACTTTCGGGATACTTCTTCAAGCATGCCTTAGTTCATTATTTAACTTCTTGTTATTGTGGGAAATAAGCCTTAATCGACATAGACCATATGAGCTTAACATGGAATCTGGTTTTACCCACGCTGAAAATGGTTGTCCTACTTGCCTAAGGTAGAACAACATTTTTTAGCTTAGGTAGGTCCACTAGCTAATAAGCTATGGGGGCACCTAGTTTATGGGATAAAGAGATTGCTTCTAGAAACTCAGCCTTACTATGGGAGAGCTTCCATCTCAAGAGATTATTCCTAGAATCCCAGCCTTACTACAGGAGAGCTTCCATCTCATTCAATATCCACTCGGTACTAAGCATTACATACACATGGAGTAAATATTAAGTCTTGACTTAATTCCATTACTCATGAAAGGGCTTCTTTGGCCTACCGATTCAAGGTACTCTACTAGAATAGCTCATTGGCTCCTTATGAAAGGGTGCCACCGACCTACCGATTCAAGACAAAGCATTAGAATAGTTCATTAGTCACTCATGAAATGGTGCCCTTAGCCTACCAACTCAAGTTACATCAATTAATATAGCTCTTTCATTACACATGAAAGGGTGCCCTTAGCCTACCAATTTAAGGTATATAAATTAAGCCAACTCTTTAGATCATGCATGAGCAATTATCACCATCCACGATCACTTTTACCCTTAGATTTAATTAGGTGTGAAAAGACTTTCAACCCTAGAATCATCATATAGTTAGAAAACCTTTTAGATCATATCATATTGATGCATTAGTTTGTATATGATACTAACATTTCAATAACACAACAATTAGATCATAGTCATAGGCACTTTACTCTCAAAGTTTTTCTTAAAGCATATACATAATCTTCATAAGTCATGCACAACATCATAATTTTCCCTTTCAAGGATCGAAACTCATATTGAATCAACACGTCTAAAATTAAAAATATTATACATGGATATTAACATAATTAAAGTAACCCAATTACTTCAAGCATAATTTCATAATATCCTTCTTTCATCCACAAACCCAAATCACAAGACCATAATTGGGAAATATGGGGATTTCACATATAAAACAATAATAAATCATCAATTCAATCATAATATAAAGTAATTCAAGCATTATAATCGTTTTTGAAAGGAACTAATGAATTTGGAACAAAACTCTAGCTTTTGGGGGATTCTATTTTTAAAATTTGGGTTATGAAGGGACTCCATGGATGAAAGCTATCCATGGATAAAGGACTACCACACCTTAGCAATGGAATCCAATGGATTTGAGAAGAAAACCTTGCTCCTTGAACCCTAGCTCCAACTTACTTCTTCTTCTTCCTTGAAGTTCTAGAGAGAGAATATTTTTGAGAGGAGATGAACTTTGGGAGTTATTTCAGTGTTGGAAATAATGAGGTGGATGGGTTGGTTTTTGAGTTAAAAAGACTTATATTTGTATAAAACTAAGGCAAATCGACCTCACATAATACCCACTTAAAAAGGAATTTTCCACTTTACCCTTAATTAGGAAGCTTAGTGCCTGACACTAACGCCACCTTCACGAGCCGTCAAGGGTCCGCAGCGCGTTATGGTGCCTGTGGTCCCTTGACCACTGGAAAAGCCATACCATACTAAGATCCCCAAACTTCAAGGAAAGTCGAAGGCCACTCCCACGAGCTGTCTAAGACTTTAGGAGCCATGAAGTGGCTCGTGTGGAGGAGGCCAACTTGGGCAGCCTTGAGGGACTCACTACCTCACCACCACGGGTGGCACAACGAGCCGTGGTGGCCACTACGAGTCGTGAAGGCTCTCGTGGTCATGGGCAGGGCCATGGTAGGCTTGGGGTAGCCTTAGCCCTAGCCCCTTTGCCTTGGCTCATGCCTTCTAGTCTTGACTTGTTGCACCCATACTTAGCCCTAGATGGTCTACTACACTACGGGGCGTTACAACAACCTCACCACAAAAGCCATTGGTACCAATATCAAACAAGACTCCACACTTTCTAGGTAGCGTGCAATGCTCATCACAAGAGACTCATTCGATAATCAGCTAGTAACAACGAGATGCTAAAAATTCACATATTGCCAATGTAACTTAGTTTGCGTCATCGTAGCCACACTTTCATTTTTTTCAATAAAGAGCACTATTTGAGTAATCGGTATTGATCACAACTGATACTCAAATTTACACAACAACAACCACAATTAAAAAATTTGAGGTGGTAAACTTTTCAAATTAGGTTCAAAACCATTTTCATTCAAAACAATGGGCCACAAGCTAATACATCTGCAATATAAAACAAAGATATATAAATAAACCAAATAAGCCCAATATTCACAAAACATATTATCAAAACAAGATCAATATCAGAAGAGGTAGGTATAAAAATACCTCACCCCACTTAACAAAAATAAGCAGTTGTCCTCAAATGCAACTAAAACAAAAATAGTGTATAAAAAGTAATAGAGAGGGAGGGAAAAGTTATCCTGCCAGGCTATGTCTAGGACAAGTCTGCATCTCAGTCACTGCATTTGTCTGGACATCAATGGTCGGGGTCCCATCAACTATACCTCCACTAGAGCTTGCCATGGATACGTCCCTCATAGATGTCTGTCTAGCTATCTTGAACATGACACCCTCTAAGTCCGCGAGGTCCTCATAAATAGCCTCCTCACACTCATAAAGCTACTCCTCATCTGTCTCGGCCTCGGACTCAGTAAAAATAACAGTAGCCTAATATCATCTCTAGTAATAGCCGGAGGAACCTCAAAACATGCTGGAACATCTACACTCAGGTCATCTTGGATCTCTACCGTCCAAAATAGAAAATTAAAGTCTGTGGACTTCAAATGGTCCACATCCTTCCGCAGTTCATGAACATCGGCTTTCGTAGCAGTCACTGCATTAGTAGTACCCTTCCCTCTCTCACAAATCTCTACTCTCGTTGTGAAGGCATCAATGAAAGCCTTGAGAGGTGTCAATTCAATCGTAATAGCTCTTTCCATCATCCTGGGAACCTCTGCCTCTAACCAAGAAGCACGCACATCAGTAGAGTGGGTTAGGTGCCCCATCTTGAGAAGCATGGCCTGAGTGATCGGAAGACAGGAGGCAGAACTACCAGGAGTAGATCTAGGGGGCACGGGAGAAGCAGAAGAGCTAGGAGTGGCGGAAGGAACACAGCTAGAAGTACCTGAAGGCCTTGAGGTCGTAGTAGATAAGACTATCTCTGTATGTAACGTATCCATATCAACATTCGGGGATGTGTCCACCGGAGTTGCTCTCATCCTATCAGCCTCATCTCGTGTGTACTCGGCCTCTATGTGCTGGAGTCACTATAAGATGTGGGTGTAACCTCGACATCCCTCTTCTCATCACGAGAAACTCTGGCTTGATGACATAACTCTGTGATCAGTACTGGGTAGGAAAGGGGCGTTAGCACTGACTGGCCCTCATGGACATCTCCTAATCAATAATCAACCTAATATTTAGCCGCTTCCTAGCTATGATAGACCCAAGCCAGGCCACCTTTGGGTGGCGGAGAATGGAATCATTCTGCGATGGCATGATTGTGCTGCTGATGGATCCAAACAAGTACCCAGCTGCTATGTTGAGGTCCTTTTTTTTCTATTGGCTTTTCGGCCTCAATCTACCTCGGGTAGTGTCAGAAATTAGGGGTGCCAACTAACCCTTAAGGTCATCCAGATTCTGTGTTTGAATTATGCTCTAGTAGTCATCCATAAATCCTGTAGCCTTCTTAAACACATCATTAACATCATCAGCATTGTATAACTCTCTTCCCTTAATCCATCACATACTCCACTGGCCTGAAGGCACTAGCCTTCTTCTTCCCCAAAGGTACCAGATCATTCGAGGCTGAGTAGAATTCCTGAACCCAGGTGGGAATGTATGGGCCAGAGGGCCTAGTGAAGGCCTAGAATCTGTGGAATCTGAGGGTGTCCCACACTTTTGGATACCGGTCCACTACTCCATCTGTGGATAATTTCTTTTCCTCCAAGATGGTCCTCAATCCCTCACCTTTAATCGGTTGAGTGACCGGGGAGGAGGACCGTGAACTAGTGGCACAGGAACCACCGTCTATGCCGAAGGAAGCACTGGAGCTGAAGCTGGAGAGGTTGGATCCAGAATCTTAGATGGATCATGATGAGCTTTGGAATGAAGCTTTGATCGCCGGGCCTATAGTAACTAATCATCCTCAGGCTCAGAGAATGAAACTTGAGAATCATAGGGCTCTCTCTCACAGCCGGAGTTGTACTTTGGTGTCTCAGCTGTGGGTGCTTTGCCCTTTCCCTTGCCTCCCTGTTGGAGGTAGTTTCTTGCCCTTAGTAGTAAAAACAAATGCTTTCACATTGATCACGACTCCACGTTCCCACTTTCGGGGTGGCATGCCACTATCGTCTAAATTGGTTCTAGCTATACCTGCAAAACAACGGAGAAACATTTAGAAAAATTCTCAAAAAAATGCAAAAAAGTAAGTTGCAGAATGACTCGCGAACCGTTAGGAGAGTCGTCGAGGTGATTTGGCATGCCAAATGAGGCTCACCTAAAGTACCTCATACAATTTTCAAAAATTTAGGATAGCTTGGCGATGTTCATGGCCATTTGGTGAATTGCCAACAGCAATCGGTGAGCTAGAAGTAGCTTGTCGAAAGTTTCAGTGTATTTTAAGGGTTAGGGGCATAGAAGGGTGATCAAGAAGGCCTTTCGGTGAGTCACCAAGTGAACTCGACGAGCTCAGGCATCTCGCCAAAATTTACAGAACAACTTAACCAATTTTTTGAAATTAATGGCGATCTTTGGGGGACTTTGGCGAACCACCGAACCACTCGGCGAGCTCAACGAAGCTCGCCAAATGGCCCAACGTGCCAATTTTAAACCCCGAACTTCAAAATCAAGTTTGCAGCCCCCAAATTAAAAATTAAACACAAACACTATTCAATTAAGGTTAGACCAATACTACCCATGCCCTCGGGGTACTCAGTCTTCTCCTGATTTTGCCAAAATTGGCCATTTGATGACTTTTTCCCTTAAGAATAACGTCAAATGCTCCATCATTAGGAAATTACGTCATTTAGCAAAACTCGGAGTTACTTAGACTTCACCTCACTAGACCTGACACAATAACATCGCAACCCAACAATTTGGACTCAATTTTACAAGCGATAACACAAGAAGTAATCAATTTAAGGTAATTAGGTACTCATTTAAAGAAATTACGGGAAATACAACATTTACACACAATTAAAACATGCTACCCACAAACAATCAACATCAATTTACCTAATGCATTTGATTTCAACAACACAATTAAAGTATGGGTTCAGAAAACCAACCTTAATGCCGAATTTAGTAGTTGTATAGCTTGGCAGCAAAGTTCCACAATTACGAGCACCAATTTCACAAAATGAGTGGGTAAAAACAAGAAAATTGGCAAGATCTAAAGTGGGGAATGAGAGTACGGGATTAAAAATGGGAGAAGTTAAAAGATTTTGAAATTTTAAACTGTTTGGTGTTTAAAAACTTTCAGTTCGCGCTCAATTCGGCTGCATAAGTCGTGCTCGCTGAACCACTCGAACTATCAAAACTTTGGAAGACATGTTGAGGGCTTATTTGATTTATTTTAAGGGTAACTGGGATGACCATCTACCATTGATGGAATTTGCCTATAATTATAGCTATCATTCAAGTATAGATATGGCTCTGTTTGAGGCTCTTTATGGTAGGAGGTGTAGATCTACTATAGGTTGGTTTGAGGTGGGTGAAGTTGCTTTGATAGGTACCGAGCTAGCTTATGAAGCTACTGGGAAAGTCTAACCTATTAGAGAAAGGTTGAAAACGACTCAAAATCGACAAAAATCTTATATTGATGTTACAAGAAGGGATCTTGAGTTCGATGTTCATGATTGGGTTTACTTAAAAATATCGCCTATGAAGGGGTAATGAGGTTTTGTAAGAAATGGAAGCTTAGTCCCCAGTATGTAGGCCCATATCAAATTTTGAGGTCCATTGGTAAGGTTGCCTATGAGTTAGATTTGCCAAATGAGTTGGCATCGGTGCATCTGGTTTTCCATGTCTCTATGCTTTTGAGGTGTGTTGGAGATCCAACATCCATAATTCGCCTAGAAAGGTTGGGATTTGATGAAAGTCTCTCTTATGAGGAAGTTCCGGTTGTGATTTTGGACCGACAAGTTAACAAGCTATGGAATAAGGAAGTTGCTTCCGTAAAAGTATTATGGACGAATCACTTAGTTAAGGGTGCTACTTGGGAGGCCAAGGCCGATATGAAATCCCAATATCCTCATCTCTTTCCTTCTAATATTATTCTACCTTTAGGTAATGAATTCCTCTTGGTTTGTTCTATGTTTTGGAGTCATATGTGTTTTATGTGTCCCATGGTCTCCTTAAGTTATGCATGTTAATGAAAGTTTATGTTTTGAAATAAAATGAATCATATGATTCACTTTCCTGATGTTGTTGTGCATTAAGTATGATGTTACCAATATGCTTCATGGGATGATTGTTGAACATGCCTTAGCTCTGCTTTTTGAGAATGAATTGCATGAAGGCTTCAGGAGATTGTGTAGAGCATGATTTTGAACTTGGAGAAGGTAGTTCCTCCTAACAACATGAGAAATGTTTAACTGTTTCATGCATAATGGGTTGTTAGATGTGGTTGCTACTTACTTGTGATGCATTGAATGTGTTTTGTATGGAGTTGATATTTCCTCCTTCATTTTTGTGCATTGTTATAATGTTGCATGCATGATGTGCTATTAGTCTTGAGTCTTGACTCCCGTAAGGTGTCTAGAGCTTCATTTGAGGATGAATGGTCCCAAGGAGAAGATATTGTAACACCCCATATTCAAAAACACCAAATAGCAGATTTCCAGAAAGTTGCAGGTGCCAAACGACAATGGCCACCCCCGGCCAGGGGAGTGGACCACTGACCATAGCTGTGGTCCGTGGTTGGCCTGCTCAAGTAGGTCATGAGGGTCCAGGGCCACGACCTGACCAACAGATGGTTGGTCACACCACATTCCGTGGTTCGAGACCCCAAAGACTAAGTCTATGACCCCCAAATGACGGTCCACCAGGACGGGCCATAGGTCAGACTACGATCCGTCGACTAAGATCTGTGGGTCACTACTGTCAGTTATTATTTTAGAGGCAGTTGGGTCTTTTCCTAATTAATTAGTTTCTATACTATGTCATTTTTCCAACATTTAGAACGCCTATATAAGTCTTTTTACCCCCAAATAAGACCCATTTAATTCATTCTACCAAATTCCCAAAAGAAAACCAATTCCTCTCAAATATTCTCTCTCTGAAACTTGAAGAATAAGAAGAAGAAGAAGAAGGTTTAACCTAGGGTTTCAAGGTCAAGGCTCAATTCCTCCATTGAAGCTTAGCATTGGGCTTTGTTGTTAAGATATGATATCTTTCTTCCATGGACACCTTGCATCCATAGAGTTCCTTCAAAAATTCAATTTCAAAAGAAAGATAGAAATCCCCTATTGTTAGGGTTTGATTCAAAACTCATGGGTTCCTTTCAAACGTAATTCTAATGGTTGAATTATGTTATTATAAGCATGTATTGATGATTTCTTATGGTTTTTATGATGTACCCCCAAGAACCCATGAAATCCCCATATTTCTCAATTGTGATCTCATAATGTTGGTTTTTGTTGATGAATGGAGAATTTGATGAATTGATAAAATAACATGAATTATAATGAAATCCATGTCTAATGCTTGAATTCTTGATGTGATGATTGAATGTAAGTTATGAACCTTGAAAAGGTAAAGTATGAGATTATGCATGTTTTCATGAAGTCTAAGTAAATGTTTAAGGACACTTGGAGAGTAAAGTGTCAATGATTATGATAATGTAGTTGTGTTGATTGAAAGGACATTCTCATGAACACATAATGAACATGATATGAAAGGTTTTTTCACATAATGAACATTCTAGGGTTAGAAGGCTTTCTCACCTAAATGAATCTAAAATGTACATGTAGACATGATCGGTGAAAGGTTTTCTCACGCATGATCTAATGAGCTATCCTAATAAATTAACTTAGATTGGTTGTCAAGGACATCCTTCCATAAGACATAAGTTATGGAAGAATTAATAAGTACTTTGTGGGATTTATGCTTAGCACCGAGTTGATATTGAAATGAGATGGAAGTCTGTTACGTCAGTTGAGTCCGGGCTTCCCATGTATGTCTTATGAAATGGAAACCTTCTATCTTAGTTAAGTCCGGGTTTGTAGTAGCAATCTTTGTATCCCATAAACTATGTGCCCACATAGGTTATCTACCTAGTGAATCCACCTAAGCTAAGAGTTCATGGTTCTTCCATAGGCAAGTAGGACAACCCTTTTCCGTATGGCTTGGTCAGGCATTCCATGTATTCGGCTTGGGCTTGTCCCTTGTCCTTGGCTCTTGCCCCTTGCCTTGGCTCTTGTTGCCCTCACAAAACCCTAGATCGTCTACTAAACTACGGGGTGTAACACGTAACTTGACGTTCAACCCCTAAACCCCTCTTTCTAAGTACGGGAAGTCTTATCTATGACTCTAAACCTCATATCAAACTCTAGTACCCTAACATAAGCCTCTAGTTTAGCCTATTAGTTTCTGGGATATTAGATTTATGTTGTTCTGAAAAAGTGCTTACTATGTTTAGCTTGGTCATGCATTTCATGTTTTCGATTATGTCCACTTATGATCATGTTTATTATCTTATTTCATTTCTCTCATACTTAGTCTATTCGATATACTAATGCTTATTTGTGCCTACATTATTTCACTAATTTAGGGCTTGACTACTCCTCTCCCTCCATTTATGGCTAGTGAGCACGAAGAGATTTGAGGATTTGGTGAGTCCTCATACACCGAGGACCATGTCACCCTTATAACTTTCTTATGCCTTTCATGTCTTTAGATATTGTGTATGGTGTACATGTTACATCCCAACAACTTCTTTGATGCTCTAGAAAGGCTTGTCAAAACTATGTTAGACTTCCGCTTTCAAATGTCAAACTCTTTTCCTAATATGAGATTCTTTACTTTTGTCTATTACTATATGTATATATATGTAAATTGGCTTGTGTCAGGCCTCTCGGGCCATATAATCCATGTTACGTCTAGGGTGTACTTTGTGTCATGACAAACTGTGTATTCAAAGCTCAATGTTTCAAAAAAAGGGCTTAGGATGTTTGACAAAACAAGTTGTGTAGAGTCTTGTTCATAAGTGTGAATCACTCCATATTTTTGAATAGGAGGCTACAAAGAATTTAGGAAACTTCACTTCCTTCACTACTCTAAAGTCATGCCATAGAGTCTATCTATATAAAGAACGTTCTCCAAAATCATGTTCGATCCTTTTTAGGATATCACCTCTCGACGAGCTTATGTGAGAAGGAATGTGGGCAACGACAATGTTGAGGCTCGAGGTCTACCAAGTTCCAGTTGATCCTTTAGCAAAAGAAGTGAATCATGCCAAATTTTGAGCCATTTTCTGATGAGTGGTAGGTTTTCACTTATTTGAGGCCTATTTAGTTTATAAACTAGTGTCCTCAATGCCTAATTATGTCCTATTATAATTCTATTTGAATGATTTACAGATATGAAGGCTAAAAGACAAGGCAAGGATGAATGCTTGAAAGAATGCCCAAAAACATAAAATAAAGTGTAAACTTCACAGTTTTGTTTGCATAACATGAAGGGCGGATCTCCAAATGGACATTTCTTTGCCCAATTTAACAGTGCACAACAATTGAATTAATTGAGGGAAGTTGGTGGACTAAAAGAGTAATGCTGACTCATGGAATGCAAAGGGCGAGCAAGGTGACAACCACCGAAGAATATTTGTTGAAAAATTGAAGGGTCGAACAAAAGTGGTACTCAATGATACGATGAATGAAAAAGGGAGACTTGAAAGAGCTCGCCAACTAAGGTTCAAACACCTAAAACATAAAGAAAGAGAACGGCGAGCTGAGGAGTAATTAGCGATTCACCTAATGAGATCGGCGAGCCCAAATAGCATCACCCAATAGGTCTAGCAGTGAGTTTTGGGCCAAATTTTAGGAAACTATAAATAGCCAAAAGGACAAAGAAAACTTATGTATTGAAGGTTAGAAAAATTGTGGGAAGGTTTTGAATAGTTAGGAGAAAAAAGCATTTTTGCTATAGAAAGAACAATTTAGTATTTGGGGTTTTACAACTTTTGCTTTTCAAATTAATAACTTGAAGTTCAATTCAAAGTGTATTTGATTGTAATTTCTTAATTTCATCTTACTCATGGCTTCATTCATGCAAAGCATAATTTCATTACACTTTGTGATGGGTGGCTAAAACCCCATGATCTAGGGTAACATTTATGGGGTTGGGTATTTATTTAATGTAGTAGGTATTGTGATGCAATTCAGATTGCACCAAGACCGTTCAAGTGAAGTCAAGCTTGAGACCTTTACAAGATGCAAGGTTTATTCATGAAGTTAGAGGTCCTTGAGCTCGTGTTGATGGCAAACAAAGGGTTCCATGCCTTTAAGATTGCATGGGGAGAGACTGCCATTTTTGGTGAGCAGGAGCCAGTCGGTGTGTCTCCCAATGTCTTGGGCGATGATGCCAGCTCACCTAAAGTTCCATAACGTGGCTAGAGTAACAACCATCGCCGAACCGAAGGGCGAATCGCCGAGTCCACTAGGTGAGCCCGACTTCGCTCGCCCATTGTCATTTTTAGGTCACTTTTGGGTTCTTTTTACCTAAAACCATAAATAACTAGTTTGGGATCATTTTAGGTTAGACTATTTTAAATATTGAAAACTGAAACTTTGTACGAGTGTTGAGCTTGGTAAAGCTTGTGTTGACCGATTGCTTAAAAACGCTAGTTGCAAGGTGAATCTGACTCCCTTGAGGTTGTTGTAAGAGTTAGGTGCTATTGTAGGTTTAACAGATTGATGTCTTAGGGTTTAATATACCCTTTGGTAGCTTTTTGTTTCCTCTTTGTGTGTCTATCTATCTATATTTACTTTTTGTCTTTTGATTTCTGCATTTTTATCCATAATTCCTTTTGAGAATTACCTAATTTGGTATCAGAGCAAGGCTTAAATTTGTTCCTACGAATTCTAGTCTTGGGTTGTTACAAAAAAAAAGAGTTCAAAACTTTTTACTAGAAAACACCAAAACTAATTTGTTGATTTGAGACTTGTTTGTAGTTTCTAAAGTTGTATTAGTGTTCCCTCCTTAATTGAGTTTGGGTCTAAGATTTGAAAGAGTTTGAAGCCCTATTGAAGAATTCACCATTGAAGGTAGAAGGATCTTGAAGAATGTCCAAGTGGGTTTTCAAATTTGTTGATTTTTGAAAGGAATTGAAGGCTAAAAAGTATTGGGGTTTGTTCCCTATATCAAGGAGAGCTTGTATCTCAATTTTCATGAAATTATGAACTAAAATCGTTGAGGGTTAATTTTTGGGTCTTCATCTTGTTCTTGAGTTCTTGAAGAATATTAAAATCTTCAAAGAGAAGAAATATTAAAATAAAATGAGTTCAATCATAAAGGAATGGAAAGAGAAAGTGGATAGGTGTTTTTACAAAAGGGAATTTACCAAAAGGGGTAAAGACTAAAGGAAGAGTGTAGGGGGGAGGGGGACCACAAGAGTACAACTTCTGAGGTCTCCGGGAGAAGGTGCTGGAACTTTGGGCGAGCTTGACTTTGCTCGACAAAGTCCACACAATGCATTGCCCTTTGGCAGTGTGGTCACCAAGTTTCCTTTCTTTTGTTGCTAGACACTGAAACTTTCGGTGCGCTAAGCCTCGCCAAGTCCACTCAGAGCTTCGTCGAACTGCCACCTAGATCGGCAACCTACCTCAAGCTCCTGTAAATTCTGGTGATCCAATCTTCAAGTTAATGAGCTGAACTTCAACTTTGGCGAAGAAAACAGGTCATTTGGTGATCAGAAACTCATTTTACGCTCCGAATCTCAGGTTCTAATTCCTTAGTTTCTTTTCTTTGATTCTCAATCATTCTCAAGATGCCTAAACTGATTTTCAACTCGTAACTGATCTACCTGTTGATCATTGGTTCTTGAATTCACTTCTTCGTTAGTGCCATTTCTTTTCATGCTTTTATTCGTTTTACTTCATAGTTAACTTCTTCATTCAAGTCCATTTTGCTTTAATCAAGTCATCCGTCTTTTCTTAAAAAAAAATCCATTCCAGCCAAGAGTAAAATTTGACACTTTGTGATCAACCGAGTATAAGCAACCTTCAAACTTAGTCGTGCCAAATTGAGAGGCAATCAATGGTGTGTAAACACGAGTTATTGTGAGTTCATTTTACTAATGCTAATGTTGTTTGTTGTTTTTTTGAGTTGTCTTATTGATAGGTACAATGGAAACAGGAAGTGAACCCAACCACCTATCGGAGGTGTAACTTTGGAATCTATAATAGAAGCAATCACTAATATGGGTCGGAGAATGGGGAACATAGAAGGGCAATTGACCACCGTGAAGGGTCAATTGAGGAACATAGATGACAAAATTATCAATCTAGAAGGTCGAGTTAACTATACTAACTCCACACCGCAAGCTACTTCTCGTGCTTCCACAAGTGGGCAAGACCAAACTAATTCTATAACTATCCAACCCGAAACCTTCCATCAAATGTTCAGCCCAACACCAATTTGTTTCAAGTTCAATGTCCAAAATCCCAATAGACCTTTCCAACCTCCACTCAATCAAGAAGTTGCGCCAAACCAAGCATCACTAAACTAAACTCCACCCTACAAAATGCCACAAACCCAATCGACTCCGGTGATAGAGGAGAGGAATGATGAGTACCAAGAGAGATATGAAGGTAAGGCTGAGGAAGCTATATGGAATGAAGCTTGAAAGAATCAAATAAGAGTTCAAATGGGGTATAGAAGATGAGGAGGCCGATTTAGTCTGGTACCACATGGGGGAAGAATAAATGGTAACCAACACCAAGGTGGACAACCACAGGAACCCTTTGACAGTCAAGGGTATGGTCAAGAAGTGAGAGAAGAACATGGTAACCAATATCAAGGGGAAATCCAAGGATTTTACTATAACAATGACCAAGGTGGCAATGGAGGTCGAGATGTTAGGATCAACTCTATCAAGGTTAGTCTCCCATCTTTCAAAAGGGAATGTAATCCCAATGCTTATCTAGAGTAGGAGTCACTTTGTGAAAGGATCTTCCAAGTCAATGATTTGATCGAGATCAAGAAGAGTTTCTTTTCCATTGTTCAATTTGAAGGGTATGCTATTATATGGTAGGAGTACATGAAGAGGTATCATCTAGTAATTCAAGAAGGACATCCTCCACAATGGACCAGATTGAAAGCCCTTATGAGAGTCAAGTATGTGTTAGGGAGATTTTGCCAAGAGCTACTTGCTAAGTTGTACAACTTGAGCCAAGAAAGCAAAAGTGTTGCGGCTTATTATGATGAGTTCCAAAATTTGATCTTAAAGCTAGAGTATGCCGAGAATGAAGAGCATGCCATCATTCGCTTCAAGGTAAGGTTGAACTACGAGATCTCTTCTAAGATGGCTATTCATGAGTTTGCTAGTTTGAATGAACTCTTCGAAGCGTCCAATGAGGTAGAGCGGGAACTCAAAGAGGAGAAAGTACCGAAGTGCAAAGGTATGCCATCTTCAAATTCTTGGAGTAAGAACAAAAGGGGAGCTCAAACATCTTTGGGTTGGAACAAAGGTAAGGATTTAAAGAAGCCTTATGAGAAGAAGCCCTTTGAAGGAAATACTACAAAGTTCACCAAGAGAGGGAGGTAACAATGACCTAACTAAAATTCCTAAAGGCATCCAATGTCACAAATGTAGAGGATGGGGTCATATGATACGTCAATGTCCGAATTAATTGAATGTCTTAGTGCAATGAGGGGAATAGTATCTTGGTAAAGAGGAATAGAAAGAAGAGGGTTGTGAAGAAGATACCCGAGAAGAGGATGTGTTTGAAGGTGATGGAGATGAGGAAGAAGACCCATGTGGGAGAAACGATGTTGCCTTCCCTAATGGTTTGATGAGGAAGGTCCTCATTGAAGAAGCTTGGCCTCAAGTAGGAGAATTTACCATTTCCTTATATATGGTGAGGCGAGTGATGATTAGCAAGGCCATGGATGATCCAAGTCAAAGAGACCTTTTCCATTCCAAGTACCTTGTCAAAGATAATGTGTGTTCCTTGATCGTAGATAGTAGTTCTTGTGCAAAGGTTTCTAGCACCACTTTAGTGGAATTCTTGAAGCTTCCTACCAGTAAGCATGCTACACAAAGAGTGAGTGTGGAGAATTGAGGGTTCATAGACAAGGGTTAATCAAACTCAAAATTGGGAAGTACCAAGATGAGGTTCTATGTGATATAGTCCTAATGCATGCTTGTCATCTACTACTCGGGAGACCTTAAAAATATGATCAATCAACCAAACATGAAGGGAGAACCATCATGTATTCACTTGTGTTGGATTGTCATAAATATGTCCTTCATCCTATGTCACCCTCTCAAGTCAATGAAGTGCATCAAAAGATGAGTGAGTTGAGGGAAAAGAGGAGGAGTGAGTAGGAACATATGGAAGCCGAGAGCAATGAAAAAGAAGAAAGGAGGAACTTGAGGGGAAAGGCTCAAGTATTATTGGGAAGTTACAAGGAGATAAGGGAGGAAGTGGAGGCCAAAAGTTATTTTATCCTTATCACACATAGGGATCATGTGTTGCAAAATAACCAATCTCATTCTTCTCCTCCCCATTTTATTCCCATTCTTTTGTAGGATCATGAGGATGTCTTCCCAAACAAGCTTCCAAGTGCATTACCCCCTCTTCGAAGAATTAAGCATCAAATTGATTTTGTGTCGGGCCCATACTTGCCAAACAAGCCGGCTCATTGAAGAAATTCGGAGGACGCCAAGGAGCTAAAAAAGCATATTTAGGAACTCCTCAATAAGGGTTATGTGAGATAAAGCTTGAGTCCATGTTCCGGGCCAGTTCTATTGGTTCCAAAGAAAGATGAAACATGGCGCATGTGTATTGATTGTTAGGCCATCAACAAGATAACTCTAAAGTATCATCATCTTATCCCCATATTAAATGATATGCTTTTTGAGTTTACCGGTTCTTGTGTGTTTTCAAAGATTGATCTAACGAGTGGTTTTCATCGAATTCGGATGAACCCAGGGGATGAATGGAAAAACACATTCAATACCAATTTTGGTCTATATGAATGGTTGATGATGCCTTTTGGTGTCATTAATGCTCCTAGTACCTTTATGCGTCTCATGAATCATGTGATGAAACCCTTCATAGGGAAGTTTGTGGTTCTGTATTTTGATGATATCTTGATTTATAGCATGACCATGCATGATCATGTTGAGCACTTGAGATGTGTGTTTGATGTGCTTAGGAAGAACAACTTTATTCCAATCTTGATAAGTGTTCATTTTATGTTGATGAAGTTGTTTTCTTGGGTTTTGTTGTAAGTTCAAGAGGGGTTGAAGTTGATGAGTCTAAGATAGACCCTATTAAGAATTGGCCAATTTCGAAGTCCATAAGCTATTTTAGAAGCTTTCATGCGTTGGCTACTTTTTATAGGCATTTTTCAAGGGTTTTAGTACCATAGCTGCCCCTTTGACCGAGGTAATCCAAAGGATAAGCCTTTTAAGTGGGGAGAGAAGGAAGCCAAGTCTTTTGAGTCTTGAAATCAATGCTTAGCACCACTCCTTTGTTGCAACTGCCTGATTTTGATAAAATGTTTGTAGTTGAATGTGATGCTAGTAAAGTAGGCATTGGACCCGTCTTAATGCAAGACCAAAAGCCCATTGCTTATTATAGTGAAAATCTTAAAGGTGCTACTTTAAATTATTCCACTTAATATCTTGAATTGTATGCTTTGATTAGAGCTTTGGGTAATTGGCAACACTACTTGTGGCCCAAGGAATTTTTCATAAGGACTGACATTGAGTCCCTTAAATATATTCAGGCCCAAGGGAAGTTGAACAAGATGCACGCCAAATGGATTGAATTCCTTGAAACTTTCCCTTATGTAATTCAATACAAAAAGGGGAAGGAAAATGTTGTGGCCGATGCTTAGGAAACATGCGTTAATAAATACTTTGTCTTTTAAATTATATGGCTTTGAATGTTTGAAGACAATGTATCCCAAGGATCCCGTGTTTACTGAAATCTTCCGAGATTGTGAGGAATGAGAAGGGGAAAGGTGGATTAGGTATAAATCTTCTACTCCCTATTCTACGTTTGATGGTTTCTTGTTCAAAGGAAAGAGACTATGTGTGCGTATGAGCTTTTGGAGAGAACTATTTGTGAGAGAGGCACACAATGGGAGATTGATGGGTCATTTTGATGTTGACAAAACAAGGGGAATTCTTGAGGAACAATTCTATTGGCCTAAGATGCACAAAGATGTTGCTAGAGTTTGTGGTCAATGTATTGAATGTCCAACTTATAAGTCATGCCTCCTTTCCCATGGTCTATGCACTCTACTCCCCACCCTTCAAAGACCTTTGCTTGATATTTCAATGGAATTTGTTTTAGGTTTGCCAAGGACAAAAAGAGGTAGAGATAACATCTTTATTGTTGTTGATTGATTTTCAAAGATGGCTCATTTTATTCCATGTCATAAATGTGATGATGCTTCCAATGTGGCATCTTTTTTTATTGATAATATTGTTAAATTGCATGGAATTCCCCAAACCATCGTAAGTGATAGGGATCCAAAATTCCTTAATCACTTTTGGAAGGAATTTTGGGGTAGACTTGGTACCAAGTTGTTGTTCTCTAAATTCTTTTCACCCACAAATCGATGGCCAAACTGAAGTTGTGAATAGGATCTTGGGTTCTATGCTACGTGCCGTAGTGCATGGAAAATTGGCATCGTGGGAGGACCATTTGCCGTTAGTTGAGTTTTCTTATAATTGAGTTATTCATAGAACTATTGGCATGATTCCTTTTGAATTGGTATATTGTTTAACCCCCTAACCCCTTTATATCTCACTCCTCTTTCTCAAGATGTTGTGTTAAGCTTAGATGGGAGCAAGAGAGCTGAACCAATGAAGAAGCTTCATGAAAAGGTGCAGCTGCACTTAGAGAAGAAGAACCAAGACGGAGCCAAAAATGCTAATAAGGGTCGCAAGAGGGCTATGCTTGAACCCGGTGATTGGGTGTAGGTACACTTTCTCAAGGAGCTATTCCCCACTCATCGAAAGATGAAATTAATGCCAAGAGGTAATGGTCCATTTTAAGTGCTTGAAAGGCTCAACGACAATGCCTACAAGGTTGACCTTCCTTCGGAGTATGAAGTGCACAATACTTTCAATGTGTGCGACCTGTCCCCATTTCCAACTCTTGATGATGATGATGATCCGTCAAATTTGAGGAAAAAGTCTTTTTCAAGAAGGAGAGCAAATGCAATTCAAATTGAACCAAGGTCGTTCACACGAAGTCAAGCTTGAGACCTTCACAAGATACAAGGTTTATTCATAAAGTTTGAGGTCCTTGAGCTCGTGTTGATGTCAAAAAAAGGGTTTTATGCCTTGAAGATTGCATGGGGAGAACTGCCACTTTTGGCGAGCAGGATCCAGTCAGCGTGTCACCCAATGACTTGGGCGATGACCCTAGCTAGCCTAAAGTACAAAAATGTGGCTAGAGTAGGAACCAAGAAGGAACCATCGTCGAACCAAAGGGCGAATCACCAAGTCCACTAGGCGAGCCCAACTTGGCTCGCCCCATGTAATTTTCGGGTCACTTTTGGGCCTTTTTACCTAAAATTGTAAATAGCTAGTTTGGGTTCATTTTAGGTTAGACTATTTTGAATATTGAAAACTGAAACTCATGTATGAGTGTTGATCTTGGTAAAGCTTGTGTTTAACAATTGCTTAGAAACGGTGGTTTCAAGGTGAATTGAATTCCCTTAAGGTCGTCGTAAGTGTTAGGTGCTATTGTAGGATTAACAAATTGAGGTCTTAAGGGTTAATGCACCCTTTGATTGCTTTTTGTTTCCTCTTTTTGGGTCTATCTGTCTATCTTTAGTTTTCGTCTTTTGATTTCCGCATTTTTATCCATAATTCCTTTTGAGAATTACATCATATTATGTTATGCTCTAATTTATTATTGTTCATACATGGATTGGGCTAATAAGCATGTGACTAACTTATGGGTTGAGGTTGCATATTTAATTCCTACTTACGTTCTCTAATTGATGCTCGAAAGAGATTGATTGGGGTGGGTAATTAGTTTGATACTAGTACTTTAGGTTTGATGTTTGTAAATTTTTGAAAATAAAGGTTATGGGTCATATCTATTTGCCCTATTTCTATATCAAAAAAAAGAGTAAAGTAAGGTATAGAGTTGTTTAGTATTTCACATAGATGAGACCAAAAATAGATTCTATGAATCGATGCTATGAGATCAAAAGAAGATTAGGGTTATTGATGATGACCAAGCCTATCCATGAATATTCTGCATTGTAGAGCAACACAATTACGCCTATGTGATATCGATTTCCAATCCCTGAACCCCTAGATTACTTGTTACTTGTTTGATTTTATGAATTTCTAATTTAATTATGACTATTGATAACCAAACCATTTTCGTAAATTTGGAGGAATCATCCACCACTTGATCTTACTATTACAAATGAATGGCTTTACATTCCCAATTTCTTGATAGAATTCTCTGAGCCATATCATTCTCTATAGGATTCAACCCCGACTCTTTGTTGGGTATTTTTATTGATGACGATGTTAACTATTTCAATTGGTTTTGAAGAGTAGTTTGAGCATTATAAAAAATGGTGCCGCTGCCGGGGAATGATGGCTGAGAAATCTATTTGAGATATTAGTTTGTAAATTTGTTTAGTTGTAGTAGATTATTGCATTGTGTTGTTGTTTTCTGATTTCCATGTCTAAAACAATGAGTGACCAAGGTGGTGATAATTGTAGTCACTACGGTTAAAACAACAACATAGGGAACTTGAATGACATGCCTGTGAATGTCATTCAAACCACGTGATCAATCCGGTTACCTCCCATAACTGGGAGAGTGATCTTTCATATGATTGGAACAATGCTACAACTACTCTAATTAAGAGCAATGATTGGGCGTTTATCTCATGAAGATTCCATGAACACCTTAGGAATTTAGTGGATGTGTGTGGTCCATTTATATTCAAAAATATGTCACAAGAGTCCATAAGGTTGAGGTTATTCTCATTCTCTTTGACAACTACTAGATGGTTAGTGGAGTAACCAAATGATTCGATCAATTTATGGGAGGAGTTGAGTGAATCCTTCTTGGAGAGATTTTTTTTTCCTTCGAAGATGTTCAAGCATAGGGACCAAATATAAAACTTCAAGAGAATTGAAGGTGAACCTCTACATGAGACATGGCTGCTCTCCTATAAAATACTCTTGCAAAGCCCAACCCATGGTGTCCCAGACTATTTTTTGCTACAATACTTCTTTTGTAGCCTTGATTCAATCAATCAAGGTGTGGCTGATCTACTTGCCCAAGGTGGTTTAATGTGACAACCATACGAAGTGAAATCATTATTTCTTAATGACATAACCAAGGTAAACCGAGCATGGCATACTAGAGAAGACCAAGTGTCTTCTCTATATTTGACCATGAGTAAGGAACAAATCAAGCAAGAGCATGATCAAGATAAGAACATGGCCCAAACAATGAATCAATTGATTTGTTATCCAAGCATGTCATGGGAGGTGTAGTTAAATTAGTGAATGAGGTTGGAACTAGTAGTGGGTAGTTCCTGGAAGATGCCAACTTTGAGCACTATAACATGTGGAAGTTCAATATTTGGGAAACAAAATGCGGGTTCTCACCTAAACTACCAAAGATAAAGTGGGAACCAAAGTTGGAACAAAGAAAGAGATGGTGATCAAAATGATTGGCGAGGTAAAAATTTGAGAGATAGGGAGGCAAACAAAGATAGATCTGTCCCTCCCCATGATAGTCAATGACCAAAGGACCTAGCTAGGACAAAAGGAAACCAAACCGATGAAATGCTTAAAAGGATTTTCAACAAGGTTGAAGGATCCGATAAAGTGTTAAAGGATTTGAAAAATGACTTCTCCACTTTATCTCAAATATTGACCTCTCATTCGGTGTCTATGAAATCATTGGAGAGTCAAATGTGCTAGATCTCAACTCATCCCAATCCAAGGCAAAATGGAACATTGCCTAGTGGTACCATTCTGAACCCCAAAAATGATTTCTTGAGAAATTTGGAAATACGTCGGGCCATGATGTTAAATAAGGCTCTTCTTGGTAGGCAACCTAAGCTTTACTATTTTTTTATTGCTTTTAATAACATGTGTTGTGAGTGTAGGTTGAAACGGCGTCAAAGTGTTACAAAGACATAATAGGCAATGGTAAAACCATAATGGTGATCAGTCGAAGGAATTGTGCAGACTCATTCTTGTCAGCCCTATGAGCTGGAAAATGTGAAAAAGTGTATTGTGCACTTAGGAGATTTGAGCTACAAAATGCGATCCACCGACCTACACTATGACTACATCATCGAGTTCACGAAATAAACCTTTAGTTTCACTATCCATTCAGGCCTCTTTGGTGAGCTTTAACTCTATACAACGATTAACCTAACTCACTCAACGACATTAGTCGTGATCGTAATCGATATAAAAAAGCCAAGCGTCTTTTCATTTTTGAAAAGAAAATTCTTTGCTATCTTTGAGACCCTTTTCTTCCCTTCACTTCCAATAGCACATTTAAGTGTGTGAGTGTCCTTTTGTGTGATTTTCGTGTGCTTGGAGTGCATTGTCTTATGTGGTAAGTCGGCCCAAAACCTAAATCCTTTTGCTTTCTAGTGTGTACTTCTACTTGAGGTTGGTATTTAATCTTTATCTTGTTATTTGCGCTTAAAATTGTATTTTATGATTGTTGTTAGTTAAGTTTGTTGGGTAGTGCTATATTGTGAGTATTGAGTTGTTCCCATGAGTTATATCTGAATATGTTTCTAAAATTTCTACATTGAGTATGTTGGTTATTTGTTTAAATTGAATGATGCATATTGTTGGGTCTTGATTGAATTATATTTGGGTTAAGTTTAATTGGCCCAGTGTTGATCCAATTGCATGATTTTGCCCAATGATAGATGGATTGATAACTTTTTGAAGGGCAATTCATCAATTAGCAATACTTGTTCATATTTGAGGAAAAATATGAGTACCCATAGGTAGAAAACTATATGCGTAGATTGTAAAGGTGATGAGAAACTAGATTTTGTTGCGTATGTTGGTTTAACTTGTGAAAATAGGCACAAGGCGGAATACCACCTGTTGGGTGGGCTTGTCTTAGATCGCCAAGCAAATCGCTGAGTAAGCCCCATTTTGCCCTTTTGAGTTAACATGTGACTTGGGGTACTTATAACTCTCAAATGTCCTCCTTAAAACAAATTAAAAGGGATAGCATTCGTAGTCAATAAAAATACCAAACTAAGAGTCGAGGTCAAATCCCATAGAGAATAGTATATCGTAGAGAATCCTATCAAGAAATTTGGCTTGTAAACTCATTCACTTGTAATAGTTAAAGCAAGTGGGTGGATGATTTCACCAATTTAATAAATGATTTGGCTATCAATTTTGATAATTAAACTAAAATTTTGGAGAATTCAAGAGTTAATAAGCAATCTAGGGGTGCAGGGATTGGAAATCGATGTCACATAGGGTAATTGTGCTACTCTATAGTGATGAACATTCATGAATTGGGAAGTTGACTTCAATGACACTGATCATCTTTCGATCTCAAACTATATATGCATAGAATCTCCTTTTTCTATCATCTATATGACAATCTAAACAACTGAATAACTTACTCTATCTCTATTTCGATGAAAAAATAAGGCAAATAGGTCCGACCCATAACCTCTATTTTCAAGAAAGTTACAGATATCAAACCTAAATTGCTAGTATTGGACTAATTTCCCATTCCAATCAATCTCTTTCGAGCATCGACCAGAGACCGGAAGTAGGACTTAAGTTTGAAACCTTAACCTATAAATTAACTCCATGCTAATTAGCCCAAATTCATGAGTAAACATCACCAAAATTGAGCATAACACAATACTCACTACAATGAATCAACACACAACCCCATAATTGCACCATAGATCTTGGGGTTTTAGCCACACATCACAAAAAGAAAAGAAAATATACCTTCCATGAAAGCAGTCATGGGTAACATGAAATTATGCAATTAAAACTAAACCCACTTTAGATTCAACTTCAATTTGTCAAATTCAAGAACGACATTGAAAAACCCCAAAGCTAGAAAGTGTTTTTCACAAAGGTCAAGTGTTTTTCTCAAACTTCAAAATATTCAGAACTCTCCCAAAAATCTCCATTCTAAACACTCTTTTTCTCTCTTCATTAGGATATTTATTATTTCCCAAAAGTTGGCCGAAAAACTCAATGTGTGTCATATTTGGCGACATTAGTCATGCTCGCTGAGCTCCTTTGGTGAATCGCCAATCGAGCTTAAGCTCACCTTTTCTTGCTCTAGGCTTTATATGTTTGAACCTTAGTTGGCGAGGTCGTTTAGGTCTGCCTTTCACGTTTGGCGTATCGCCAAATACCACCTTGGTTCACCTTTCAAGTCTTTAATTTTTATCCTTACATTGTCATTTTAGGTGATAATGAGGAAAGTCGCCTTTCTCATTCGGTGAGTCACCTTTTCATTTGTAGTTCGTCAACCTATCTCGATAGGCCCAAGTGTTGTGCATTGTCCATTTAGGCAAGGTCATGCTCAATAGGTGATCCACTTTTCTTGTTTATTACTCATTAATGCATAGTTTGCACTTCTTTTTGCATTTTTAGCCATTCTTTCAAACATTTATCCTTGCCTTGTCCATTAGCCATCATAGCTTCAAATCATTAATATATTTTAAGAATTGGACAAAATTAGGGATTGAGGACACGATAATTATTGAGCTAAATAGACCTCAAATGAGTACAAATCTACCATTTATCAACACCCCCAACTTAAAATTTTGCTTGTCCTCAAGTGAACCAAAAATAAAATTAGCTCAATAAGGATGTCCACAATAGTATTCAATGAGAGCTAACATGAAAGTGCAATAACAAGACTATTCTCAACAACATGCTACACTTAATCATGATCAAAAGGCTTCAAACGATGACCAACTGGTTTCACACAAGCTCAAGCTCACTTTAGCTTCTTCTCTAATGCAAGACAGTGTTTCAACACATTCATTCAAGTTCCCTCACTTGAAGAAACATGCCATGCTCTCAAAAAGCAAATAAACAAAGGAATAAGGAATTAACGCAACTCTCACTCTCTCAATAGAGAAATTCATGAAAGCTTCATCCCATAGGTTTTCCCATATTTTCCAATCAACACACAACCTAGTCCATGCAAGATCTCAAGGGTCTTAGGCTTGTAGTTGGGTTGAGGGTTAATGTATGGTAAATTTTGTTCGATGACTTCACCTTTTTAAAACATTGTTGCAATAATCTTCACCTCTTTTCAAGTTTTTTTTTCATTCTTTTCCATTTGAGAACTCAAACTTTGACTTTTCACTCAATTTATTCAAAATCCCCTTTATTTTATCACTTCTCTTTTCATTTTAATTTTTCCAAAGAATTTTCATAACGCGACTCTCTGTTTTTATATGGAGGGGTTCCTTCTTTTTTTAAGAGGCTTCAAAGTTGAGTGTCATTTCATCTTTCTTTGTCCTTCTCTTGTCTATAATTCATCCTTCCTTTCCACACCCCTAACTTAGGCTTTTAGCCTAAGTTGGATATTCAAACGTAACAATGCTTTCTAACAGATTTTAGGTGAGAAGGTAGGGACAATTTGGAGAGGATTACTTTTGGTTTTGCCAACACATGGGTTAGGCTCAAATGGTACCAAAATGGATACACACCATCACAAGGTACTCACAAGAGATTACGGACATTTGTGTTCCCTCTTTAAGATATTGCCCAGGATCACGGCTTGAATTGCCAAAACTTTAAGCAATTAGAATAAAAATACAAATTCTAGGACTCCACACACATGCTTTCAAATAAGACCTCACCACACATGGCACTTTAGAATACACTCATTTAGCACATCTCGAAAAGATCAAAAGCGTACGTGTGATGTTCATTGCAAGGCTCACAACAAAATGCATCTAGTTAACACTAGATTCAAACAGATCGCTCAAGAGCGTACCCACATTGAGTTCATTCTTGCAACAAAAATACTATACATCATGCTCATCAGGTGTTCTATCCAAGACTTTGATATTAAAAACAATCAATCCTCAAATAATTATCAATAAAAACTTTAAACATTTTACGATTTTCAAAACCATGGGGGGTTGCAAAATTGAGAAATAGAGCGACAAAGACAAAAGAGATACACTTAACCAAAATAAAAACTATAACATAAATAAAAGTAGACTAATAAAATCTTTCAATACTAAAAGTAAAAAAATACAAAGCAAAAAAAAAAAATAAGGCTCAAAGGCCCTTACCCTACAAAAAAAAAAGAAGCAATGATAATAAAAAAAGGTATGGGGTGTCACAAACCAGGTACCCTCTAGATGTAACAAGGCATATAAGATACAGAGAGAACTCATACAAGCCATTTAGCATATCATAACATAAAGTAATAGAAAATGGTGCGGAAATTTAAAACATTTTCTATACAATCAAAGTCTTTCATAAAACGAGCAAATATCTAATATCATTGTCTCAACCCATCCAACATAAGAATAAATCTTGGGACACTGCCCATACAATAGTCCAACATGAAAATAAAGTCGTAGGGTAAAGTGGTGATCCAATCCTCGAATGCTATGAGGACTCACCAAATCTTCATTCCTTAATAAACTATGAACCTAGCCACGAGTGTGAGAATCAATGTCGTTGGACCCTAAATTTTGATAAGAAATGTAGGCAAAAGTATGTGTTAGTACAATCATGTACTAAATATGATAGCTTGCATAAACGACATAAACATAGGCATTAGTCAACATAAGGCAAAAAAAAAATAATCAATACATAAAGCATCGTAATAAACGAGGAATACTTCCTTAAGTAACCTCACTTGAGCTTAGCCAAGACTTACGTCATCCAGCTCTAGTCAAACTTACATCATGGAAGGCATATCTAGCAACACTCGAAGTTAATCATCTTCATAACATAATAACATTATTCATACTTACTTTTAAAGACATGGGGATTCACCTCCTTGCCTAACTTACAAATGCTAATGGGTATTCGCATCTTGCCTTACTTACTTTAAGATCATGGGTACTGGCCTCTACAATCACATCATATGACATGGGTACTCGCCTCCAAATCATTTCATAAGGATCATGGGTACTCGCCTCCATGTCCATTAATAATAATAGGAACATGGGGAATCACCTCATGTTCAGTTCTAAGGAGTATGGTAAATCATCTCATATCCATATCATATGGAGGTCAAGGGTAGTTGCCTCTAGCCTCATCATTTACATAGTCTTTTAGTCTAGATTAATTTTAGGTGAGCAATCCTTTCAACCTAGAATCATTCATCTGAGTAAACCTTTCACATTCATACAATCATGCTTAGAAATTCATTATGGGAAGTATCCCTTCTATACTACAACATCAACAATCAACAATATATAGTCTAGGCTTTACTCTCAAAGCACTACATATCATGATCACCATCTATGCTTCACTTTCAAGAATTTAACGTCATATTCATCATATATGCTTCAATCGCAAGCAATTCTAATCATAATTCATCAATCCTATAGCAAGACATCTAAACCCATAAATTTTCCCTTCAAGGCATCATACCCAATTTCATCAATTCTAGGTTAAAAACATGGAATAGGAATGAGTACATATAATTTCATCCTAAAAACATGTAATCCTACTAATTCTATCATAAACAATCATAATCCACTCAATTGGATCAACATTCATCATAACCCATAACATTGGAAGAAACACTAACTAGAATAGCGGATATAGACTTCTCAATTGAGGAATTCTAGGGGAGTCCATGGGAGAAAGGATCCCATGGATGAAAATCCATCATACCTTAGTCACAAAGCCCACAAAATCATGAAGATTGGGAGACTTGATCTTGACCTAGCTTCAATCTCTTCCATCTTCTTCGACCTTCTAGAGTGAGAATATTTGTGAGAGAGTTTGGGTTTTCTTTTGGGAATTAAGACAATGACATAAAATAGGTGTATTTAAAGGTCTAATTTACTTATATACGTGGTCTAGGTTTAGGCAAAATGACACCACATTGATTTAATTAAAACCATAAAAGAGCCATAAGTCCCTAAAAATAACCGCCAGTCACGAACCACGGATCCTCAACAGATGGATTGTCGATGGACCTACGATCCGTCCTGGTGGTCCGTCACTAAGTTTAGATAGTTATGGGCCATCCATAGACCCCTGGACCACGAACCATCCGTCGACCTACGGTCTGTTAGACAGGTCGTGGATCCTATCTGCCTAACTTCTTGAGGTGCCCAACCATGGACCCCTCCTACAGTCTGTGGTCCCAACCACGGTCTGTGGGTGGCCACTTACAACTTTTCAGAAAGCTGCTATTTTACCTCTTTTGACTCCGGGGTGTTACATTATCTCCCCCTTGGGATCATTTGTCCTCGAATAAGATTCTAGGAATATTTCTAAATTAAAAGACTCAAGACTAGCAGCCCATCATGCATGTAACTCATCAAAATGCACACAACCGAGGACGAAACATCAACTCCAAGCTAAACATAATCAATGCACCATATGGAAGTAGGAACTCCATCTAACAACCCAATATGCATTAAATTTTAGATATCTTACACTTAAGGAGGAACTACCATCCCCGAACTCAAAAGCAATGCTCAGCACATTCTCATGGATCCTAAATGCAATTTATGTACAAGGTACATATTCAAGGAGGGAATCTCCACTCCAAGATAAGGCATGTTAAACAACTCATCTCATGAAGTCTATAGGAAAATCATACTCAATACACAACAACATGAGGAAAATAAACCATAAAATCCATTTTCTTTCAAAACTTAATCTTTTTCATGAACATGCATTTTAAGGAAACCATGGAAACACATAAAACACACATGACTTCAAACAAGAGTAACCCAAGAGGAACTCATTACCTCATGCTATAATAGGAGGAAAAATATGAGGATACCGGGAAATCATATCGGCTTCGGCCTCCTAAGTAGCACCTTCAAAAAAGTTGTTTCTCCATAACACTTTCACAGAAGCAACCTCTTTGTTCCTCAATTTCTTAACTTGTCAGTCTAAAATCTCAACCAGAACTTCTTCTTAGGAAAGGTTCTCTTTCACTTCCAACCCTTCTAGGGGGACTATGGATGTCGGATCTCTAACACATTGTTTCAACATAAAGACATGGAAACCGGATGCAACGATGTCAACTCATTTGGCAAATCAAGCTCGTATGCAACCTTACCAAGACACCTCAAAATTAGATATGGGCCTACAAAATGGGGACTAAGTTTCCCTTTCTTACCAAACCTCATTACACCCTTCATGGGTGAGATTTTAAAGTAAACCCAATCAAGCACATTAAATTCAAATTCTCTCCTTCTAACATCCGTATAACACTTTTGTCGACTTTTGGTCATTCTCAACCTCTCGCTAATGAGTCGAAACTTCTCAATAGCCTCGTGAACTAACATGGGCCCTATCAAGGCAACCTCACCCACCTCAAACCAACCTATAGGAGATCTACACCTCCTACTATAAGGAGCCTCAAATGGAGCCATACCAATACTAGAATGGTAGTTATCATTAAAGGTAAATTCAATGAAAGGCAAATGGTAATCCCAATTTCCCTTGAAATCAAACACGATAGCCCTTAACATGTCTTCCAATGTTTGAATTGTTCGTTCCACTTGCCCATCAGTTTAGCGTTGAAAAGTCGTGCTAAACTTAACTTTAGTGCCATGACCCTTTTGGAAAGACTTCCAAAATTGAGAAGTAAAATGAGTACCTCTATCGGAGATAATAGACAAGGGTATTCCATGCAACATTAACATCACTCTCAAATACAACCTAGCATAATCTTATGGGAATGAAATGGGCCGACTTCATCATTCGGTCTACTATCACCCAAATGGAATCGTATTTGTGCCGAGTAAGGGGCAATCCCACTATGAAGTCCATATTCAAATCTTCCCACTTCCATGTAGGAATGCTAATATCTTGGGATAAACCTCCTGATTTCTGATGCTCAACCTTCATTTGTTGGCAATTAAGACACTTAGCCATAAATCCCGCAATGTCCTTCTTCATCCCATTCCACCAATAGTTTTCCCGCAAATCACAGTACATCTTGGTGGCTCTCGGGTGAATAGAACATCGAGAGATATGGGCTTCTGATAGGACCCATTCCCTTAAGTCATCAACGTTGGAACACATAAACGACTTTGGGAGAAAGCCTCAATGGACTTTCTAAGTACCGTTTCTTTAAATTCTACCAAAGACGGATCAAGATATTTCTTTGCCTTTAACATCTGCCACAAAGGACAATTTTGACCCTTTATGAACCATGACCCTTGGCGGAGTCTACCAATTGAACACTCAACCAGGCCAATCTATGGACATATCAGGCCAACTTTTTTCTATCTTCAACATGTGCAACAGTACCCCTTGATAGTCGACTAAGAGAATCTGCTACTACATTCACCTTTACAGGGCGATAAATAACACTCATATCATAGTCCTTCAATAATTCTAGCCACCTTCTTTGGCAAAGATTTAGATATTTTTAGGTAAACACATATTGCAAACTCTTATGTTAGGTGAAAATATCAACATGGACCCCATACAAATAATGCCTCCAAATCTTTAAGGCAAATACCACCGCCACTAATTCAAGGTCGTGGGTAGGATAGTTTTTATCATGAATCTTTAGTTGCCTTGAAGCATAGGAAATCACCTTACCATTTTTGATAAACACACATCCCAACCCAATTCTAGAGTTATCACCATACCGGTAAAGTCAACGCTAGAGCGGAAGTAATTCTATCTTTCAACTCTATGAAACTTTTCTCACAAGCATCCGGCCATATAAACTTGGCCTTCTTTTGAGTCAAAGACGTCAATGAAGAGGAAATTGTTGAAAATCCCTCAACAAATCTCCTATAATAACTGGCCAAACCCAAGAAATTTCTAATATATGTCTGTTATAGAGGTCTAGGCCAACACTTGACTGCATCCATCTTCTTTTTATTTGCCTCAATACCCTTGCTTGAAACTATATGGCCAATAAAAGCTATGGACCTTAACAAAAATTCACATTTACTAAACTTTGCATAAAGTTGTTGGTCCTTGATAATTTGCAATACAATACTCAAATGATCAATATGCTCATACTCACTTCTCGAATAGATCAACCTATCATCTATGAACACAATTAAGAACATGTCATGGTATTGTTTAAATACCCTATTAATCAAATCAATGAATACTGCCGGAGCATTAGTCAGAACAAATGACATCACCAAAAACTCATAGTGACTGTATCGATTTCTAAAAGTCATTTTCACAATATCTTCTTCTTTCACCCTTAATTGGTGATAAACCGACAGGAGATCAATTTTGGAGAAAGAAATTGCCCCTTTGAAGTTGATCAAATGAATAATCTATTCTTGAAAGAGGATACTTGTTCTTAACAATCACTTTGTTCAATTGTCGATAATCTATACACATATGGAGTGAACCATCATTCTTCCTAAAAAACAACACTGGAGCACCCCATGGAGAGATACTAGGTCGGATGAATCCCTTATCCAACAAATCCCTCAACTAATCCTTCAACTCCTTAAGTTCCACCGGAGTCATTCTATAAGGAGGAATATAAATAGGTTGTGTATCATGGAGAAGGTAAATACCGAAGTCTATTTCCCTTTTCGGAGGAATACCAGGTAAATTATGGGGAAACATTTTCGAAAACTTATTTACAACTAGGATCGACTCAAGAATAGGGATTTTGGAATCCATATCCCTCACCCTCACTATATGATCGATACAACCCTTAGAAATCATTTTCGTAGCTTTAAGGTAAGAGATAATTTGATCTCTAGGCATAGAATTTCTCCCATTCCACTTAAGGATAGGCTCATTTGGAAACTTAAATTTGGACTACTATTGTCCTACAATAAATTGAGGTATAACAAGAATGCAACCAATCCATACCCAAGATAACATCGAAATCTAACATGCCAATCTCTATCAAATCAACTAGTGTAACTCTATGGGATAAGGAAACAGGACATCTCCTATTGACCCTCTTAGCCACCACAAAGTCACCAACAGGGGTAGAGACAGAAAAAAGTTCTAACAACACATCGGGAAGCATATTGAATCTCATAGCCACATAGGGAGTCACAAAAGAAAAAGTAGCACCGGGAATAACTAAAACATACACATATTTTTGGAAGACTTTTAACATACCGGTCACCACATCCGGGAACTCTCTTGATAACCTCCAGTTTGGACTGTATAGAAATAGTTTTGAGCATTGCCACCCGAACCACTTGGACCGGATGAAGGGTAGGGTTGAGCCTTACAACGAGTATCTCCCTCATTTTTAGCCACCGAAGGATAATTCCTTATTTTATGATCCATTCTACCAAACCCAAAGAAAGCATTAGAACCTGCTAGACCCTTCCCTTCATGATTTGTTCCACATTTAGCACAAGTAGGCATCAAGGACCTATTACCATCTCCTTGAGGTTTTGGGTTAGACACTCTCTCACTATTAACCCTTATAGAAGCACTAGCAGAACCTTTCCTAGAGAACTTTTGCTGAAACCTTTAACGACCCCGTCCACCGGATCTAGAATGTGAAAAGTTACCATCATCCACTTTTGCCCTCTTTGCCTCCCTAGATCTTTCCTTGAGCTTTTCCTCTTCAATATGTTGGGCATGCACCATAAGGCGAGAAATGTCCATGTTATGGACAAGCATAGCGGTGCAACACTCCTTGACTACCATGTAAGACACACCTAATACAAACTTAATCATCTTAGCCCTATGATCCGCCACAATAGAAGGAGCATATTTGGACAATTGAGTGAACCTCAAGGCATACTCCCTTACACTCATATTTCCTTGCCTAAGGTTGATAAATTCAAGAACCTTGGCTTCTTTCATCTCAAGAGGGAAATATCTATCAAAAAAATACTTTTGAACGTTTCTCATTCTATGGAACCCGCTCCTTCCAGCCTTGTCTCATTTCATTGATTGAACCAAATTTGAGCAACTCTTTTGAGTTGATAAGCAGCCAACTCCACCTTCTCTACCGGAGTCACTCCTATAATAGCAAATATCTTATAGACCTCATCGATAAACTATTGAGGATCTTCCTCAACTTTGGAGCCACAATATTCAAGAGGGTTCATCCTTGTAAAGTCCCTAACTCTTGCTGCCGTCGTACCCACATTTGGATTCACGGGGGATACCACCTCTCTATTGGCTTGTGTCATCATGGATTGAGCAAACACTTGGAAAGCTGACCTAAACTTCTCATTTGATACATTATAAACTAATAGGTCAATCAGAGCTTGAGGAGGAGCTTGGGGAGGAACTTCCTGACCCACATTATCTCCCTCATTCCTTCTAGAATTAGCCCTTCTAGTAGTCATATCTTCAAATCCATTAATTAAGGATTGAAAGAAAGACCTTATAGAGTTTAAACTCCATGGCACGACTTAGAGAAATGAAGAAGTGTGGTTTAATAAACATCTAATAGCCTCTCATTCATAAATGTGGCGTACTTCTTACTTATGAACATGACTATACTAGACGTGGCATGCGACATCCTAGAACTATTCTAAACATTGTGCTCTAATTAGCAAGTTTGTCACGACCTAGGGTACCCCCTATATCTAACAAGGGGTATAAGACCCCAAGAGGCCTCATACAAGCCACTTAGAATATCATAACACAAATTAATAGAAAATGGTGAAGAAATTTAAAACATTTTCTATACAATCAACATCTTTCATAAAATGAGTGAAAGTCTGATATTATTATCTCAAACCATCTAACATAAGAATAAACCTTGGGACACATCCTATACAATAGTCCAACATGAAAAGAATGGTATAAGGTAAAGAGGTGATCCAATCTTCTAATGCTATGAGGACTCACCAAATCTTCACTCCTTGATCAACTATGAACCTAGACGAGTGTGAGAATCAATGTCGCCAGACCCTACATTTTGATAAGAAATATAGGCAAGAGTATGTGTTAGTACAATTATGTACTAAATATGATAACTTGCATAAATAACATAAATATAGGTATTAGTAAACATAAGACAGAAAGCATAATCAATACATATAAAGCATCATAGTGAAAGAGGAATACGTAGTTCCTACTTCCTTTTGTTGCATTGATCATGTTGAGATGGAGTTGATGTTTCCTCCTTTGAATTGTGCATTATTTTGATGTTTCATGCATCATGGGCTGCTAGTCTTGAGTCTTTAATTCCGTAAGGTGTTTAGATCAACATTTGAGGACGAATGTTCCCAAGGGGGAGATAATGTAACACCCCTGAAACTAGTAGGACTAACTAGAGCTTGCCATAAGGTTAAAGTCATAAATTTTGCTTCTCATACTTAGAATTATGGGTTTAGGGCCGGGTTAAACGTCAAGTATGACTCCCCAAGGACCAATCAAGGGTTCTTGAGGAGGACCCTAAAGTCTAACCCCAAACTTGCCCAAAATAGTGACTCATAGAGGGACTACGCCCCGTAGGGTGGTCCACGTTGTGTGGTAGAGGCTCATGGGTCAAGGGCCAAATCCAGTAGCTACACACCCCACGCAACACCAATATGGTCTATGGGACAATCCACGCCGGGTCGTGGATGGGGACCTATAGGCTGTCTTAAGTTGGCTTAAGGGAATGGTAGTTTAGGTAGTTCCTATAGTAGTTAGTACTATGTGAGGTCGTTTTGTATTGTTTTAATACACCTATATAAGTCTTTTTAAGTCATTAACCAACCCATTCACCTAATAAAATCCCAAAATCCAAATCCATAAGCAACTTTCCCAAATAAACTCTCTCTAGAACTCTAAGAAAGAAGAAGAAGAAGAAGAATAAACATAAAGCTAGGGTTGAAGAATCAAGCTTTTCTCCTTAAATTTGTGGGAAATCTTCAATAAGGTATGGTAGCTCTTCATCTATTAGTAGCCTTCACCAATAGAGCCCCTTCAAAACCCTCGATTGCAAAGTTAGAAAACCAAAAGTTAGGGTTTGACTTCAATCTCATGGATTCCTTTCAAATTCATTTTAAATGAGTGAATTATATATTTTTTTATGTATATATTGATGATTTTATATGATTTTAAGTTGAATTCCTCAAGAATCCATGAATTATACTATTTTCTCAATTTGGATCTTAAAGTGTGGGTATTGATTGATGCAAGTAGAATGCGGTAGAATTATGAATGTAATGAATTGATTAGTTGAATTATGTTATTATCCATGTATAAGTAGTAATTATAGATGTGTTGATGAATCATGATCTATGGTCCTTGAGGGGCAATTTATGAGAATTATGCATGACTATGAGATTTATGTATATGCTTTATGGACACTTTGAAAGTAAAGTGATTATGACTATAATGTAATTGTGGTGTTGTTGAAAGGATATTCTCAATTATACACTTCTGAATGAATATGAAATATTGTGAAAGGCTCATCTAACTTAAATGAATCGGTAGGCTAAGGGCACCCTTTCATGTGTAATTAAAGAGCTATCTTGATTGATATACCTTGAATCGGTAGGCCAATGACATCCCTTTCATGAGTGACTAATGAAGTATTCTAAGGCTTGTCTTGAATCGGTAGGCCAATGACATCCCTTTCATGAGGAGTCAATGAGCTATTCTAATGATGTACCTTGAATCGCTAGGCTAAGGGAACCTTTTCATGAGTAATGATGTTAATAGAGAATTAACTACTTCATGGGAATTTAATGCTTAGCACTGAGTGGATATTGTGAGGAGGAAGATCTCCCTATGTATGGCCGGGTTTCTAGTAACAACTTCCTTATCCCATAACTATGTGTCCTCATAGGTCTTTATCTAGTGGATCCACCTAAAAGTTAATACATGTTAGTTCTACATTAGGCATATAGGACACCTCTTTTCGGTGTGGGGCATGACACCGGATTCCATGTTAAGCTCACATGGTCTATGTAAGTTAAGTCTAATTCCCACTATGAACATGAATATGAGTTATGAACTATGGTTATTCAAGAAGCACTACTTAGTGTGGGTGTGGGTATGGGTCTTCATCCATACATTGCACAAGTAGGCTTTAAGAGTAGTTGTGGTGTGTTACTTTTATGTTATGATGGTTATGAAATGAAGTATGCTTAATGTAGATTGTTGTTATGAGTTGCTTTCCTTAGTATGACTTATTAAAGATGAATAATTCCTTGTCTATGATTATGAACAAAGGATGAGATCAAAGAATGATACGTATGATTATGGTGGCTTAAAAGTGCTACTTAGTATAGATGGGATTATGGAATCTTATCTATGCATTACACAAGTATAACTTATGGTTGCTTTTGAGATGGTTCTATTATGCTATGATGGTCTATATGCTGAAAATGCTTACGACTTATTATTTCATGCTAATGTGCATGATGATTCTCAAACTTGATAAAGTACATGCTTTTCAACTAAAAATGTCCTTTTTAGCATATTTTAAATGTTTTTATGCATGGCTATTATTCTTAGTGTATTTTTGTACTAACCCATAGTTTTCTACATTTTCCCAAGTGTAGGGATTGACACTCAATTTTATTCCCCTAGTGGCTAGAGCTTGGAATTGATCATTCTCCTTGCTAGTTGGTAAGTCCTCATTATTTGAGGACTAATATCTTCATTTAGTAGTTTTATTCTAGTATTTGATTTTCAAACTAAGATGTAAGGGTTGTGTCCCTATTTGATTCAATGATTGTATTAGATGGCTAATTGAGACTAGTTTAAACTTTCGCTTGCTTTTATAAATGACTTCGATTGTATGGATAAAGTTTTAATTTCCGCATCATTTCTTTTATCATATGTTATGATATGCTAAGGGGCTTGTATGAGACCTTTCAGGGTTGAGAACACCTTGACACATCTAGGCACTTCTGGTCGTGACAAGTGCCCAACCATGGACACTTCCTATGGTCCGTGGTCCCAACCACGGTCCGTGGGTGGTCACCGTTGGTTGGCACCTGTAACTTTTTACAAAGTTGCTATTTTACCTCTTTTGAATCTGGAGTGTTATAGGGAGGATAAGTAAGAAGGTCCTCTAACAGGTTATAGCTATGGAGCACTCTCATCTGGATTCTTTGGAAGGGAAGCATCATCCGAGGCATCAACAATAGAATCTTTGGAGGCTTTAAGGCAGTGTTGACAGGGGTATCAATGCTCGTCGCCATACTTAGAAGAATGGTGAAGTCTGAAGACACTCCAATAGTCCTAATCATTGAAATCTCTCAAAGGTATGTCTCTGGGGTCTCTTCAACAATGGCCTTCTCAGTCTCGGCCATCTCTGTGAGAGTCATTGTAATCCTTTACTCATCCTCATCACTCCTCCATTCCTCTTCATCTGTCTCCTCGACCAAATCATCATCGGCTCTCTCAACACCCACATCAGCAAGATCATCAACTCTCACAACTAACTCATATTGCACACACCAAGTGTTGACACCCAATTTTGACCGACCTTTAAATATTTTGAGAGTGTTATTCGATTAAATACGTATTTTTAAAATATATTTCAAGTTAAAATTTTAATCGATTTTATCTAAATGTTATATACTTTAGTATGCTTGATTTGTAAAAAATTATTGTAATTATTATTAAATTATTTTATTATTATATTTTTATCGACAGTTAAGCTCGAAAAAATTACTTTATTTAAATATTTTAAGACTTAGATGTATAATTTATATATTACGATATATGTAGTATCTTATTAATTGAATAGCATCCCCTTAAATTTCCCTTAAATCATTTAAATTTTAGCCGATTTTATTATAATTCCCTTCAATTCTAGCCTATTCAATTCTAATTTTATTTCAATTATAGCCACTTTTATTTCAATTCTAGCCAATTTTTATTTCAATTTTGGCCATTTCAATTCATTTTTCAGATTTTTAATTTAATCCCGGCCGTTCGTCATTTAAATTAAACCCTAGATCAAATCCTAGCTGCTCATCTAATTCTAATCCTACGGTCAAGATCAATTCCCCTTATCTTCCTATTTTACAACTAAAGGACCAAACTCTAATCATTCTCTCATTCTCTAACTCTACTGTCTCCCTTCACCTTTCCCTCCTCCACAGCTGAGCAGCTCCGACGAAATCAGCGAGCAGCCAGGCGAGAACCAGTAGCCGGTGAGGACCGCCAGTGAGCCTCTATCGCTGGCAGCAACTCTAAGCGGCAACAACAGCAGCAGCGAACGGAGCTAGCCAACGAGCAGCCGCGAAAGCCAGCCGAAGACCAGGTGCTACCTTCGATCCTTTCTTCTTGCTAGCAAGCAAAGGTCGTGCCGGCCAGAAGCAGCGCAAGGACCAGCTCCGACAGCAAACCATCGGCGAGGAACACCAGCAGCTAGCGAGATCTGGCGAAACAACTCCGACGAGGTCAGCTTAAGGTCCTGATCGTCTGAAAAAGCAGATTTACATAGATCTGTGTGGGATCATTCTTGTTTTAATGTTCTCTTAAATTTCTTATTCTGATCATAAATCTATAATTATATGACTGCCCTATATGGAATTCTATAGTGTCATTATAGTTATAAGCATGTTCTTGTTTTAAACATAAGATAAATTGGGATTGCATGATCCTATGGACTGCTCTTGTTGATGTACCGAATTTTGGAAGCATGCGTATTTTAGTTGTAGTGAAACAACAATGTATGCTAATGCATTTCCAGCTCTCCGTAAGTCCGTTGAGTGTGATTTGTGGTGCTGATATGCATTTGAAATTTAGCATTTGACTGCGTATGATAATTAATTAAAATCACCAATTTTAGAATTGCTTATATATTATCATCTGTTGTGATTGATTTGATAATAATCCTCACATTCGTTTAAGGATGCATCTTGACAGATTCCAATAGCTTGCCAACCTTTATTTTGTCTAATTTTAATAAATTTTGAAGTTGAAATAATTATGCTTGCTTGATTGATTCTGCAGTTGCCTTGAATTATCCCTTCCTTGCTTGTTTACCCTATTTAAAGCGGATAGATTTCTTATATTAAGTAAAAATTAATAAATATTAGGCTTATTTACTCCCTCCGATTTAGGAGAATTAGTGCTGTAAATTGATTCCCCTTGTCCTTAAAAATTGTATTTTTATTGCTGTGTGGCTAATTGGTGTATAATCTGCTATTATTCTTTCTTTCTTAATTATAGTAAGAAGATTTCGTACGTGTTTTATACTTGGTAATAATAAATTAATAAATCTGATTTGGCTTTTTTAAAATAAGGAAAGCATATTATATTGATCCCTAAAAAAATAATTCCTTTCCTTTAATTTGGCATCTATCATCTAGTATATAAGAGAGGGCCTCTTATTCACTCTTGGCAGTCATTCACTCTCATGCTTATACATAGATTCATACTAGAATACTTTAATAATAATTGCTCTCTAGTCTAAAAAATAAGAAATTTCTTGAGCGTCCTAAGAAGTGCTTCTTTACTCAGTTTGCTGTATTCGGGTCAAGTATTAGATTAGGTTTTGTCTTCATTGTTGATAATATAATCTGCTTAACTGGTTAGTGTTCTCCGTTAATTAACTTTGTTTTGCATATGAATTATTTAATTGTGTAATGCTCTGTGTTTTTCACTACATTTTAAAGTTTGCATGCCTTCCTTGGAATTGCTACGTACGCCAATTTGCTAAATAGTAATGCTATGTGGTCTTTGTATTATGTATTTGTTGTGTTGTTGTCCTTTAGCAGGATTGAACACAAAGTTCAAGATGTTGAAGAGTCGCCTAGAAGATTTTCGGATGGAGTTGCTATTTTGTATATTTTATGCATTTATCCTATTATTTGGTTTGTAATATTTTTTATTGACTCTAACGCTCTCTATATATGAAAATATTTGGGGGATCGTCTAACGGGGGAAGGAATGTACGTGTTACTTGTTTTCTTTATTTTTATTACGTGTGCTTTAAAAAAATGGGTCTAGTTATTTAATTTCGGATTATATTCACCTCAGCATGCTAATAAATCTGATCCAAGTTTATCTAAGTGAATCTAGTATGTTAATAGGTGCCAAATTAACCTTAGTTGATTGCCGACGTTATTTAGAAATATTAGCTAGCAATCCATTTAGAAAGTGTTGTTAAACTATTGTCAATGTGTTAATTAATTAGTTCATTTAATTTGACTTTATTGGTTGTCATATATGAATAAATTCAGATCACCTAGAGTTCATGCCTATAGGTTTTCAATCAAGTATTAATATGTTCCTTTTTTTTTTTTAGTTATAATTTATGTTTCAGACCTGATCTGCATTTTTGGCATGATTAATTAGTTAGACTTTGAACAATTACTTCATTTAAATGGATCTTATTGGATTATGTATGCATGTGCACGCGTAGATACCATGCCTATAGGAGTTACATAATTATTAATATGTTATCTCGAGGTAGAAATTATGCATATAGGCTTTAAATGACTTTTCATTTCCCTTTTTTCTTGAGAAAGATATCATGATAAGGTTAATAATTAACTACTGTATCAATCAACTGAGTGTTAAATAAATATAATTTTTAACATGTTAAATAACCAAAGTATTGCTGCATGTTTCTGCTCACTTGTCAAATAATTTCTGCAATACAAATGTTTTGGCCATTTTAAAATAAAACAGTTATTTTTTTCAGCATGTTGTAACCAAAGTGAAATAAATTATGCATAAACTGATCTGCTCCAGCATGCCACTGTTCCTTTTTTTTTTTAAAAAAATAATCTATCTTGATTAAAGTTGTCTGTATCACGATTTCTGTCCGTCTTCTTTCAAAACTAAATCAATAATTATTCTTCTTTGAAATAATATTTTCTGGCCCTTTTGAAATCGATCAAAATCTAAATCACTACATGTAATAATTTCTTGCCTTTGCTAAAATCTGTTAAATAATTTATCTACATTTTTAAAATTGTCTATTAATAATTCTGCCTGTTTAATTCACTGTTGTTGTCTTAATGTTTGTTTATTTTGTCTGCTCACACGCTTATCATAAAGCATTTCACTAATTATATGTGTTTGCCAGTATGCTAATAACCTAATCTAGAGGTCAATATGAGACTTTATGCGCTAAATGCTAGTCCTATTTGTTTGACTTGGTGTCTAGGTGGGCCTATTAGGTATTTATTCTGTCTAAACCATCCCAATAGTAGTCCAATGCCTCTTGGACATTAAGCAGGAACGCTAGGCACCTTTTAGGACGAAATGTGTGCGTAAGGTGGGGTAGGGATAGTTTAGGCCCTACGGATATGATGACATCGACTCAAGCTTAAAACAACAAACCTTGGTTTTGTCTGTCCCTACATGAAAGCCTATTGAAAATAAATAAAAGTCAAGTGTTGATCCGTAAAGTCCCTCGGAGTCTCCCTTTCCTTTTGTCCCTTTATGTGTTTTATAATTATAATTATTTGGGGTAGTTTAATATAAAATAAAATTTGATTATCCTATTTACTTGTGTAATTTTTGTCTTCTTGCTTCTCTTTATTATTTGTTTAATATTTGTTTAAGTATTTACTCATTATTTGTTATGTCACCTAGTTTCGCGTGCTTATAAAATAAATAACTAAAATGCCCTTAATTGGTTAATATTATGTTATCACTTAGTTTTGCATGTCTAATTGATTAAATGTAGTAATCTTAAATGTTTATTTATTGTTACCACCTATCAAGCATGTCTAAATTAAATAAATAATGATGAAGTGACCTTATTTGTTATCTGTAACCCCACATAAATTGCATAAGATACGGTCGGGACCTACATTTGTGGACCTCGAGGGATGCCTAACACCTTCCCCTCGAGGTAATTTGAACCATTACTTGATCTCTGGTTCGTTGACCTTAGCTAGATTTAGTTAGGTTAGATAGGTGCCCTAACGTGCCTTAATTCGTTATGTAGCGACTCTTCATCACTTCAAAGCCCAAAAGAGTTGTTAGGTCGTGCATAAAACCCGTTTTGAGAAAAAACGGGGTGCGACACCAAGTAGGCTCACTTTTGGGCATCACCGCTATCCTAGAGGTAGATGCAACTGGTAAGGGAACGTCGCCCCATAGAACCAGGAGGCATGTATACTATACCTGAGTCACATCCACTCACCCCTCATGGTGTCTAGTTTACCAGAACTACCCCTCGCCTTCTCTTGAGCCTCTAGTCGTGTACTGAGGTTATTCAACCTCCCACCATGGGCCCCAATAATCCCTTTACACCTAACCACTCTATCCCTCAAAGGAGCAAAGGCCTGATCAAAAGCTTTATTAATAAGACTAGGCATGTCTATCTCAACCTTCGTGACTCTAACATCCGGTGATCAAGAAACTCTGTCTATCTGATATATCATGTCTTGGGTCAAGAGGGGATGGTTAATAGGAGTGGGGGTATGCCTAGCAGCAGCAACAATAGAAGACGTACTAGTAGGAGCAACAAAGAGTAAAGACATAGTAGAATATGTAGATATACCTACCTATCCATAGAAGGAGCTGTTGTGCTGGCCTCAGATGCTAATGTCTCAGGATCCACTACGGGAATAGTATCTTCTAGTGGTGACTTCCTCCAAGAATCATTATCCTATCAGTTTTCAGCTCTAATCCTCTAAATCTCATTGGAGAAGGCTAGTGTGATACGTACATCATATTTCCCTAGAAAGGGATCTTTTGGTCTCTCGCACTACTGAGTAATAATAATAGGAAATGGGACATGTATTCTCTTGCCTAGCCCTCAAAAGCATCTCCTCAACAATGATCGACCCGATATTGAGTTCCATTTGATTGATTATACACCCTAGAAACACTGCTTTGGGTAGCCTGAGAATGGACTCATTTTGCGATACTGATGAATCCAAACCAATAGCGGCTAACTATATTCAAATCTTTCTTTTAAATTGTTTTCCCTTCCAGTATCCATGGATGGGAAGCATCTACAATAAGTGCCAGATATTCCTTGTGGGCATCCAATTCGAACATCATTCGGAGTTGAAACCTATCATGTAAATTGCTTTTGGTACCAAGGACTTTAGTTATTGTGCCAGCATCACAATGCACTTTCTTACAACGTATTTCCACTTTGTCAAGGGGCATCCAAACAGTGCCTTTTCTCTTCTTAAGCAGGGCCTTAGCGTAGGCTTCGTAGAACTGCCTAAAACACTTCATCACATAGGATTGTCTGAGCTTCCCATATAGCATGTTAGTCACCCATGACTCAATCAATCAAGAGCCTAAGCTCCTTTAGAATAGTTCATTCTCCTTCTACCTTGAGACAATTTATGTCCCTTGGAGATATGATCGGGAGAACACAAGAGGCAGGGGTTGGATGTTGTGGAGGCGACACTAGCTTAGAATGAATATTAACCTACTTTGTGGCAATGTGTTTCCAGGGTTTCATAACCCACCAGGAGGAGTGTGGACTGTCATCTTGGACATGAGGGGCCTTTGAAGACTCATTCATAGAAATGTCCATGTGTTTCTTCAGAGGAGAAAGAAGAGGGAGTCTCTTTCTAACTTTGTGTATGATCTCACCACTTGTTTTCCTTTTGTTCTAGTCATTACCTGCGAAGCACACACATTCAAACATACAATTTGTAAAGGTTAGCTTAATTCAAACTCATTCAGAATCATAGTTCAAAAACTATCCCAAGGCTCGCCTAATAGGAAGGCAGATTACGTGATAGGATCAGCGAGCTTCGGTGAGCTCGCCAAATTAGACAACAACTAGTATCTCAGGAATCAAGCACAAAAAGTGGAGTCAATTCCAACTCGGCAGGCTTAGACAAGTTAGTTAAAAATGACAATGTCAAATGCAAAGACACAAGCCTTAATGGTTATAACCTCTCCTACTCGGTGATTTGCCAAATGGCTTTGGATGACTAAGACAATCCCATCGAATAGACCCAAGGTCACATATTCACTTAAGCGGCAAGTTGGGGCTTACTTTGTGATTAGGTTAACCTCTTAGGCAAGCTAAGACAGGCTTGTCGAACAGGAAATTTTTAGCCCATTGCATATTTTTTCAGCTTAACCCAACATATGCAACAAAAACAAGTTTCCCAACATCATTACAACCCACATATATGCTTATCTACCCATGGGTACTCAAACTTCCCCTTCCCTTCAAGATGTTTCTAAGTATTGCTCAAATTGATGATTTGCCCTTAAGAAAGTTGCCATTCTATCTATCATTGGCAAAACTCACGCAATTGGGTCAACATTGGGTTACTCAGATTTACCCACATCAATCTAAGCTCAGACCCATAAAATATACCAGTTGAATTTCACAATTTAACCAACACATTAAATATTAGAAATTTAAATGCACAACAAAGGCAATAAGATCATGGGCGCAGTTCAATATGCACAGTATAAGGCTACCCAATAAAATCTTACAATAAATCTCAACAAATGGATTCAAGACCATACCCACATTGCAATTTAAAACATACAATTTTGAACAATAATTGAAAACCAACCTTAATAGGAAGCACAACTCGAGAATGACAAGGAAACATGGTTGGGTTGACAATCAAAGCAAGGAAAAGCACTCCTCTAACTTCAATATCATGCATAGAGGACTCACAAACATTAAAATAATATTATGCAAGATAAAGGAGAGGAAAAGGCTTGAAGATATCACATGGTTTGCTTTTTGAATTTGAAAAGACCTTGGTCTTTTATATCAGGCCCATCTGGCGGTCACTACAAACGTCGCTGAATGTATTTAGTGAATCACTCATTGGAGCTTAAGCTCATTGAACATGCATAAATGAACACCGAACCTGAGGTTGATTCGGCAGACCCAATGGAGTCTGCATAATGTACTTCCGTGGTTCACCTTTTGGAGCTCTTATCCCCAAAATTGATAGTACACTTTTCCATATGTTCAAGCTCAGAAGGTGGCCAAGAATGAGTCCTCTCAACACATATGGCGAATCGACATTTACAATTTAGCATTGCGTAGTGTTTCCATTTTTCAACCATTCAATTTCTTCTCAACCTACACTCACAACACACTTTATTGAAAGTAACAAAAACAAAATTAAATTCTTGGGTTGCCTCTCAAGAAGTTCCTTATTTAACATTGTGGCACAAGATAATTCTCATTTCCTTATCATTTATTTATCAGATTTGGACAGTGTCACTAGGAAACGTTCCCTTTTACCTTGGATTGAGATGAGTGCAGATTTGGGATAATTGGGTCTCTAGATGTTTTATAGACACCACATGAGAGGTTACCATTTGAGATAGAGTGTAGAAATCATTTTTCAATTCCTTTTGTACTTTTTCGGCCCTTAAACCTTGTTGAAGATCCTCGTAAGTATTTCCTTGGTTCAGTTTCCTTTTGGCCCAGATGGGTCTTTTGGTCATTGACGATCATGGAGAGGCACATACCTATCTTTTTTGACTTCTCTGTCTCTCTAATTTCTACCTCGCCAATCCTTCCAACTATTTTCTCAATTTTTGTTCAAACCTTGGTTCCTACCTTGTCATTGATAGTTGGTGTGAGAACCCCCCATTTGTTTTCTAAAATATTAAATGTACACATTGTATAATGCCTCAAACTTGGCACCATCCAGGCACTACCCACTATTTGATCCAACCACATTCAGTGATTTAAGTCTACCTCCCATAAATGTTTAGATAACAAATAGAGTTGGGTCATCATTTAGGCCATGCTTTCATCTCTTTCACTGTCTTTCTCGATTTGCTCTTTGCTCAAAATCAGTTGATGATTAGACACTTGACACTTTCTATTATTCCATGCTCGGTTAACTTTGGTCATGTCATCTATCAAAAAAAACAACCATATCATATGGTTGTCTCAATAATCCACCTTGGACTAACTGATCAACCAAACCTTTATTGACTTAATCAAGGCTGCAATAGACGTATTGTATAAGTAAATTGTTTGGAGCATAATGTCTCGGACATTGCAAAAGTAGTTTCTTGAACCTCAGCCAAGTCTCATGTAGAGGTTAACCTCCAATGCGCTTGAAATTTTTTATCTGGGTTTGAAGTGTAAGCATCTTCGTGGGAAAAAAAATCTCTCCAAGAAAGCATCATTTGAATCCTCTCACAAAGTGATAGAATCATTTGGCAATTCCGACAATTATCTTGTAGCTTCCCACATTAAAGAGAACACGAATAACCTCAACCTTACAGACTTTTGAGAGATATTCTTGAGCAAAATTGTTCCACATACCACTATAAAATTCCTAAGGTGTGCATGTGGATCCTCATAAGCTAGGCCAACAAAAGTTTCCTTAAGTTTGAGTAATTGTAGCATTGTTGAAATTATGTGAAACACAACCCTCCTATCAGTGGGAGGTATTTGGATGGCTCTCATGGTTTGAACAATATTAATATACATATAAATCAAATCACCCATATTATCATTTTGAACATAGTGACTATTATTGTTACTACCATGGTCACACATTGTATTAGACAGGTGCATCAGCCAACAAAAACACAAAACAACAATCTACTAAAACCAAATGAATATATAAACTAATTTCTCAAATAGAATTCTAAACCACCATTCCCCGAAAGCGGCCCCATTCTTTATAATGGTCAAATGTCCTCCTTAAAACAAATTAAAAGGGATAGCGATCGTAGCCAATAAATATATCCAACTAAGAGTCAGGGTCGAATCCCACAAAGAATGGTATATCATAATGAAATCCAATTAAGAAATTTGGATTGTAAGGGCATTCAGTTGTACTAGTTAAATCAAGTGGCTTGATGATTCCACCAATTTTCCAAAAGATTTGGTTAACAATATTCACAATTAAACAAAAATTAAAGAGAATTCAAGAACTAAAAGCAATCTGGCGGTGCGGGGATTGGAAATTGCTATCATCTTTTAATATCAAGGCATCTCTCCATATAATCTCCTTTCGGTCTAATCTATATGTCAATCTAAATAACCCAATACATTAATCTATTCTATCTTTCTATGCAAAAATAGGGCAAATAGATACGGTGCATAACCTTTATTTTCAAGAATGTTACAGACATCAAACCTAAATTGCTAGTATTTGACTAATTAACCACTCAAATCGTTCTCTTTCTAGCATCAACCAGAGATCAGAAGTAAAAATTAAGTTTGCAACCTTAACCTATAAATTAGCCCCATGCTAATTATCCAAAGTTCATACATGAATAGCCATAAAATAGAGCATAACACAATACCCAAAACATTAAATCAACACCCAAATCCATAATCGCACCCTTACATCTTGGGGTTTTAGCCACCCATCAAAAAAAGAAAAAAAATATACATTTCATGAAAGCATACATGGGTAAACATTAAATTATGCAATTACAAGTAAACCCACTTTGGATTCAACTTCAAGTCTTCAAATTCAATAACATTGTTAAAACCCCCCAAAAGCTAGAAAGTGTTCTTCACAAAGGTCATGGGTTTCTCTCAAAACTAAAATATTTAGAACTCTCCCAAAAATCTCTATTTTGAACTCACTTTTTCTCTCTCCATTGAGCTATTTATCGTTACCCAGAATTTGGCCCAAAAATTCAATACGCATCTTATTGGGCGACATTAATTGAGCTCGTTCAGTGAATCACCAATCGAACTTCAGCTTACCTTTCTTGCTTTAGGCTTCAAGTGTTTGAAACATAGTCGATGAACTCGTTTGAGTCTGCCTTTAATGTTCAGCATATCGCTGAATACCACCTTGGTTCGCCTTTTGAGCCTTCATTTTTTCTCCTTGAACTGTCATTTTTGGTAAAAAGCAGCAAGGTCACCTTTCTCATTCGGTAAGTCATTTTTTCATTGGGAGTTCACCAACCTATTGCGACAGGCCCAAGTGTTGTACAATGTCCATTTATGCGAGGAAATGCTCACAAGGCAATCCTTCTTTCTTGTTTTGCGATCATTAATGTATAGTTTGTACTTTTTTGCATTTTTGGCTAATTATTCATCCTTGCCTTGTCCATTAGACATCTTAGCTTTAAATCATCAATATATAATCAAAATAGGACAAAATAAGGCATTGAGGACACTAATTATAGAGCTAAATAGACCTTTAATGAGTGCAAATCTACCACTTATCAACACCCCCAACTTAAACTTTTTCTTGTCCTCCAAGTAAATCAAAAACACAATTAGCTCAAAAAGGTTTTCTATAATAGTATTCAATGAGAGAAATCATGTTAGTGTCCTTACAAGACTATTCTCAATTGCATACTACACTTAATCATGATCAAAAAGTTGCATACATGAATTTTGCTAATTAGCATGGGGTTAATTCATGCGTTAATGTTGCAAACTTAATTACTACTTCTGATCTCCGGTCGATGCTCAAAATATATTGATTAGAGTTGGTAATTAGTCTTATACTAGCAATTTAGGTTTGATGTCTGTAACTTACTTGAAAATAGAGATTATGTGTTGGATATATTTGCCCTATTTTTGAAAGAGTTAATAGAGTAAGGTTTTGGGTTGTTTAGTTTGGCATTTAGATGAGACCAAAAAGAGATTTTATACATAGATGCTTTGATATCAGAAGATGATTAGCGTCATTGAAGATGACCTAGCCTATTCATGAATGTTCACCACTATAGAGAAGCACAATTACCCCCAAATTGACATCGATTTCTAATCCCCGCACCCCTAGATTTCTTGTTAAATCTTTATTTCTTTGATATTTTGTTTAATTACGATAATTGATAAGAAAATCATTTTATTGAATTGGTGGAATCATCCACCCACTTGTTCTTATTATTACAAATGATTGATCTTAAAAGCTCAATTTCTTGATAGGAATTCTCTATAATATGCCATTCTTTGTGGGATTTGATCCCGGCTTTTCGTTGGGTTTTTATTGAATACGATTGTTGTCCATTTTAATTAGTTTTAACGAGGACATTTAAGCATTATCAAAAATGATACCGCTACAGAGGAATGGTGATGTAAAATTCTAATTGAGAAATTATATTTTAATTTTGCTTAGTTGTAGTAGATTAGTGTTTGGTGTTGTTGTTGGCTGATTTTCAAGTCTTATATAATGAGTGACCATGGTTGTAACAACAATAGTCACTATGGTTAAAAAGAAAACATTGTTGATTTCAACAATATGCATATGGACATTGTTCGAACCACGAGAGCTATCTAGATACCTCCCACAATAGGGAGGGATGTGATTCACATTACCAGAACAATACTATAATTGCTTTAGATGAAAGGAAATGAGGATCCCCATGAGCACTTTAGGAATTTCATGGAGATATTTGGACCATTTGTGTTCGAGAATATCTCTCAAGATTTCGTAAGATGGAGGTTATTCCCACTCTCCTTAACAGGAGAGGCTACAAGATGGTTCATAGAGCTTCCAACTTATTCTATTACTTCATGGGAAAATTTGAATGACACTTTCTTGGAGAGATTCTTTCAACCCTCAAAGATGCTTAAACTTTGAAGCCATATCAAAAATTTCAAGCATATTGGAGGTGAACCTTTACATGAGATGTGGTTGAGGTTCAAGAAGTTGCATTTGGAATGTCCAACATATGGCGTTTTGTAAAATTTATTGTTGCAATACATATATTTTAGCCTTGATCAATTAGTCCAAGGTGGATTAATAAGACAACTGTATTATGTGGCTTCATTGTTTCTAGATTATATGACTAAGGTTAATCGAGCATGGCATACTAGAAATGACTAAGTGCTTACTCTAAAATTGAGTTTGAGCAATGAGCCAAATCGAGAAAGACCATGAAAGAGATGAAAAAATTGCCAAAATGATAACCCAACTCGATTTGATGTCAAAAAATGTCATGGGAGGTGGACTTAAGTTTCTAAATGCAGTTGGAACCAGCAATGGGCAGTGTCAAGATGATGCCAGGTTTGAGGCATTATACAATGAGAAAGTTCAATACTTTGGAAATCAAATTGGGGGGGGGGGGGTTCTGACACTAACTATCAATGACAAGGTGGGAACCGGGGTTGGAACAAGTATAGAGATGGTCATTAGAAAGATTGGCGGGTGGAAATTGGAGAGATGGGGAGGTGGAAAAATATAGGTATGTGCCTCCGCATGATTATCAACGACCAAAAGAACCAGCTAGGCCATAAGGAAGCCTAATTGAAGACATGCTTACAAGGATCTTCAACAAGGTTGAAGGGTCCTATAAGTGTTGAAGTAATTGAAAAATGACTTATCCACTTTATCCCAAATGGTGACTTCTCACTCAATGCCTATTAAACAGTTGGGGACCTAATTGGTCTAGATCGCCACTAATCTTAATACAAGGTAAAGGGAAAATTTCCTATTGACACCATCTCAAACCCCAAGAATGAATGTTGAGAATTAGAGAACTATGTCGTGCCACAACGTTAAATAAAGTGTTGTTGGGGAGGCAACCCAAGTCTTTTAAATAATGTGCATTGTGAGTGCAGGTTGAGAAAAAATTGTAAGGTTTAAAAGGGAAGAATAGGTGATGCAAAGAACTAAATGGTGATACACCAAAGGTGTTATGCGGACTCATTCTTGTCCGCCTTTTGACCTGGAACATGTGGAAATGTGTATTGTAAAATTTGGCGACCAGAACTCCAAAGGGAGATCCACCGAAATACACTATGTGGACTCCATCACATCCACTGACTCAGCCTTCAGCTTTTGTATTTGTTCAGGCATGTTTGGCAAGCTTGAGCTCCACTTGGAGATTCACCAAACACATTCGACGACGTTGCCAAGTGTCTTTTCAAATTCAAAAATCCAACTATTTGATATCTCAAAAAAATTTTCTCTTCTTTATCTTGCATTGCTTCTTTTCAGTTATTGTGAGCCTTTAGTGTGTGATTCAAAAGTTTGTGGAGTATGTTTGCTTTCATTTTCTATCAACCCAACCTTGTTTCCTTGATTTTCTCTACTTGTATTTCCTACTAAGGTTGGTTTTTTATTTTTATTGAGAATTTTAAGCTTAAGTTTGTATAGTGGGTAGAAAACCATATAGGTGGGTTGTAATGATGTTGGGAAAATTGTATTTTTTGTATATGTTGTGTTAGCTGTAAAAATTAGGCACTAGGCTGAACACTTCTTGTTCCAAAGAGGTTAGATGAATAGTCGAGTAAGCCCAGTTGGCCTTCTTTATCATATATATTACCTTAGATAGTGTCCTAGTCAACAGGCTTGTCTTAATCCACCAAACCCACTTGGTGAATTTCCTTTTACCTTAGGAGTGGACATCGCCTTTTATTCTTGTTCCTGTTTAATTTGCACTATCATTTTCGGCGGACTTACCTTATCCCTCTGAACCGACTCGGCGAATCACCAAGTTCTATTTAACTCCACCTTTTATGCCTGAGTCCTAAGAATTTTTGTCTACTATCTGATTAGGCGAGCTCACCGGAGCTCGCGGATCCTGTTTGGCGATTTGCCTTCCTATTAGGTGAGCCTCAGGATAGTTTTTGAACTATACTTCCAAGTGCATTTAATTTCAACTAACCTTCAAAAATCCTATATTTGAATGTGCACTTTGAAGGTAATGGCACAAACAAAAGGCAAACAAGTGTTAACATCTAATACTGAGTCAGAGAGAGACTGCCCACCTCTTTCTTTTCCAAAGAAACAAAGGGTTCCATTCATAAACAAGCCTTCTCAGGCTCCCCATTGTCGGAAGTCCACCACCCATGATGAGTCCAATATTTGGACTTATTAGGGGCTTTTTTCGATAGTTTGAGTTTTCTTAAATGCTTAATTTATGCTATAAACTTATTTTAAAGCCTTGATTTTCAGGTATGTGGATTAAGGAGCAAAGAAAGGAAACTAACAAGCAAAAAGGAACAAAACAAGCTGAAGACGTGGAGAAAGGCTACCCAGGTGATCGTCAAGACCACTCGGTGACTCGACGACTCGGCGAGTGGCTCTTCAGTACGCCTAAAGTTTTAGTGTGCCAACCCTGAGGGAAGAAACCAAGTCGGTGACAAGAAATGGGCAGTCGGTGAATCACCGATCAGTTTCGCGATGGCAAGATAGACCACCCAAAGTTACAGGACTTGAGGATGCTGTGAACCAATGCATAACGGCGATAGAAGAGAGAAAAGGGCAGTTCAGCGAGCCCGACTTACCTCGCCTAATGGCCTTTCGTGGCTAATTTTTGTCAACTAAAAATTATTTTTGAACTGTAAATTGAGTGGCTTGCTACCATATAGAATAGCTTTCTTTAAATTTTGAGAGTTTCCTAGGAGACTTGAAGGGTTTTTGAGACTCAATTCGGAGATTTTGCAAGTGGGTTACTATTTTTCTTCAATTTGAAACATTTTTAAGGCTTGAATACTCTTACACAATTGATGGCTAATCGATTTGGTAACTGTTTTTACCTTTTAATGATGTTTGGCTAAAACCCCAATTCTTGGGGTGTAATCATTTGATTATGGGCTGAATTAGCTTATAAATATTGTTAATTACTAGTTTAAATGCTATATTGAAGTAGGTTTAATCATTAGCTGATGTTTAATTTATGAATCATAGTTGCAAATGCAGTTCAAATTTTGTGTTCTTACCTTGCTCGAGAGAGAAGTTTAGGAACCAAGGTTTTTGATTAATGGTTTGTAGGTATTGGGTTTATATGAGTTCAACTCGAGAGAGTTAATCCTAAACCCAATCCTACCCATCTAGCTCGAGAGAGTGGATGAATTAAGGTGTGGGCTGTTCTTATTTGTTATGCTTGTTGATATTCGAAAGAAATCACTTGAAATGGGATAGTTGTTCGATAGAAAGCTATTTCACTCATAGTCCAGCCTACCCACTGATATTTAGTTATATATTAGTAGTTCCAATTACCCATATAGTTAAATTTGCCTATAATCGATCACATCTCCAGAATTCATCTCCTTATTGTTGTTTCAGTTTTGTGTGACTGCTTTGTAGCTGATAATTGCAAACAAAAGCCCCCCATTTGACATTCGTGTCACCCTTTTTGATTTGTTTCATGTCTTTTTTGATAATTTCTACTCCTATAGCTAGTTAGATCACGTATGTACTTCTTCATTGAATTTGAACATGTATTGCTCCCTGTGGGTTCGACCCCAACTCATTTGTTGGGTTTTACATTGCTTAATGATCGTTTTCACCTAGAATTGGATGAGGTGTGTTTGAAACGTTAATAAAAAATGGCGCCGCTGCTGGGGAGTGATGTTGTTTAAAAGTCTGTTAGTGAAGTTGAATTGTGATCTTTTTGGTTATAGTTGATCTACTTACTTTATTTTTTGTTTGTGTTGCTTCTGTTGAATAGTGGAATAGATGAGCGTAAACAGGAGTAATGGTAGCCAAGTGGGCCACCAAGACGATATTGGGAACCTCAATGATGTAAATGACCCAAATGTGAATGACCGAATTCCATTGGGTGGGTGGGTGCAATACGTCTACCTCCAATTAAAGGAAATGTCATCTTCCATGTCACTAGCACAATGCTACAACTCTTCCAAATAAAGGCATTATATTGAGGATTGGCTAACGAAGACCCACATGAGCATATTCGAATCTTCGTGGACGTTTATGGTCTGTTCTCATTCAAGAACGTATCACAAGAATCAGTCCATCTCAGGTTGTTCCCATTCTCTCTAATGGGTAAAGCTAGTAAATGATTGGCTGAGTTGCCAAAAATTCCATTACCTCTTGGGATGAGCTTACTACAGCATTCCAAGTGAGATTCTTTCCCCCTTCAAAGATGATGATTCTTAGGGATAGTATCCAAGGTTTCAACACTTGGAATGTGAACCTATCCATGAGACGTAGTTGAGGTTTAAGAAGTTGGTGCTTTAATGTCCCACCCACGGGCTGCCGAATCATATATTGTTGCAGCACTTCTATAGGAGCCTTGACTCGGGGAACAAAGGAGTTTCTGATCAACTTGTTCCCGGAGGTATAATGTAGCAACCCTATGAAGTAGCATCTCAGCTTCTTGATGGAATGACCAAGATCAATGGGGAATGGTACACTCATGAAGACCAAGTCTCTCCTCTCACTTTTAGAATGACAAAAAATAATATCGAAAAGGATCAAGAGAGAGACCAAAACATGGCCAAAATGATGACCCAGCTGGATATCTTGGATAAAAATGTCATGGGTGTTGGTACAAAAAGTGTTATTGTTGTGGGTGGTTGTGGAGTAAACCCCAATAAAGCATAATTCGAAGCATTGTACAATGAGGAGATGAATTTCTTATCCAATAAAGGAGGAGGTTATTGTGCAAAACTACCCAAGACGGGGTGAAAATCAAGGTTGGAATAGATATAAGGGCTAGAGAGACTGTGATAGAGATTAGCGTGATCGTAACGCCACTTGGAATGAAAGAGAAGGTGAGAAGGACATGTACGTCCCTCCATGGGAGTCAAAAGCCCAAGGAATCTGAATGTGGCTGTATAGAAAATATGCTCTCACGCATTCTCAAAAAACCTTAAGGGTCAAACATAGTGTTGAAAGAGATGAAAGAGGATGTCTCAACTCTAAATCAGACGGTGACCTCTCAGTTAGTTTCAGGTATTTGGACTTTGAGGAAAAACATGGACACTAGTTGGCAAAAAGGAACAAAAGGCCTGAGGATCGCCTAAACCATTGGGCAATTCACCAAATGGCCTTAACCTCGCCCATTGTTCCAGTACGCTGAGCCTTGAAGGAAAAGATCAAGTCGGCGATGAAAAAGAGCAATCGGCGCGTCACTGAACAGTTCCACAAATAAGTACTATATCACCTAATGATCCAAAACGCGTAGATGCTGAAGGCAAAAGCTGAAAGGTGATGAAGCAGACCAAAGGGCGGATCGCCGAGTGCATCGGCAATCCCGAATAACTGCGCCGAGTGATCCTTCGCAGAACATTTTTAGACAACTATAAATACTAGTTTGAATTTTTATCTTAGTATGCAATTTCAGATACAACATTTTATTTTTTTAAGTTTCAAGTAGAGAGACCTTGTTCTTAACTTTTGAACATTTGAAGACTTCCAATTCCAAAAAAATTGGAAGTATGTGTTGAAGATTCTTCATCCTAGACTCGTTTAAAGTGAATATAAATCATACCCAGTTGATGTTACTTTGATTTGATATCATTTTCTTCCTTTTTTCTATGTCTAGCTAAAACCCCAATTCTTGGTGTGTGATTTTGTGAATATGGGTTAAATTTCCTGTTAGGTATTGCTTATTGTTAGTATATTTGTTGTTTAAATATGATTTCGTTTAGTAGTTGTGTTTGAACTTAATGGGATTGTAATTGCAAATTTGATTTCATCTTAGTGTTTTTGGCTTGCTCGAGAGAGAGGTTTTAAAACTAAGATTACTAAATCAATATCCGGTGGTTATTAGGTCATCATGGGTTCAGCTCAAGAGTAAACCCTAGGTCTTTTCCCACACATTCAGCTCGAGAGAGTGAATGGGCTAAGGCGGAGACTGTGCTTAAAAGTGGCAGCTCGGTGTTCGAGAGAAACTGAGTTGATTCGGGGTAAGTTACTCGAGAGAGAATTTACCCCCACTAAACTCTAGCCTAGTTACAAATGTTCAAAAATTGACTATCAGTAGCTTTAACCGATTGTGTAGCTTATCTCATATTCCTATCACATCCCAAGAATGTCGTCTCCTTATATTAGCAACTTTTTATTTTTGTTGTTTTAATTGTTGATTAGTTACAAAACCCCCCTTGATATTTGACAAATTGTGTCACCCCTTTGATTTATTATGTTTTTTAATTGTTAATATCTTTTACCTATGACTAGCATGAACTGATTTGCAGGCTGATAATTCTCGAAACCACTCCCTGTGGGAATGATCCCAAGCCTTGGTTGGGTTAGTATACTGACTAACGATCATTGGCACTCGAACCGGAAGTAGTGTCCTAATACGTCAAGTCAAAATGGTGCCGCTGCCAGGGAGTGGTGTTAGTTGAGAATTTTTAGTTAAGTATAATTTTGTTCTTGTCAATTAAAGTTGAACATATTTAATTTTAGTTTTGGTTTTTGTGTTGCTGTTTTGAACTAAAAAAAATTGAGCAAATCTGCTAGCAACGGTGATCCAATAGACCACCCTCCTCTGAAAATGATGATGCTATGTCCTAAGTTTCAATAAATTGGAGGGTGAGTCATTTTATGAGTAGCAGTGTCCGACTCATGGAATTCCAAATAAGATGCTTATGGAATGTCTCTACCTAGAGCCGGAAGAGGGGTTTCCATATGAAAGTGAGGCAAACCCCACTAATGGAACTTAAGTGGGAACTTGCATCGTGCCACGATGTTAACTAAAGCACTACTTGGGAGGCAACCCAATACCCCTTATCGCTTCATTTTCGCTTTAAGAAATAATGGTGTGTTGTTTGTGGAAGTCGAAGTGGAAAAGTTGTTGAAAAGTGCAGATTGGCGAGCTAAGGTCCAATCGACGCATCGCGAAAGAAGTCAGTGACCCCGACCCATACCGCCATTGGACTTAAGGTAATTTTACATTAGAGTCTGCAAAAGTCGACGAGCCCAAGAAATTATTGGCGAATTGCCAACCAGGTCGGCGACCCCTATCTAATCGTCGTTTGGACCCCCACATCAACTGAGGATCCTGTAAAACTCGGCAAGGTAAGTGACCACTTAGCGTGTCGCCGACTGGGTTGGCGAGTATGACTAATGTCACCGAATGGGTGAGAATTGGATGGTTTCTAAAAAGGCCAAAGGTTTAAACAAACTTTTCACTTTTCCTCACTTTCAATTGTCACAAACTCACACCAACACCTTAGTTTCTATATTTTTGCAAATTTAAAGTATTTTAGTCGTTGATTTTTGTTCGGGGTGGATTACATTGCCGCCTAGCATTTGAAAAGTATGTTAATCGGCATCTAAGGTTGGTTTTCCAAACCCCAAATTTATTTTTAGCAATTTTGTACTCATTTGCAATGATCTTATCTTAGTGATGTGTGATAGGCCTCTCTGATCTTAATTGTTTTTGCTTATGCTTGTGAAAATCTTTCCCGTAGTGTTTATATTGTTAAAATCCTGTATTTTTGTGCCTTAAAATCAGTTAAATCTTATAGGTTTGTGCTTGCATATTGTTGAGTCTAGCAGGAGAAGTCTGAGTATCCCGAAGATATGGTAAAGACCAATATTGTCATGCCACCCCAGAAAAGAGCACGGGATATCACAATAAATGAAGGGGGGTCAAATCCTCCTAAGAAGGGAAGACAAGAACCTCCACCTGGAAATAAAGGCAAGGGAAAGAGGCCCACTTCTGACAGGAAGACCACTATCAGAAATCCTAATGTTTCTTCGTGGGCCAGAGGATTCTATGCAGCTATGCAGGACTTTTTGGCGGATACACCCTTGGCAGCTCATATTGGGTCTGGTACTGCTATTTCTTCTAAGGCAACTATGAGTACTGAGACCCAAGACTAGAGTGATGCACCAGGCACTGATGCCCAGACAGACGGAGCGATTGTGTAGACAGGACCCGCTCTTTACCTCCCTCTCTATCTTACCTTATTTAACTTTTGGATAATTTTGTTTGCATTTGAGGACAAATGTTTTATTTGTGGTGGGGTAAGGCCCACCTTTTGTGAATTTGTGACTTTGTTTTGTTTATATATTTGGGTCGTTATGCTTACAATTGTTTTTTGTACTGCTTTTAGCGATTGTTTGAGCTTGTGGCTCCTTATGTTTTAACTGTAAATGATTTTTGACCTTTCCATAAATTTGACCCACTCTTGTATGTACTTGAATGTGGTTGTTCTTAAGCAAATTTGAGTCTCGATTGATCAATATCGATGACTCAAATAGTGCTCATAATCGAACGAACATGAATGTGTGGCTACGATGAGACCAAGTGAAGTTACATAGTCAATATGTGAACCCTTTGCATCTCATTATGACTAGCCAATTATCGAATTGATTCTCTTGTGATAAACGTTGCACACTAGTAAAAGTGTAGAGTCTTGTTTGACTTTGGAATCGATGCCTTGTGTGATGAGCTTACTGTGAACCGTGCATGATAACACCTAGAATTTGCCCCATTGGTCCGATTGACTAAGTAAGGCTATCTCTTGATATGATATTAGGCAACTTCGAATAGTGTGAGCCAATTTGACATATACCTCTTTTGTGGCCTACCTTGTGAGTGTGTGAACCTCTTTTGAACACCCTTTGAATCTTACCTTTCTTTGGAAGAAACTTGATGAAAATATAACCTTTCTTAAATCCACTACCTATAATCCTCTTGATTTATGGTTGATTGAATAGCCAACTTAGGCAAAAGCCTAAGTTGGGGATGTGGTGAAAAGAGAAGGGGAGTCAAAAAGTGCAAGAAAAGTCTCCTTTAACCCGGGGTTTTGAAAAAAGAATGGAACCCCTCCATACTAAAAAAAAAATAGAAGAGAAAATAAAAGAATGTAAAAGAAAAAGTCATGGAATAAAGTACAAAAGGAATGGGGATTCCAAAAAATCCATGGAAAGTGAATAATGGAATGACTTATGAGCATTAAAGAAAATGATGAAAGAAGAGGAAAGGAAGTGTTGTGAGCACCACATTTCATGAGGATGAAAGTCACTGAGCCTAAATGACCATACCTTTGCATTTTGCCCCATTACAAGCCTTTCAAAGACCTTTTTGATCTTGAGTAAGCTGAAACAATTGTCTATTGGAAAATACGGGCAAACTTATGGGTGAAAGCATGCATAGTGTTCTTCTTTGTGAGTGTGAGCATTGCATTTGATTCTGAAGCTTTAAATTGTTGAACCATTATGTGTGAATATGGAATCATTCTTTGTGTGAGGGAATTTGAACACTTTAGTTGACCTTGAACTTGCATTTGAAGCAAGTATAGTGAGCTTGAGATTCTCTGATAATGGTGTGTCGCAACTTGAAACTTTGAGTGAACATTTGATCTTCGCATGAGTAAATTGAGTCTTATGTGTGCATTCATGATTGAGTCTTGCGTAGCACTGTACGAGACAACCTTTTTGAACTACCGAACTTGTGTTTTACTTGAGGACAAGCAAAATTTTAAGGTGAGGGTGTTGATGAGTCCACAATTTGGACTCATTTAGATTTTCATTTTAATAGAATTAGTGTCCTCAAATGCATATTTTGTTTCAATAGCTGATGTTAATCCTTATGTTTCAGATATTTTGAGTTTGAGGCAAAGCATGGAAACTACTTGGCAAAAAGGAACAAAACAGCTGAAAAGACAAAGAAAAGAAGGCAATAGGATCGCCTACACCATTGGGCGATTCGCCGAATGGCCTTATCCTCGCCCATTGTTCCAGTAAGCTGAGCCCTAAAGGAAAAGATCAAGTCGGCGATGAAAAAGCGTAGTCGGCGCATCGCCGAACAGTTCCTCGAAGTAGTACTATATCGTCCAATGATCCAAAACGCGAAGATGCTGAAGGCAAAAGCTGAAAGGTGATGAAGCAGACCATTGGGCGGATCGCCGAGTGCATCGGCGATCCCAACTAACTGCGTCAAGTAATCCCTCATAGCACATTTTTAGACAATTATAAATACTAGTTTGAATTTTTATCTTAGTATGCAATTTCAGATACAACATTTGATTTTTCTACATTTCAAGTAGAGAGACCTTGTTCTTAGCTTTTCAAGATTTGAAGACTTCCAATTCAAAGAAATTGGAAGTGGGTGTTGAAGATTCTTTATCCTAGACTCGTTTAAAGTGAATATAAATCATACCCAGTTGATGTTACTTCGATTTGGTATCATTTTCTTCCTTTTTTCTATGTCTAGCTAAAACCCCAATTCTTGGTGTGTGATTTTGTGAATATGGGTTAAATTTCATATTGGGTGTTGCTTATTGTTAGTCTATTTGTTGTTTAAATGTGATTTAGTTTAGTAGTTGTGTTTGAACTTAATGGGACTGTAGTTGCAAATATGATTTCATCTTAGTGTTTTTGGCTTGCTCGAGAGAGAGGTTTTAAAACTAAGACTATTAAATCGATAGCCGATGATATTGGGTCGTCGTGGGTTCTGCTCGAGAGAGTGAACCCTAGGCCTTTTCCCACACATTCAGCTCGAGAGAGTGAATGGGCTAAGGCAGAGGTTGTGCTTAAAATCGGCAACTTGGTGTTTGAGAGAAATCGAGTTGATTCAGGGTAAGTTGCTCGAGAGAGAATTTACCCCCACTAAAGTCTAGCCTAGTTACAAATGTTCAACAATTGACTATCAATAGCATTTACCCGATTGTGTAGTTTATCCTATATTTCTATCACATCCCTAGAATCCCCTTTCCTTATATTCACATCTTCTTATTTTTGCTGTTTTATTTGTTAATTAGTTACAAAACCCCCCTTGATAATTGACACATTGTGTCACTCCTTTGATTTACTATGTTTTTTAATCGTTAATGTCTTTTAGCTATGACTAGCATGAACTGATTTGCACTTGACTGATAATTCTCAGAACCACTCCCTGTAGGAACGATCCCAACCCTTGTTGATCGTTGACACTCGAACTAGAAGTAGTGTCCTGATACGTCAAGTCAGAAACCCAAAATTTTAATGATTTAGATTTTTATTTTGAATAACGAGTGTTGGTTGTGCAGGTTGAAAAATAAAGAATGTTGGGAAATAGGTAGTTTGGCGAGTGAAAGTCTAGTCAGCAACATGTCGAACAGTTCGGCGAGCCCCGACTTGGACCACCATTGGAACCACCAAGCCTTAAGGGGAACTCTATAAAACTCGGCGGGCTGAATGCTTAATTGACGAGCCCGACTTTGTCCGTCATTTGAACCCCTAAAATAGTTGGAAGACCTATAAAACTCGACAAGGAAAATACCATTTGCTGCATCACCGAGTGGTTCGATGAGCATGACTTACTCAGCATAAGGTGCCACGAACTGAAAGGTTTTAAAGGCCAAACGGTTTAAAATTTCAAAATACTTCATCTTCTCTCATTTCTATCACTCGTACCTTCTCACTCAAATTTTAAATCTTGCATATTTTATTGTTTTACCCACTTTTATTGTGAAATCGACCTTCAGAATTGAGGAACTTTGCCGCCTAGCTATTCAAACTCGAAATTTGGCATAAAGGTTGGTTTTCTTAACCCCATTCTCTAATACTATTGTTGAAATCGAATGCAATAGGTAAAATGGTAGTTGTTGTGTGTTGGCTAATTATTATAATCTTTTCTAAGTGTTGTTTTGCCCGTATTGAATTGAAATGTGTTTTGAAGTTCTTTAAAGTGATTGGTTCTCGTGTTTTTTCTTGTAAAATTGAGTTTTATTTGCTGGGTTTTGGTGTAATTGTAATGGGTCTAGTGGGGGTGAGGTCTAAGTAACCCCGAATTGTGCCAAATGATGTAATTTGCCCAATGATGGAGCATTTGACATCATTCTTAAGGGCAAAAGTCGTCAAATGGCTAATTTTGGCCAAATAAGGAGAAGCCCGAGCACCCCAAGGGCATGGGTAGTGTGGGTCTAGTGTTAATTGAATGGTGTATGTGTGTGATTTTGAATTAGGGGCTGTGGGCTTGATTTTGGGAAATGGGGTTTAAAACAGGCACGTTGGGCCGTTTGCTGAGCTGCGTCGAGCTCGTCAAGTGGACTTCGGTAGTTCCCCTCAGATCGCCCTTAGTTTCAAATTTTGGTTGACTTTTTTTTGTAACTTTTGGTGAGATGCTTGAGCTCACCGAGTTCCCTCGGCGACTCACCATAAGGTCTTTTTAATTGCCCTTTCTGCGACCATAACCCTTAAAATACACTATAACTTTCAGCGGGCTACTCCTAGCTCACTGATTGGTGTTAGAGATTCACCAAAAGGCCTTGAACATCGCCGACCTATCTTGAATCTATAAATTCTTCGTGTAGGTACTTTCGGCGAGCCCGATCTGGCTCACCTAATTGACTCAGTGACTCACCGATTGGTTCGACGAGTCTTTCTACAACTAAATTTCTTCACTCTTCTTGATCTTTTTATAACATTCTTCAATGTGGGTTGCAAGAATGACTAGAACAAACTTGTATGGTAGTGGTATGCCACCCCGAAAGCGGGCACAAGGGATCATGATATTTGATGTTTGAAGGAAAGCATGGACACTACATCACAAAAAGAAATGAAAAGGCTGAAAAGAATGAAGAAATGAAGGCCTGAGGATCACCGAGTCCAATTGGCGAGTCGCCGAAGGGTCTTACTTCGCCTTTTTTTCCAGTGTGCTGAACCCTAAAGGAAAGGATCAAATCGATGGAAAAATGAGCAGTCGGTGCATCGCCGAGAAGTTCTGTGAGGCAGTACCATGTCGCCCAATGACCCAGAGCATGATGATGCTAAAGTATGGTGTAAGACGGCGATGAACTACACCAAAAGGTGAATCATCGAGTTGATCGCTGATTCCGACTAACGACGTCGAATGATCCGCTGCGGTATAGATCTGTGAAAACTATAAATACTAGTTAGAGTTATAGTTTTAAGAGTTGAACAATTATTATAATTTCCATATAGAATAGTACTTTTTAATATTTTTGCTCTGAGTTTGAGAGGTTTTTGAAAACTTGAAGAAGAAGAGGGTTTCATCACCCAGGATTTGGACGTAGGTCTCTTGGATTCTTCATTCTTGGCTTGTAAGAAGACTTAAATCTTCATACCCCATTTGCATGCAAGCTCATTTAGGTATAAATTTCTATCTCTTGATGTGTGGCTAAAAACCCAAATTGTTAATTGACACTCTTGTGTCCCCCTTTAATTTACAATGTTTTTAGTCGTTAATGTCTTTAGCTACGATTAGTTAAAACTAAATTTTATTTTTCTATTAATTCTCAAAACCACTCCCCTGGGTACGATCCCAACCCTTCGTTGGGTTATTATACTATTGCATGATCGTAGACGCTTGCATCGAAAGTTGTGTCCTTGGTTATGCAAACATCAAAATGGTGTCATTGCCGGGGAGAGGTGTTACTTGAGAATTCTTAGATTAGGACTCATTTAGGGATATATTATAATAGAAATTGTGTCCTCAAATGCTTATTTTATCTTAATATCTGATATAAAACCCTTAAGTTTCAGGTATTTGAAGTTTGAAGTAAAGTGAGGACACTATGTCGTAAAAAGGAACAAAAAGGCTAAAAAGAACGAAGAAATGAAGGCCTGAGGATCACCAAGTCCAATTGCCGAGTCGCCAAAGGATCTTACTTCGCCTTTTGTTGCAGTGTGCTGAGCCTTGAGAAGAAGGATCAAGTAGGCAGAAAAAGGGAGCAGTCGACGCATCGGCGAGAAGTTCCGCGAGGCAGTACCATGTCTCCCAATGACCATAGCATGACGATGCTAAAGGATGGTGCAAGGCGGCGATGAACTACACCAAAAGGTGAATCGCCGAGTTGATCAGTGATTCCGTCTAACGACGCTGAATAATCTGATGCAGCAGAGATCTGTGAAAACTATAAATACTAGTTAGACTTATAGTTTTAAGAGTCGAACAATTATTATAATTTTCATATAGAATAGTACTTTTTGATATTTTTGCTCTGAGTTTGAGAGGGTTTTGAAAATTTAAAGAAGAAGAGGACTTCATCTCCAAGGATTTGGACTTGGGTCTCTTGGATACTTCATTCTTGGCCTGTAACAAGACTTAAATCTTCATAACCCATTTGAATGCAAGCTCATTTAGGTATAAATTTCTATCTCTTGATGTGTGGCTAAAAACCCCAATTCTTGGGGTGTGATTTAGCGAATATGAGTTAAGATAATTGTTGGGTCTTGCTTGCTGATAGTCTATTCGTAGTTTAAAGGTTATTTCGTTTAGTGTTTGTGGATGAATTTAATGAATTTGTAGCTACAAATATAAGTTTATTTATGTGTTTTCGGCTTGCTCGAGAGAGAGAGGTCGTAAAACTAAGGCCACTAGATTGATGGCCAGTGTGAGTGGGCCGACATGAGGTTCATCTCGAGAGAGTGAACACTAGTCCCATGTCCATACACTCAGCTCGAGAGAGTGAGTGGGTTAAGGCGTAGGCTGGTCTTCATGTGGCAAGTGGGTGTCCGAGAGGAACACATTTGAAACGGGGTAAGTTGCTCGAGAGAGAGATTATCCCCCTTAAAGTCTAGCCTAGTCACAATTATTCTATGAATCTTCTATCAAAAGCATGTACCAAATAATCTAGCTTAGCCCATATTCCCATTATATTCTAAGGATCCCCTCTCATTACCTAGAAACCCTTGCTTATTTTGTTGTTTCTTTATTTACTTGTGAAAAAAGCCCCCCATTGTTAATTGACACTCTTGTGTCCCCCTTTAATTTACAATATTTTTAGTCGCTAATGTCTTTAGCTATGACTAGTTAGAAGTAAATTTTATTTTTCTATTAATTCTCAAAACCACTCCCTTGGGAACGATCCCAACCCTTGGTTGGGTTATTATATTACTGCACAATCGTAGACACTTGCATCAGAAGTTGTGTCCTTGATTACGCAAACATCATTCACCAAGCCACAAAACCCCTATATTCTTTCTTGGGTGTGAGATTCTACAATGCCTATGCTCAGGCCCTCTAAAAGAAGTGGAAGGGTACAATTTGGAAGCCGTTGAAAGTAGTTGAGCTGTGTAGAAAGTAAGTATAATGCAATGTAAGAGAAATTAACAGCGCTGAGAATATCCGCATTTCAGTTAGATTTATACTCACTTCAAATGCGACATAACTTGGACTCCTTAAAAGGGTGGTTGGGCCTCCTGATTTTTTATTCTTCTCCCACCTAGATGGCAGATAGTGCTTGGATTGAGAAGAATGATTTGAATGTTGTAGAGAGATATGGGTTTGGCTTCATCAGAAATAACATCATCTCATCGTAGAATGAGTATATACTTTACCATGACTAGGAAGTCATGGTAGGAACAATAATTGACCGATATCACATTTATGTGGGTGCGATCATTGACTATGAGATATTGATGTGGGCTAGGCAGGAGTAGACCTCTCTCCCATTTCCGATACTTATTACAAAACTATAAGACAGGGAAGGAGTTCCTTTTAGAGCATCCATATATGTGAGGATCACCCCAGCCTTCTCCAAATATATTAGACAGATTGATCATGAGTGCTTGCGAGATGATACAGCTCAGAGGAATCCACCAGTGCTAGACATGACCCATGTGGTTGATCCCACCACATTAGTAGCTGAGGCTAGCACACTTTTTCCTTCTGTGGATCAAGCAGGTATATCACCCTCTTCTATTGTGCCTTCTACCTCTACTACTTATGTATACGTTGTTGCTGTTACTATTGGACCTACCCTCACTCTTATCACCCTTCCTCCCTTGACTTAGGCTATAGTTTATCATATGCGCAGTCTTTCCCATTGAGCGGATGTTAGAGCCACATAGGTTGAGACAGACATTCTAAATACTATTCACACAGCTATTGAGAAGGTCGTAGCTCCTGTGATAGAAAGATTTCTTTGGTGTGAGAAGCTGGTTGAGGGCCATGGTGTGAGGTTGGACAACCTCATCGCTAGACTTGAGGCCCAAGAAAAGGCCAAGGGTAGTTTTGGTGCACTACACACTATAAAAGAAGAGCTTTCTACCTAGCGAGCAGAGGTCACTCAATTTTAGTCTCTCGATATATCTATGTTTTGGGGTGATGTTCCCCTACCAGATGCACCTACTTCCATGCCCAAATGCCCTGTGAGCCACATAAACCTACTACAATGTTACCGTCAATGATGATGATTATTTTTAGAGGGTAGAGGATGTGCTGGCCGATGAGACGAGTGAGGAGTATATGAGAAGTGACAAGCATGGGATCACTCAACTTTGACTGAGATGCAAGAAAGCGAGGAGGTCATTCTTTAGGCGGCTCTGGAGATATCCCTTTGGAAGACTTCAGCGGTAGGTCTAAGTGAAGTCTCTGCAGACTCCATCATTCCTCCGAGTGTTAAAATGAGCATTCATGCACCAGTTTGCTCTTTCCTACTGTCTCCATGGATCCTATTGTCGGGTGTTGATGACCCTCTTAAGGCTTCCCCACCGGAGACTCCGGATGAGAATGTTCCACAGGCCTATCTTGTCAGGGGGATCATTTTATCTTTTTCTCCCATACTTTTCTTATTATCGCATAGAGGATACTGCTTAGTTTTTTTGGTGGGGTAGGGGTGTTTGAGCCAATATACCTCTTTTTTATTGTATTTCTTTATTTTGAATTTTGGATGATTGGATTACTTTACTTTTGTTTATATTATAGTGCTTTTTTTATTTAGTGTGCATCTTTTATCTATTTCGTTCTCTCTCAATTTTTCAACCCATTTTGCAACACCCATAAGTTTTGAAAATCACGGAATACTTGATGTTTTCATTTATGATTATTTGAGGATTGATTGTGTTCAATATCGATGTCTTAATTAGTAATCATGATGTGCATGATGTAGAGTGTTGGTGTTGCAAGAATGAAATTGATATAGTTGCACTTTTAAGCGATCTTTTTGAATCTTTTGTTGACTAAATGCATTTTGATGTGAGCCTTGCAATGAACGTCACAGGTATGCTTTTGATCTCAACAGGATATGCTAAAGAAGTGTATTTCGAAGTTCTATGTGATGTGTGGTCTTACTTGAAAGAATGTGTCTGGAGTCCTAGAATTTGCCTTGTTAGTCCAATTGTTTGAATCTTGGTGAATTTAAGGCATGATCTTGGGCCACAATTCAAAGAGGGCAATCTCCATAATCTTTTGTGACAACCTTGTGGGTGTGTGCATCCATTTTGGCGCCATTTGAGCCTAAACTATTTTTTGGCAAAACGAAAAGAAAGCCTCTGAAACTAAATTGTCTCTACCTTCTCACCAAAAATCCTTTTTGAAGCATTTTTATGTTTGAATAGATAACCTAGTCCAAAAGCCTAATTAGGGTGTGGAAAGGAAGGAGAAATGAAAGCCAAGTGAAGGGTAAAGAAAGACGACATGAAACTCAACTTTGATGTTTGTTACGAAAAAAAGGAACTCAACCTTATAAAAAACAGAGAAGAGTCATTGTGATGAAAATGCTTTTTAAAAATGAAAATAAAAAAGATAAGTGAATTACATAATGGGGATTCCAAACAAATTCAGTGAAAAGTCAAAGTTTGAGTTCTCAAATGAAAAGAAGTTGAGAAGAGGTGAAGATGATTGCAACAATGCTTCGAAAAGGTACATTCACCCAGCCAAATTGACCATACCTTAACCCTCAGCCCCATTACAAGCCTAAAAGACCCTTGAGATCTTGCATGAATGATGTTACGTAATGATTGAAAATATGGGTACACCTATTGGACAAAACTTACATGTGTTTCTCTTTTGAGAGAGTGAGAGTTACATTGATTTCTTGTATCTTTCTTGATTTACTTTGTGAGAGCATGGAATCATTCTTGATGTGAGTGTACTAAAATGCATTTACTGAAATATGTTGTTACATTAGACAAAAAGGTAAGGTGATCTTGAGATTTTGTTGAGACCGGCCAGTCATCATTTAAAGTTTTTTCTATCATGATTGAGTGTATGATGTTGTTGATAGTAGTGTTGCAATGGAACTTGTATCTTAAATCTCACTAAGTATTGTTGTAGACACCCTTATTGAGCTAATTATGTTCTTGATTTAGTTGAGGACAAGCAAAAGTTTATGATTTGGGTGTTTATGAGTGGTAGATTTAGACTCATTTGAGGTCTAGTTAGCTCAATAATTAGTTTCCTCTATGCCTAATTTTGTCCTATTCTGATAAAAGGTTGATGATTTGGAGCAATGAAGGCAAATGGACAAAGAGGGGATTGATTTTTGAAAGAATGGCCAGAATGCAAAAAAAGGTGCAAACTATACATTGTTTGTCACCTAACAAGAAGGCCGCATTGCCAAGTGAGCATGATGTCACCCAAAATAACAAGGCATAGCACTTCTGTCTATCGAATCAAGTTGGTAAGCTTCATTGGAAAATGTGATGCGCCAAATGAGAAAGGTGACCTTGCTGAACATTATCTAAAATGACTGTGTAAAATAAAATATAGAATTCTCAAAAGGCAAACCAAGGTGATATTCGATGATTCACCAAATGTGGAAGGTTTACTCAAACGAGTTCGTAAACTGAGCTTCATACACCTAAAGCCCAAAGCATGAATAGGCGAGCACGAAGCAAGAGGTGATTCGCCAAATGAGCTCGGCGAGCTTGAACAATGTCACCGAATAAGACGTTCATTGGGATTTGGGCCAAATTTTGGAAAACTATAAATAGCCCAAAGGAGAGAGAAATCGATATCAAGTTATTTATCAAAAGAATTAGTTTTGAAATATAGTTTTGAGAGAGAAAACTTGACCCTTTTAAAGAACATTGTCTAGCTTTTGGGGTTTTTCAACTTTGCTCTTCAATTTGATTTATTGAAATTGAATCAAAAGTGGGTTTATGTGTAATTTCTTAATTTTATGTTACCCATGGCTGCTTTCATAAATGGTATATTTTCTTTAATTTTTGTGATGGGTGGCTAAAACCCCAAGATGTAGGGTGCATTTATGAGGTTGGGTGTTGATTAAATGTATTGGGTATTGTGTTATGCTCTGTTTTACTGCTCTTCATACATGGATTTGGGCTAAATAGCATGGGGTTAATTTTTGTGTTAAGGTTGCAAACTTAATTCTACATCCAATCTCCGATCGATGCTCGAAAGAGATAGATTTGAGTGGGTAATTAGTCTGATATTGGCAATTTAGGTTTGATGTTTGCAACTTGCTTGAAAAAAGAGGTTATGGGTGCGATATATTTGCCCTATTTTCTAAAGAGATAATAGAGTAAGGTTTTGGGATTTTTAGTTTGGCATTTAGATGAGACCAAAAGGGGATTATGTGCATAGATGCTTTGAGATCGAAACATGATTAGTGTCATCAAAGATGACCTAGCCTATTCATGAATGTTCATCACTATGGAGCAGCACAGTTACCCTTATGTGACATTGATTTCCAATCCGAGCACCCTAGATTGCTTGTCAACTCTTGATTTCTTTGATAGTTTAGTTTAATTGTGATAATTGATAGCAAAAGTTTTTTATTAAATTGGTGGAATCATCCACCCATTTGTTCTTATTATTACAAATGAGCGATCTTAAAATCAAAATTTCTTGATAGGAATTCTATATGATAAACCATTCCCTTTGGTATTCGATCCCAACCCTTTGTTGGGTTTCTTATTAACTACGACCATTGTCCCTTTTAATTGGTTACTACATTAAATCAACACACAACACCATAATCGCACCCCTAGATCTTGGGGTTTTATCCATCTATCACACAGAGCAAAGAAAATATACCTTCTATGAAAGCAGCCATGGGTAACATGAAATTAAGCAATTATAAGTAAACCCACTTTTGATTTAACTTCAAATTTTCAAATTCAAGAACAAAGTTAAAACCCTCCAAAAGCTAGAAAATGTTCTTCACAAAGGTCAAGTGTTTCTCAAATAACTCAAAATATTCAGAACCCTCCCAAAAATATCTATTTTGAACTCTTTTTTCTCTCTCCATTGAGCACTTTATAGTTTGCTAAAATTTGGTCAAAAAGCTCAATGCATGTGTCATTTTACGACATTAGTTGAGCTCATTGTGCTCCTTCAGTAAATCGCCAATCAAGCTTCAACTTGCCTTTTTTTCCTTTAGGCTTCAGGTGTTTAAACATCAGTCGGCAAGCTCATTTTATTCTGCCTTTCACGTTTGATTTTTCATTGAATACCACCTTGGTTTGCCTTTCAAGCTTTCAATATTTCTCCTTGCACTGTCATATTTGGTGATGATTAGCAAGGCATCTTTCTCATTTTGCTAGTCACCTTTTCATTTGGAGTTCGCTGACCTATCTTGATAGGCCCAAGTGTTGTGCACTGTCTATTTAGGCGAGGTCATGCTCATTAGGCGATCTACCTTTCTTGTTTCGTAATTATCAATTTATAGTTTGCACTTCTTTTTGCTTTTTGGACATTCTTTCAAACATTCATCCTTGCCTTGTCCATTATCCATGATAGCTGCAAATCATCAAGATACTACCAGAATAGAAAGAAATAGTGTACATCACCCTTTATACTTGTATCTTTTTATTTTGCACTATCAGTTTTGGTGGACTTATTGTAGTACACCGAAATTAACTCGGCAAATCACTGAGTTGTAATTGACTCCACCCATCATGCATGAGTCCTTTGAAAAGAAGCATTGTCTAGCTTGGTGAAATTGTATGAGCTCACCTAACCTATTAGGCGAACCACCTGCCCATTAGGAAAGTCGTAGAACATTTTTGAACTATGCCTTCATTTGATTTTGATTTTAACTAACCTTCACCGATTTCATGTTTGAATGGTTGTGTTTTATACACTATGGAGAGAACTAACAGTAAAAAAGTTGGGACTTTAGATATTGAATCTGATAAAGACCCTCTTCGTCCTCCTCCTTCATAGAAAAATCAAAAGGGGAAAGTGATAAACGAGCCTCCCCCAACAAATAACAACTCCACCACTTTGACACTTGAGAATAAGAAGCCTAGAACAGGAGTTTTCAGGAAAAAAACTGACATCAGGCCCAAATTGGTACATCTATCCCAAGACCAGGCACCCATGTCTAAAGTTCTCCCTATAATAGCTCCCAGAGCCCTCAATAGGCTCAATGTTGCAGGAGAACAAACAATTTTGGAGAGTGACGACTCTCCACTAATGGGGTGGTCAGTGAGTACCCAACCATTTGGGATATGATCAAGTTCCATGGCTCCAGAGGTTCACAAGACCTCAACCATCATGTGTTCCTACATGGGTATTGGAGTTTTATGTAGCCTATACAGAGGAACTGCCAAAGAAAAGGAATGGCACAGTGTGAAAGCCCTTGAAGAAGTTAAGGTTCATGGAAAAATTGTGCAATGCCACAGTGGAATTATCAAGGATGTTTTGGGTAAAAAGGTAGAAGTAATACTTACCTCCGACTCAGATCGAACAAAAGTCTAGACAACTTGAAGGGTTGGTTTGCCCCTATCATCTCTGACATTTCCCCATTGTGGATGTTGAGGGAGCAAAGAATGAGACAAAGGACATGAATGTGGCCTCGAGGTACTGGTTTGAATTCATTAGAAGCAACATTATGCCGTTACAGGATGAGTCCATCATAAGGAATTCCAAGGGCTATTTAAGTTAGAAGTATCATCACTACTACAAAAGAGCCCTTTAGCGGCAATAAAATATGGCTTTAGCGGCAATAACATTTGCCACTGAACTCTATACCGGCCAATGAACTTTAGCCGGCAATGTTAGGGTCGGCAAAGGGCTTTGCGGCCATTGTGGGAAATGCTGGTAAAGGACAGTATGAATTGCCGCTACAAACAATTATCCTTTACGGCAATTGATTGAGGCAATTAGGTTGGCACTAAAGGTAATTCATACTGTCTAACTATTTTCTTTTAGCATCCATTGATTTAGTTGATAATTATAAATAAATAGCCACTAAAAGGTAGTACTTTTAATGTCAATTGTTTGCGGCAATTATGTTGGCTATTAAAGGTAATTCATATCGGCTAACTTTTGTCTATTAGCGTCCATTTTTTTAGTCGATAAATCTAAATAAATAGCCACTAAAAGGTAGAAGTTTTAATGGCGATTGTCTACGGCAATTATGTTGGCTACTAAAGCTAATTCATATCGGCTATTTGTGGTCCTTTAGAGTCCATTGTTTTAGTCAATAAATCAAAATAAATATTTGCTAAAAGGTAGTAGTTTTAACAACAATTCAATTTTACCATTTAATTGCCGCTAAATATCATAACATTTAACGACAATTGTTTAGCCGCCATTAATAATATCTACTACATTTATTGATAACATGTATATAAAAAATCCAACAAACACGTTCGCAAAACATATATATTACTATTAATCCATAAAATAGAATATATCTCTTTAAATCTACATAAATCAAAGGAAGTGTTGATCCAAAATAGACAGTCACAACTTTTAAAAATAAACTTATTTTCTTCAAACTATTGAATAATGTCTTCAAATAAGTTTTTTGTTACTCTTCTTTTAATAATGTCTTTGAAATCACCCACATATGAAATTTGCGAACTTCAGGTTGTATAACCTGAAATTAAAAAAAAAAATGTGTCAATAGATGAAATCCAAAGTATAAAAACATTGCAAGTAGTGTGACTAATCTGAAAAATTACAAGTAAGAAGCATTTAGGTAATTCAATATCATGTGGAGAAGAAATCTGCAAGTTGATCATATTTTGTTAGCAGAAGTACACAGCAAGCGCATGATAAAGGGTGCGGACTTGTAGCAATATGCTATTCCACATGATAGTTATTGGTATTGGAAAAAGAATTGTCATATTAGAGATAAATTTGCAAATGGATACAACCAAAATGGATGTCTTAAACCTGAAGGCAAATACACGATAGCAAGCGGGTATACATGGAGAAGAGGCGAGGTAGAAGAGTGGACATGGAGCAGGTGGATTTGGTGTAAGGGAATTCTTCCTAATCACAACTTTATTTGTTGGTTAGCCCTTCATGGAAGATTACTTACCAAAGAGAGGCTCTATAGAATGGGGATCTTCCACGATGATAAATGCCAACTATGTGGGGATGTACCAAAAACAGTTGAACACATTTATTTTGACTGTCCGTTCTGAAAAAGATGCAGCAGAAAAAGAAAAATCTCAATTCTTTGAAGGTGGTTGAAGGAAGCAATTGTAAAAAGTGGGTCTCTGCATGTTGTACCAATAGAAGAATAAATGGAAATGATCTAACATTACCATCTTCATTCTCTTTGTTGTGCTTAAATACAGTGAACACATTTTATGGGGAATATGGAGACAACTGTATTACTTCAGTGGCTTGGAAAAGGAATGAGACAACTGAATTATAGGGAAATATGGAGAATGTTGGATAGATGCACAACAGGTAGAGGCTGTAAAGATCTAGTTCTGGCAGCATTAGCGGCAGTGGTGTATCGGATATGGAAGGCACGTAACAAGTATGAGAAGACAGATGACCTAGATAATTTCCACTCATTGCACCTCATAATATAAGTATCTATAACTATTAGATTAATGCCTAAGTTGTTGCCTTTGAGGTTAGAATTAGTCAAAGTATTAGATGAACAAAACATATCTTTTTGTGAAAGCCAGCAGAGTCACACACAGTTAGGAAATCTAGATGTGGATTGAAAAAGTGAAACCTATACTAGCTTGTAAGCTGGATATTTGAAAAACATGTAACCATGTGAGCCGGGAAAGGAGGATGAAACAATGAATAATCTCTTATTTGCATAATGAGGTGGTAAAACTGTAAAGATATCTAGACTATATTTTTTCTTTTTGAGACTGATATGGCATTGCTTAAAGCTGTTAAAATGCTTAACCACCTTGAGGTGCTTTGCAGAATTTTTAAAGAAATGTTAACTTAAGAACCCAATAGCTTATAATATTCATCATCATGTAGGCAAGAAATATGAAGCAGTACTAGACAATTTCAAAAGAAAGATTCAAAAAGCTTTTGTAGCACCAACTTCGTGCGTCTAATGTAGTTGTGACTGAACTATAGTACTTATAGAAACAAATCTAGCACAAGTGCAAATGCACAATTATTAATAACATTACTAACAAAAAAGTCTCCACTGTCTTTTTATAACAACAACAACAAACTTATTGTTGTAACTAAGAGTATGTAAAGACAGGGCTGGTTGTGAAGATTAATACAATGTTTTTCTTTACAAAAAAAAAACATAAATGTACAACTATTGCATTCAAAATTGAAACCAAACAAACATCAAATAAACTCGAGCAAAACAAAACAGAGATTCAGCTAGCTTTTAGAACAAGATTAGGTCACATCGAAGCCAAGAAACAGATTTAGAATAGCATTTCACCATTTTGCATATAACAAATTAACATCCAAAATAATTGAGTTCAATGCTCTCCTGATTATCTTTTGTCTCTTGGAATTCTACCATTCAACCCAATATTTACAAAGCAGGAAAAGACAAAGAATAGCGTCAAATGATAAAGATGAGTAGTACCATGAGGTAGAGTAATTTCAGCATTACTAGATACTGTTGATGATTGTGGTACTCCTTCTTGACCACTATTATGGTCGGGAACCTGTAAGTAGTAAGGCATTAATTAACTATCCTTTAATAGGATTAAAATTTCATTAAAAATTTCTAAGACTTGTAAAATTTAGATACCTTTTCATTTGAAGTGCCATTGATATGTTGGGAAGAGATTCATTAGGAGCATACTTTTGCATGAATTGTCTCATTTGGAGTAATTCTGATTGCAACCTTTCGTGATTTTGTTTAATCAAATCCATTTCTTCATTTTGTTTTTCCTTTAACTCATTTATTTCTTGTTCTAACCTTTGTACAACCTTATTAGATGAATCTTCTACAACAATATTTTCTACGGAAGATTTACTACCCCATAGAATTGAAGGAGTTGGACCAAGTCCTAAACTACGAACATACCCACTCTTCTCATTTCCCAACACTTGACAATACACATCACCTTCCCAAACCACATTGTGAGAAGATTGGTCGGTAGATCTTTCATTATTGCTCATCCTTTCATTTATCATGTCTTGATCATAGAATACACAATAAATCCAATTGAAAATTGGCTTATTCACTTGTAATGTTTATTTTTAATTGTTTCATGATTTAAAAAATAACGTTAAGAAGAAATCTTACGATTGCCTTGGCAGATTCATCATCCAGTGGTCTACCATCCACACATTTTTTATGAGTTAATAAGAATATTTCTGCTCGTGTAGTCTCTATTCCATTTTCAGCCTAAGCAATAGAATTGATGTGAGATATGAGTGGAAAAAAATCTTTAAAAATACGTTTCACAGATTTACCTACTCATGCATCAAAGTAGCAATACTTTTGGATCCTCCTGTGTGAGGTATCTTTTGATTGGCCCTATTGTTTCTATTTGCTTGGGTATGCCTCTGTTGTTGAAATATTTAAATCATATCTTACAAATTATAAAAAAAATGTACCATAACTAAAATCAACACAATTAAAATAAAAAAGAAGGTGTGTCTTCAGGATTTGTTTATACCTTCATTTTATCAGAAAGCCAATAAGAGACTAGACCACTCCATTGATCTCTCGGTATGTGATTTGGTCTATTTTTAAGAAAAGAGTCTTTAGTCTTATATTTTGACATATACTCACCTTTAATTTCACATTTGTAGTCTTTCCATTTCTTTCCTAGTGATTTTAAGACAAACGCTTCTCAACGTTTTGGAAATGAGAACTTCTTATGCAAAATAATGCAAAACAAAAGTCAATATATATACGATAATATCATATACAAATTGAGTTTATTCACACATTAACAATACGAACTCATACCCTTACAAAATCCACCAATTTCTTCTTGTGCTCGTTGTCAAAATTTATCCAATCATCTATATTTAGAGGTGTTAATTCTGGAGTTGTCACAACAATTCCTAGAAAACTAGCAAGCTTTCGGCCCTCTTTTCCAATAGATTGGTTATGACTATTAAGCGGCACATCAATTGTCTTTCTGGGAGGATGTTTCCAAACATCTTTTAGTAAAGTAGGACCACGAGGCTTTCTTGTCGCTAAGTTACCTAGAATGAAAAAAATATTTGAAAGTCATCATATGGAAAAAAACACATATGGTTAAACACCTGAAAGATGCTCTAGAATAATAAACTTAGGTCATTTAGCACTCTTTTAATACTAGCACTTAAAAAGCTAATGTTCCCTGCATATTAGCCTTCACTTAAGGGGATCAGTCACAATGGGAAATGGCAGAGTTCTTTTATTTTTAGATTAGTTCATGTTGTAAGTGATGAGTTTATTCTAATGGATTATAAGGTGAGTGGATTTGATACTATTTTTCCCACTCTCTATGTAATCTATAGTTGTGTGTGATCGTGAATACTCCCTCTAGTTGCGTGTGTAATCGTGAATACTCCCTGTTTTGATAACTGTCGTATCCAGATAGCTTGGGAAACTATATCTATCATTTGGAGCTGACGAAGTCACAATTCCACCACCCAACAAAAGGAAAAACAAACCAAGTAGAGATAGGCATAATTCCATATCATTATTTAACTATATTTTCCATTAGGTTGTTTTTTTCTTCTTTGTTTTAATGTTTCTGTGAGTCATGTTGTTATATATAAGTATTTAACTTCTGCTTTAATCATAGGTCTTGTGATATTTCGTGCTAGGCTATTCTTATTACAATGGCTATTGTTCTAATCTAATGTTGCCATTATAGAAGCCACAAACATTATCTGATATATTTATGGTAAGAATAGAAGGATTTATCACTTATACTATACATTATGAAAGAATTCCATCTCAGCTATCTCACCAACACATTACAATTTTAGTTCTTATAATCCGCGTTTCCCAAACAAAAACACCAGTGCATGATGAGACACTGTATTCCGGATCCATAAGGAGACATTAAGGTACTAATTTAGGAAACAACAAAGAAGATGTTAATATAGTCTTATGTTAATAGTTCTACTGGTTTCTTAGTTTTTTTTAGCTCTTTAACTCTATATCAAACATAGTCATGTTTACATCTCCTCCAGATTTTTTGAATTTGTGGCTGGCTCCCATGCCTTAAATGCTATCGTGTAATGGAGATAGCATATCTACTTTTGTACTCTTAGCATCTTCTTGATGCCGGTAATGAAACAACTTACTTCATAAAAGAAAGGCCTTGACAGAGAGTAGCAGATGCAGTTACTGGTTTTAAGTTGTCAACATTTGTTTGAGTGATCTTGTGAAATGTGAACTATTGATTGATGTTGTAAAATAATATCAATGATCCAAGTGAATGTAACTAATATACTGAATGAGCAGTGTATTCCAAACATACAACTTATTTAAATGAGCAAGCATGCAATAGGTTTCTGTAAATGCAATGTCAGCAGATCTGTCTATATGATTTTATCCTATTTGTACTTTTATTAATTATTTCTTCCCTTATTATAATGTCCTTATGGGTAATAGTATTGTACTTCCATTGCTTTTTCTTTTAGAATACGTTATTTCCTGTGGGATAATGCTGTCATTGTACAGTTATTGTAATCAGACTCATGAATGTGTGACATCAACACTTGATGTGAAGGTATCTACGCTATATAATTGTATAATTGCAGTTAGTTTTCCTTCTATGACCTAGGAATGGGTTGTCTGTTCTACACTTTGGTACTTAATCTTATGGGAATTTTGTTGCTTGTGCTACACTCTGGTATTTATTCTTCTGGTATCTTTTAGGAAAAATGGGAAATAAAGTACAGATGTGAAACACACTATCAAGGATATGGGAATAAATTAATTATACATGTCCACCTATAGGTATTACAGAAAACATCAGATCCTCCTTCAAATAACTTACTTTAATTTTGAGAACTTGACTTCTTACTCTTTATACCAGGAAAAAAAACTCATTCTTCCCTTCCATCAAAAGCTCCAAACGCTTTTCGGGGGAGGAAAACTGAAGGACAGGTACAAGTCAAGCAAATCATACAAGAGATACATGGGCGAGGTTCAATGCAGGACTGATTTATAATGTTCACTTGGTAAATAAAATCTTTACCTACCAAAAAAAATAACTCTAAGCATTCCATTCTAGGCAATACGAAAAAGGGAACAAGAACACTAGGTCTGGGACTGAATAACAAAAATTATCTAAGCCACACGTCCAAACACTAAAGACATACTCAAAAACATAAAAAGAAGTACTTATAGAGGTTTTTAACATAACTCAATTTGGAGAGCTTGTTTATGAATTTTATTGTGATTATTATAGTGTGTTGTATCAGTCTCCTCGAAGGTTCATTCTCCTAAATAATCTAAAAGTCACTCGCCTTAATATATTAACAACCACACAACTTAGTATTAACAGAGGAACAGATTAAAAATAGAAGCAGCAAGAGATCATAAACACAAAAATGATACTTTAAGGAATCTCAAATTACTTGCAAATCACAGGTAATAAAAAAATATTGATCAGCTTGTCAAGTGTATTTTCTATTTTTCTTCCAGTTAATGCGTAAATATAATGAACATAACAGAAAATAAACTATAGGGTTAAATTCTCAATGACAGAGCAATAGAAATATAATTGAAACAGAGGAGTGGAGAGCTTGTTTATGAATTTTACTGTGATTATTCTAGTGTGTTGTCTCAGTCTCCCCAAAGGTTCATTCTGCTAAATAATTTGAAAGTCACTCGCCTTAATATATTAACAACCACACGCCTTAGTATAACAGCCAGACACCTTAATCGATTAACAGAGGAATCGATTCAAAAGATTAGCAACAAGAGATCATAAACACAAAAACGATACTTTAAGGAATCTCAAATCACTTGGAAATCATAGTTAATACCTAAATATTGATCAGCTCGTCATGTTTATTTTCTGTTTTTCTTCTAGTAAATGCGTAAATATAATGAACATAACAGAAAATAAACTATAGGGTTAAATTCTCAACGACACATCAATAGAAACAGAGGAGTGGAGGGAAGCGACCAACCAACCTGAGAGTTGCGTTGTTCTTGGACGTAGTTGCTGCAATTGAATTATAGCTGCTGGAAGTAGCTGCTTCGATTCAGAATACGATGTTGGAAGGTCGCTCCTGCTATGAATACATGTTGTTGGACGTTGCAGCTCTAATCGATTAAAGATGAAGAATCCTAATGTGTTTGGGAGATCTTTTTAGGAATATTTTCCTTATTGGAAGCGTATAGAGGTTTTTTTTATAAATGTATTCCTTATTGATGAGGAGTTCTTCTTTTCTAGAAATTGGAGACTGGCGGGGAAAAAGTTAAAGAAAGAGCGGGAGTTCTTATTTTCAGAAAATAAAAGAAATCTTTTAGTGGCTATTTTTTTGAATTGCTACTAAAAGTGTACATATTGCTGGTCATTAAACATTAGCCGTTAATAATTTTCCTCAGATGAATATATTAGCGGCAATTCAATTATTTCCGCAAAATAATTGTCGCTAAAGTTCATTTTTATAGTAGTGCATCGATACGATAGAGATTAGCGGTTGTGGGATTATTGTTGATAAGATGTTTTTGAGGGCTGGACATGAGCAGACATCACTTCTTTTTCAGTCTTGATCATACAACTATGTGAGAAGGCTGGAGTTCCCTTTTGGGGAAAAGAGATGTTAGGATCACCCCAGCCTCCTCCAATGACATCCAGATGATTGAGATCGATTATCTATGGAATGAAGCGGCTTGGAGAAAACCACCAGCATGAAAAACCATACCCATGGTTGATCTGGCTACACTTGCTCCTGTTCCTTCCACTTCTACCACACCTGCCTCTGCTCCTATTTCCCATCACCCCTTGACCATTCCATTATATATCAAATTGGTAATATTGCCTAGTCTGCGGATGTGATGATGGCAAGGGTTAAGACTAATTTGCCTAAGTTGTTTGAGAGCGATATTGAAAGAGTTATAGCTCCTTTGATAGATAGGTTAACCTAGTGAGGTATCAATTTAGTCACATGGTGTGGTTAGATAACCTCATTGTTAATCTAGAGGCCTGGTAAGGGACAGGGTAGTTCGGAGGTGATAACTACTATGAGGGATGAGATTGACACCTGAGGGCTTATGTAGACCAGCTGAGGTCTACAGATATTTTAATGCCTTGGGGGTGATGTTCCCCTACCATATGTGCCTGTGTGAATACCCCCGATTATCCCTAACAATAAGCGTACTTCTGATATAGCCTATGTAAGAGTTGAGGATGATATCAGATAGGATGATAAGGTCGATGATGATTTTTTCGAGGAGAAAGACAATGAGGAGGTGAAAAGTGAGAAGGCTGAGAAGAGAGTTGCATTGACACTGAATGAGTTATACGATGGTTAGGAGACAATGGTATGTGCGACTTTGGAGAGATCCCTTGAGGATACTTCTTCCATTGGCACTAGTGAAGTCTCTTCAGACTCTACCATTCTTCTTATTGCTCTGCCGGGCATTGATCCCTCAGATGAGACTACCCTAGTGCCTCTTATGATCTTAGAATTGGGAACTAATGCCCCGAATAATGCCACTCCACTAGAGACTCCTGATGAGAGCACTACACAGAGTCAAGGGGACCTTTTCACTTTTCCTCCCGTACTCTTTTACCTTTGCATTGAGGACACTACACTTTACTTTTTTGTGGGGTGAGAGAACTTGTGTCAATATTCCCATTTACTTTGTATTTTGTTATTTTAAGTTTTTGGCTGATGTAGTATTTTTCCTTTGTTTTTATTATAGAGTTTTGATTGGCTTATCTCACTTGGTCTCTTTATTTTTCTCTCAAATTTCCAATTACCCCATGAGTTTTGAAATTGTGAAATTCTTGAGTTTTCATTGATAATAATTCATGGACAGATTGTGTTCAATATCGATGTCTTGAATAGTACTCATGATGAGAATGGTGTATGGTGTTTGTGTTTCAACAAAAAAATCGATATGGTTGCACTTTGGAGTGGTGATTGACTAACTGTATTTTTATGTGAGCTTTACAATGAACGTCGCACATATGCTTTTGATCTGTCTGGGTTGTGATAAATTATTTTATTTGAATCGCCATGGGTGGTGAGATTTTACTTGAAAGTGTAACACCCCGGATTCAAGCTAGGGCTGGGTAGCCATTTTACAGAGGTTTCAGGTGCAATCCATAGTGGCCAACCATGACTCGTTGGTTGGACCATGGACTCTAGGTTGGTCTATGGAGAGGGCCACCCAAAAATCCTCCAGACCAGGTCGACAATCGGACCCACGGACCGTAGATGGGTCCACGGTCCGTGGTCCATGGGTCCGTCGGTCGACCAAAATTCTCTGACATAGAACCACGGTGTGCATGATGGACCGTGGGTCCATCCACGGTCTGTTAGTGGGGGTTCCGTGGGTGACATCTGTTAGTTAAACTGAGGGGTAGTTGGGTCTTTTCCAGTTTTAATTAAATCATTGTGGTGTCATTTTGCCTAAGTCTAAAACACCTATATAAGTATTTTTAACCCCCAAAATCCCCCAATTAAGTCATTCTCTCAAAATCCCAAAAGAATTCCCAAAACTCCTCTAAAATATTCTCTATCTAGAAGTTTGAAGAAGGAGATTGAAGCTAGGTCAAGGTCAAGTCTATAATCTTCAAGCTTTTGAGGGTTTTGTAATCAAGGTATGATGGATTTTCATACAAGGGATCCTTCCTCCCATGGAATCCCCTAGAATTCCACAAGTTGAAGAAGAATTACCCCAGTTCTAGTTAGGGTTTCTTCCATTGTTCTGGGTTGTGATGAATGTTGATCCAATTGAGTGGAGTATGATTTTTTATGATTGAATTGATAGAATTGCATGTATTTAGGATGAAATTACATGTACCCATGCCTATACTATGATTTTAGGGTTGAATTGATATTGTGGGTTGATGCCATGTGAGGGAAACTCTATGGGTTAGATATCTCCTTATAGGATTGATGAATTATGATTAGAATTGCTTTATATTGAAGCAAACATGATGAATATGATGTTAATTGCTCGAGAGTAAAGAATAAATGATGATCATGAGATTTAGTGCTTTGAGAGTAAAGCCTAAGACTAGGTGTTGTTGATTGTTAATGCTATGATGTGGAAGAGATAATTCCTATAAATAATTGATAAGCATGATTGAATGAATGTGAAAGATTTACTCACATGAATGATTCTAGGTTGAAAGGATTTCTCACCTAAAATGAATCTAAACTAAAATGCTTAATGAATGATGAGGCTAGAGGCGATTACCCTTGACCTCCATATGTAAGGATATGAGGTGATTCCCCTACTCTTTAGACTTGAACAAGAGGTGAGTCCCCACTTTCTTACTATGATTAATTGACATGGAGGTGAGTACCCATGCTCCTATGAAATGATGTGGAGGTGAGTACCCGCATCATATGATGAGGTTGTCGAGGCGAGTACCCGCAATTTAAATATAAGCAAGGCAAGAGGTGAATACCCATTAACCTTTATGAACTAGGCATTGAGGCGAATCCCCATGTCTTTAAAATTAAGTATGACTAATATGATTATGTATGATGATGATTACTTAGAGTGTCGCTAGATATGCCTTCCATGATGTAAGCTTTACTAGAGGCGGACGACCTAAGTCTTGGCTAAGCTTAAGTGAGGTTACTTAAGGGAGTATTCCTCTTTCCAGTATGATTCTTTATATGTATTGATTATGCCTATGCCTTATGTCTTATGATTAACTAAATCTTATGTTCATGTTATTTATGCTAGCCATCATATTTAGTACTTGATTGTACTAACGCATACTCTTGCAAACATTCTTATCAAATGAAGGGTCTGGTGTTCCCAATTCACACACTTGTGGCCAGGTTCCTAGACGATTGTGAAGTGAAGCTTTGGTGAGTCCTCATTCCATTCGAGGATTGGATCACCCTATCTTATTATGTCTTTCTTTTATCTTTGAGACTATTGTATGGGTTGCATCCCAAGATTTTTATTTTCTTCTCTTTAGATGGTTTGAGACAATGTCAAGTTCGACTTCCGCTTTCTTTTATAAAATACTTTGATTGTATTGAAAAGTTTTAAATTCCTGCATCTTTTCTATTACTCTAGGTTATGTTATGCTAAGTGGCTTGTATGAGGCCTCTCCGGGTCTTATACGCCTTGTTACATCTAGGGAGTACCCCTGGGTCGTGACAAAAAGCATGTTTGTTGAGTACTAGAATTTTTCTTGTTAGTCTAATAGTCTAGACTTCGTAAGTGTAAGAAATGATCTTGGGTAGAAATTTTGAGAGTGAACTCAAATTTCCATACCCTTATGTGACTAACTTGTGAGGGTGTGCATCAATTTTGGCACCAATTGTGGACAACCATATTGCAGGCTCTTGAGCAAAATTGTCCCTGAATTCTCACCCAAAATCCTTTTTGTTGCATTTGTATCTTTGAATAGAAAATGTAGGCAAAAAAAGCCTAAGTGGGTTATGGAAAAAATGAGGAATTAACACCAAGTAAAAGGCAAAGAAAGATGAAATGAGACTCTACTTTGAAGTTATTACAAAAAGAAGGAAACCCTCATTATAAAAAAAAAAAAAAAAACAGAGGCATTATGATGAACATCATAAATTGAAATGAAAAAGAGAGTTTGGTGAAATAAAAGGGGGATCCAAATAAAGTGATCGAAAAATAGAAGTTTAAGTTGTCATATGAAAAGAACTCGGAAGAGGTGAAGATGATTGCAACAATGCTTTGAAAAGGTGAAATCATTGTGCCAAATTGACCATACCTTAACCCTCTGGCCTATTATAAACCTAAAAGAGACTTGAGATCTTGAATGAGCTAGGTTGTGTGATGATTGGAAAATATGGTCAAACCTATGGCATGAAGCCAACATGTATTTCTCTTTGGGGAGAATGAGAGTTGTATTAATTCTGTACATCTTTATTGATTAGCTTTATGAGAGCATGGAATCATTCTTGATGTGAGGGCAGTTGAATGCAGTTGTTGAATCATGGTCTTGCATTAGAAAAGAAGCTATATTTAACACCTCAAACTTTAGAAAGGTTAAAGTGACCTAATGAGCAAGTGCACAAGCCTAAAACAGGCCAGGGACCCTTCACGAGACCCTAAACATCGTTCATCTTCAAACCGATGGACAAACAAAGTGTACTATATAAACTTTTGAGGATATGTTGAGAGCTTGTGTAATTGACTTCAAGGGTAACTGGGATTATCATTTACCTTTGATTGAGTTTACGTATAATAATAGCTATAATTAAATTAATTGAGACAAGTTGACTTCAAAGGTAACTGGGATTATCATTTACCAATGGGTATGACCTCGCACAAGCTGACAGTGCACAACAATTGAATTAATTGAGACAAGTCGGTAGACTAAAAGAGTAAAACCGACTCGCTAAATGCAAAGGGTGAGCAAGGTGATAATCGCTGAATGTGACAGTACTTGGAGAAAAATAGAAGGTTTAAAAGGTGAGAAAAGGTGTTACACGGTAATACGCGGAATGTGAAAGGCAGACTCGAACGAGCTCACCAAGTGAGGTTCAAATACCTAAAGTCTAAAGCTAGATAAAGGCGAGCTAAGTTGCAATTGGTGATTCACCTAACGAGATTAGTGAGCACGACTAACATCATCCAATAGGTCACGCAGTGACTTTTTGGCCAAATTTTTGGGAACTATAAACAACCCAAAAGTTAAAGAAAAAAATATTTGGGAGGTAAGACAATTTGTGAGAAAGTTCATAATAGTATAGAGAGAGAGAAACACTTTTAGTTTTTGGACTTTTCAACTTTTACTCTTGAAATTAATACATTGAAGTTTAATTCAAAGTGGATTTACTTGTAATTACTTAATTTCATGTTACCCATGGCTGGTTTCATGCAAGGTATAATTTCTTTACACATTGTGATGGGTGGCTAGAGCCTCAAGATCTAGAGGTTCAATTATGGGTTGAATTGTGATTTAATGAGTGGGTATTGCGTAATTCTCTATTTTGTTGTTGTTCATACATGGATGTGAACTAATTTTCATGTGGTTAACTTATGGGTCAAGGCTCCAAACATAATTCCAACATTCGATCTCTGGTGGATGCTCTAAAGAGATTGATTGCAGTGGATAATTAGTTCGATACTAGAAATTAAGGTTTGATGTGTGTAACTTGCTTGAAAATAAAGGTTATGGGTCATATCGATTTTCCCTATTTATGCATCGAAAGAGAGAATAGAGTAAGGTATATGGTTGTTTTGTATTGCACATAGATGAGACCGATAGGAGATTCTATGAACTGATGCTATGAGATCGAAAGAAGATTAATACACCATTAAAGATTACCTAGCCTATCCATGAAAGTTCATCACTATAGAGCAACACAATTACCCTATGTGATATCGATTTCCAATCCTTGCACCCCTAGATCACTTGTTACTTATTTGATTTTCTGAATTTCTAGTTTAATTCTAACTATTTATAACCAACTCCTTATCTCAATTTGGTGGAATTATCAGCCCACTTTATCTTATTACTACAAATAAATGACTTTACATTCCAAATTTCTAGATAGAATTCTATGCACTATATCACTCTATGGGGTTCAACCCCCACATTTTGTTGGGTATTTTTATTAATGATGGCCTCTTAAATATTTTAATTGGTTTTGAAGAATAGTTTGGGTGTTATCACTTTCCAAGGGTTGACCCAAGACATGATGGCCCAAGCCAGTAGAAAGGCTAATTATCTCGTAAACCGTAATGTAGGAGTAGCAGTAGAAATGATAAGGGACTTCACTAGGATGAGTCCTCCAGAACTCCATGGTTTTAAAGATTATGAGGATCCTTAAAAGTTCATTGATGAGGTTTACAAGATTGTAGGAATTATGGGATTGTCTATGATTGAGAAGGTAGAGTTAACCGCTTATCAACTCATGCGTGTTACTCATGTGTGGTTTGACCAATGGAAGGATGAAAGGGCTATTGATGTGGGTCCTCTGCATTGGGAGAAACTTAATGGAGCTTTTCTTGACCATTTCTTTCCTCTTGAAATGAGAGAAGTTAATGTTCTTGAGTTCATTAATGTCCAACAAGGAAATATGAGTGTGAAGGAGTATGCCTTGAAGTTCACTCAATTGGCTAAGTATGCTCCAACTATGGTTGCTGACTCTAGGGCAAGGATGAGTAAGTTTGTGTCGGCTGTGTCCAATATGGTTATCAAGGAGTGTTGTACCACCATATTGATCAAAGAGATAGATATCTCTAGTTTGATGATACATGCCTAATAAATTGAAGAAGAACAGCTCAAGGAAAGGGCAAAAGAGTCTAAGACGGCAAAGACCGGTGATGGTGACATTTCTCATTCTAGGTTCGGTGGACAAGGGCATCCTCATTTTGAAATAAGTGTTCCGATCAAGTTTTCTCTAATGATCATGTCCCTAAATTCAACAAAAATCATGTGTCTAACCCTAAGCGTTAAGGAAGAAATGGTGGTAATGGATCTTCTATCCTCGCTTGCACTAGGTGTGGTAAGAAACATAAAAACAAATGTTTAGCTAGTACTGATGGTTGCTTTTAAGTGTCAAAAGAGTGGTCACAAGAGGAGAGATTGTGTATTGCTTTCTACTAAGGGATGGTAGGAAAGTTCAACCTAGTGGTTTCGATTTCGGTGCTCCAAAGTAAAATAGATTATATGCTCTTTAGACTCTATAGAATCGTGAGGGTTCTCCAGATGTGGTGACCGTTATGTTGAAATTCTTTGATCCTGATGTTTATGCTTTATTTTATATAGGTGCTACCTTATCATCTGTTACCCTTTATGTGGCCATCAGATTTGATGGTTTTCCTAAAATCCTTCCTAATCCCTTTTATGTCTCTATTCACATAGGTGATGCTATTGTGGCTAACAAAGTTTATAGAAATTGTCCTATTTCCATTTCTCATAGAGCCACTCATGTTGATCTTGTAGAGAATGATATGTTAGATTTTGATGTTATTCTTGGGATGGGTTGGCTTCATGCATGTTATGATTTTATAGATTGTAGGACCCGATTGGTCACATCCAAGGTTCTGAATGAGCCTATCATGACATTGGAAGGGGGAAATTATATTCTTAAGGGTCACTTTGTATCTTGCCTAAAAGTTAGGAAAATTTATTGTAAGGGTTGTATATATCATCTTGTTCGGGTTAGAGATATAGGTGCTAAAACTCCTACTCTTTAGTTAGTTCTGACTATAATGAGTTTTTGGAAGTGTTTCCTGATGATTTTCTTGGTATTCCTCCTGAATGGGAAATAGACTTCGGTATTGACCTTCTCCCAATACGCAACCTATCTCTATTCTTCCTTATCGTATGGCCTCGGAAGAACCAAAAGAGTTAAAGGTGAAATTGAAAGATTTTTTTGATAAGGAATTTATTAGACCAAGTATCTCTCCCTAGGTGCTCCGGTGTTGTTTGTTTGAAAGAAGGATGGTTCTCTCCAAATGTGTATATATTATTCACAACCGAACAAGCTTACCAATGAGAATAAGTATCCTATTCCAAGGATAGATGATATGTTTGATCAACTCCAAGGAGCAAGTTACTTCTCTATGATTGACCTTCGATCGGGTTATCACCAATTGAGGGTGAAAGAGAGTGGCACTCTGAAGATGGCTTTTCGAACTCGATATGGTTATTATGAATTTTTAGTGATGTCAGTTGGTTTGACTTATTATACCCTGGCAGCATTAATGGATTTGATGAATAGAGCCTTTAAGCAATATTTTTACATGTTTGTGATTGTGTTTATCGATAATATCTTGATTTACTTACGGAGTGAGGATGAGCATGTTGGGTATTTGAGTATTGTGTTGCGAATTCTCAAGGATAGGGAATCGTATGCTAAGTATAGAAAATGTGAGTTTTTGTTGAGGTCTATTGCTTTCTTTGGACATATTATCTTCGGTGATGGTATTCAAGTTGACCCTAAAAAAACCAAGGCAGTTAAGAATTATCCTAAACCTTTGTCCACTTCGGATATACATAGTTTCTTGAGTTAGGAGCTATAGATGATTCATGGAAGGATTTTCCTCTATATCTTCAACTTTGGCGATATTGACTCAAAAAAGGTACACTTTCTATGGTCAGAAGCTTGTGAGAAGAGTTTCCAAGAGTTTAAGGATAGACTCACTTTGGCTCCTATTTTGATGTTACTGGAAGGATTGGATGGTTTTGTGGATTATTGTGATGCTTCACGTATTGGTCTTGGTTTTTTTATTAAAAGGTCATTATTTTATGCTTCAAGGCAATTGAAATATCATTAAAATAATTATCTGACTCATGATTTAGATTCAGTGACGGTGGTATTTGTCTAAAGATTTAGAGACAGTGTTTGTATGGTACACATGTATATGTGTTCACCGACTATACAATTTTGAAATATGTGATCACTCAAAAATATTTTAATCTTCGCCAAAGGAGGTGGCTTGAGTTATTAAAGGATTATGACATGAGTGTCCTATATCATCTTGAAAAGGCAAATGTGGTGGCAGATGCCCTTAGTTTGTTATCAATGGGTAGTGTTGCTCACGTTAAGGATAATAAGAAAGAGTTAGTTCACGATGTTCATAGATTGGCCGGGTTGGTAGTTAGGTTTCTTAAATCTAATGAAGGTGTTGTAGTTGTTTATAATGGATCGGAATCGTCTTTTGTATCGGATGTGAAGGCTAAGCAAGATCTTGATCTGATATTATTTGACTTGAAAGAGTTGGTTTCTAAAAAATCCATTGAGGCTTTCTCCCAATAGTAAATGGTTTCCTTCGATACGAAGGTCAGTTATGTGTTCATAATGTTGATGAGTTGAGGAATCAGATTCTGACAGAAGCTTACAATTCTCAAAATTTTGTTTTCCTGGGAGCCACCTATATTTACCGTAATTTGTGTGAAGTCTATTGGTGTAATATGATGAATAAGGGTATTGTGTAACTTGTGGTTAAATGTCTAAATTGTCAACAAGTGAAAATTGAGCATAAGAAACCTGGTGGTTTGTGTAACGCCCCGAGACCACCCCCTAGACGTTACACGGTGTACTTGACCCCGAAGGGGTCTCGTACAAGCCTCTTAGCATTCATAACATTCGATACATAGAAATACTGCGGAATTAAAACTTATTTAAAACCAAACATCAAAACTTCATTTAAAAACACAGCGGAAGTCTAAGTCTCACATGACCATTTAAAACAATATATTGAAAACTAAAGTAGGGACACTTCCCTTTACAATCGAAAAGACTAACATTGTCTATTACATGAGATAAAAGAAATATCTAAAAGTACTTGTCCACGATCTATGAGGACATACCACTTGATCTTGGAAGGATGTCAAATACAAGTCCTTGAACTAGGCAGTAAGCAACTCACTTGCCGGAACCTACACTTGTAGTAAAACATGAAGAAGAATGGGTTAGGACAATTAAGTACTAAGTATGGTAGCCATGCAAAAACGTGGTTAAAACGGATATTTTGTTTGAAAGTCATACTTGAATGCCATTTTGATAAAACTTCATGAACACAAGCATAAGAGGCGTAATATTCAACCATAACCAACATACAAGTCATTTAACAACTTTAGAACATAATCATCATCTAAACCATTACCTTCACATTAAGCCTTCACCTCAAGTAACCTTCAAGCTATACTTTGTGCAATGTATGGATAGTGTCTCATACCACCATCCACACCAAAATACAACCTTAAGGTCACTAAAAGTGAACTTACCATTCAACCTTTTCATCTTCATACAATATTCATACATAAGAGACATAAATATTTCATAAGTCATATCATCACATAAGGACCATCACCTAATACAACCCTAAGTGATACTTGTGCAATGTGCAAGTAGCATCCCTTACTACTACTCACACTAAGTACTCCTTGGAAGTCGTCATAGGCAAGGTACATTCATATTCAATAAGTCATGACAAGGAAGTAACTCATAATACAATCCAAGTATAGAATGCATCATTACATTAGGCACTTAAGAGTCAACATTCTTCATCAGCTTCATTTAGGACACATTCATACATTAGCCATTAAGACTTAGAGAACTCACTATGACCCTCTCAAAGCCTACTCGTGGAATGCATGGATGACATCCTATACTACCACCCACACTTCATTGAACTCATCAAGAAACCATAATGCACATCTCACATGATGGGAATAGGAATTAACCGACATAGACCATGAGAGCTAAATCATGGAATCCGGTGTCATATGACCCCACACCAAAGAATGGTGTTCTACTTGCCTAAGGTAGAGCTAGTAACATTTTAGCATAGGTCAAGACCACTAGCTAAAATCCTATGTGGGCACATAGTTATGGGATAGAAATATGTTCATTGGAACCCTAGCCTAACATCGGGAGAGTTTCCATCTTACCATATTCACTCAGTGCTTAGCCTCCATTCCCATAGAGTATTTCATTTACATTTCATTATTATGCTAGAGAGGAATGCCATTGCCCTATCGACCCAAGACACATCATTAAACATGAAAGGAATGCCACAGGCCTATCGATTCACGGTACATTACATGGATAACTCCTTGACTTGCCAAGAAGGGTACCTTCAACATAGGGTCTACCGATACAAGGTTCATCATTTCACACATGAAAGGGTCACCTACACTAGGTCTTCTGATTCATGGTTCATCATCAACATTCATTGAAGGGTGCCATAAGCCTACCGATTTCAAAGTTCATTAACATCACTTATGGAAGGGTGCCATAAGCCTACCGATTTATATTCATCAAATCAAGACACAATCATTATACAAGAAGAGGATGCATAAGCCTACCAATTCAAGACATGATATTGCATTCGATGTCACATTCAACAATACAAGAAAATTATGCCTTAAGCCTACCAATTCAAGATACAACAATCCACATTATAGAAACCCTTCACCTTCTATCATCACATTCATGAGTGTTAATTGAGAATAAACTTTCAATCATAACATAATTGCATTCTAAACATGATCATTATACCTTCATTGAAATCACACACATATACTTTACATCATGATCATACGTAGATCCTTTATATATCGAGGTACAAGAAAGATATCCATCAATACAAAACCACAATATACAAAGTAAGTAAGCACCTCCACCTTTCAAGTGGATCAATAAATCAAGCACAATTCTACTTCAATATGTAATTTGATCATAATCTGTCCTTCATGGCCATGAATCTCAAACCACGTACACACCAACAATTCACTACAATTAAGGCATAGATACTGATACAATTCTATAACCCAAAGCAATTTAGACATATTCCATTCATAAGCTTTCATAATCATCAAACCCACTTCATAAAGGTACAATTTAGGAATTGAAAGAATTCATGGGTTCATAGAGTATTTCCATCATAAATCATCAATTAACCACTAATACAATCATAGCATGTCATTAATAACCATTTGAAAACGTTTGGTGAAAGAACCCATGAGATTGAGTAAAATCCTAGGTTTTTCATATCTTGAAATCACCTTTGAATTGGCTCCTTGAATGAAAAGTTAGACAAGCATGAAGATTACCATACCTTGCTATTGATTCCCCAGGAAATTTTAGGAAGAAACACCTTGAATCCACAAACCCTAGCTTCAATGGCTCACTTCTTCTTCCTCGAGTTTTTAGAGAGAATTTTTTGGGAGGGAGAAGAACTTTTGGGTTTTGGTTTGGGTATTTTGAATAAAGGAGTAAAATAGGTGTTAGAAGACTTAAAACTATATATATTTATGATTTATAACATTTAAAAACAACCCCATTAACTAATTAGTAAAATAAGAAATTACTAAAAAGGCCCTTAACTAGGTTGTCCCATCAGGGACCACGCCCTAGTTCACGACTCATGAATAGGGACCACGGCCCGTCGTGGTGCCCATGGTCCTCTAAGCAGTAGCCTCCTTCAACTTTCCAAGCCTTCATGAGGCCAAGTCATAACCACGAGACCTCCCAAGATCCGTGGTCAAGACAACGAGTCGTGGTAAAGATCGTGGTCTTGACTTAGGCTTTGTGAAGGCAAGGCCTTCGTAAGGCCTTGTATCCTAGACACCAAGTGAACTTCACGATTACTTTTACAGATAGTCAAGGGCACCACGACTAGTGGTGGTGCCTGTGATCTTTAGACAGTAGCTACCACAACTAGGCACAACTCCCTTGGCTCTAAGGGGTCTTCATGGACCACTTCACGAACTGTGGTCATGACCACTAGTCGTTAAGGTGGTCATCAACCCTAGCAGTGCTTTGTCAAGGGGCATCCTTAGGCTTTGGCTTGGCTTTGTCCCCCTTGCCTTGGAACTTGCCCTTGTAACCCTCACTACAAACCTAAAAAGGTTTTTCAACTATGGAGTCTAACACGTACCCTGACGTTGACCCTCATGATTAGGCTCTAGTTCATCCTACCATTTTTCGAGTCGTTACATTATCCCCCCTTAGGAACATTCATCCTCTGATGACACTTTAAGCACATCAAGGGATAATGACTCAAGACTAGTAGTCCATCATGGATGTAACATCATAACCAATGCACAAAATCATAAGAGGAAACATCAACTCTACATCAATAAGCTCAATGCAACACAAGAAAGTAGGAACTACATCTACAAACTTATTTCAGCACCAAAACATCAACATTTCTCATTTCATTAGAGGAACTTCCTTCTCCAACTCACATCATGCTCAATACAACATCATAAGGTAATTTATGCAACTCTTTTCAAAAACAACTTTAAGCATGTTTAACAAGTCAACTCATGAAACATTTAGGCAACTTATCATAGATGTACATCATCATGAGGAACATAATCATGAAAAATCATTTTCTCATATAAGCACAAATCTCATCAAAACATGCATAACATAAGGAGATCAAGGAAACACATTTTAACACATGACTCCAAAACATAAAACAAGCTACAAGGAACTCTTGGTCTCAAGATTGAATAGGAATAGAAGAAGGTGATAAGGATATCAAAACACTCAACACCATACTATTCAACATACCATCTTTCCCTTAAGAGTAAGCCCATTCTAAGGCAAACATGAAAAATAGCATAGGAACCTCAATACAAAATTCACAACTATACAAAACTATCACTTACCGGTGCCTTCATCCAGATTAGCTCCTTTGACCTTGTTAGCTTGAAGCACATAGAAACGGTTCCTCTTTGGAGCATTAGGATCCAAGCCATCAAGAAAAGCTTGCTTGATCTCTCTTCCTTTGGCCATAAGAGTAGGGCAATCTTTCACTTGGTGATCATTCTTTCCACAACCATAGCACCCACTAGTACTGGCTAGGCACTTCCCAAAATGCTTCTTTCCATAATTATGGCAAGTAAGTTTAGAAGATGGAGACCCACTACCTCTCTCTTTTTTACCCTTAGGAGTTCTTGAAGAATCTTGGTTTGGAGCTCTCTTCTTGAACCTAAGTTGACCTTGTTCATCAGATCTACCTCTCTTCAACTGCTTATTCTTCCTTTTGAGTTTGGACTCCTCAATAGATTGAGCATACACCATGAGTCTAGAAATGTTCATATCATCATGGAGCATCGCCGTACGACATTCTTCCTCAACTAGGTCAAAAATTCCCGTAACAAAGCGACTCATCTCATCCCTAGGGTTTGATACTAAAGATGGGGCATACTTAGACAATTGGGTAAATTTCAAAGAGTACTCTTGAACATTCATGTTATCTTGGCTAAGGCAGATAAACTCCTCTACCTTAACCTCCCTCTTCTCATGGGGAAAGTACCTACCAAGGAATGCTTCCTTAAACAACTCCCATTCTCTAGGACCCACTCCAACTGGCCTATTGGCCTTCCATTGAGTAAACCAAATTTGGGCAATGTCCTTCAATTAATAGGCAGCAAGGTTCGCTTTTTCAATAGAAGTAACTCTCATAGCATTGACTATCTCATACACCTAATCCAAAAACTCTTGGGGATCCTCTCCCACCTTAGAACCTACAAACACCGGAGGATTCATCCTCACAAATTCACTCAACTTAGAAACCATAGTACTCACATTGGGGTTCACATTAGCTTCAACACCCCTATTTGCTTGAGCCGCCATGGCTTGAGCTTGAGTAGTGATGAGTCCACAAATTGGACTCATTTATGGCTATATTTTAATAGAAATTGTTACCTCAAATGCTTATTTTATCTCAATATATGATGAAAACCTTTAAGTTTTAGGTATTTGAAGTTTGAAGCAGAGCATGGACACCACTTGGCAAAAAGGAATGAAAAGGCTAAAAAGAACGAAGAAAATGAAGGCCTAAAGATCGCCGAGTCCACTTGGTGAGTTGCCGAAGGGTCTCACTTTGCCTTTTGTTCCAGTGTGCTGAGATTTGAAGGAAAGGATCAAGTCTGCAGAAAAAGAGAGCAGTCGGTGCATCGCTGAGATGTTTCACAAGGCAGTACTATGTTTCCTAATGACCCAGAGCATGATGATGCTGAGGGATGGTGCAAGACTGTGATAAACTACATGAAAGGGCGAATCGCCGAGTTGATCTTTGATTCCAACTAATGTCTCCGAATGGTCCACTGCAGCACAAATTTCTTTAAAATTATAAATACTCGTTGAGAGTTTTAGCTTAAAGGATTTTTTTTTAGTGTGAAACAATTAATATAATTTTAGTACTTTTTATTTTTTTTTCTCTGAGTTTGAGAGGGTTTTGAAACTTGAAGAAGAAGAGAGTTTCATCTCCAAGGATTTGGACTTGAGTCTCTTGGATTCTTCATTCTTAGCCTATAACAAGACTCAAATCTTCATACCCATTTGAATGCAAGCTTATTTAGGTATAAATTTCTATCTCTTGATGTGTGGCTAAAAACCCCAATTCTTGGGGTGTCATTTAGCGAGTCTGGGTTAAGACTGTTGTTGGGTCTTGCTTGCTGATAGATTATATGTTGTTTAATAGTGATTTCGTCTAGTAGTTATGGTTAAATTTAACAAATTTGTAGTTGCAAATACAAGTTTATTTATGTGTTTTTGGCTTGCTCGAGAGAGAGGTCGCGAAACCAAGACTACTAGATTGATGGCCTAAGGAGTGGGTCGACATGAGGTTTAGCTCGAGAGAGTGAACCCTAGTCTCATATCCTAACACTCAGTTCAAGAGAGTGAGTCAGGTAAGGCGTAAGCTGGTCTTCATGCAGCAAGTGGGTGTCTGAGAGGAACCCATTTGAAACAGGGTAACTTGCTCGAGAGAGAACTTATTCCCATGTATTGCTTAGCCTAGTCAATATTACTCTATAAATTTTCTATCGAAAGCATGTACCCAATAATTTAAATTAACCCATATTGCGGTCACATCCTAGGAATCCCCTCTTATTACTTAGATTTCTTTTTTAATTTCATTGTTTTTTACTCACAAATGATAAACCCCCATTGTTAATTGACACTCTTGTATCCTCCTTTAGTTTACAATGTATTTAATCGTTAATGTCTTCAGCTACGACTATTTAGAACTAATTTTCTTTTTCTATTAATTCTCACAACCACTCCCTTGGGACTCGACCCCAACCCTTGGTTGGGTTATTATACTATTGCACAATTGTAGACACTTGCATCGGAAGTTGTGTCGTTGATAACGCACACATCAAAATGGTGCCACTGCCCGGAAGTGGTGTTATTTGGGAATTCTTAGTTAAGTAGAATTTTTTATTCTTCCTAGGTTTAGTTTTAATTGTAGTTTTTTTTGCCAGTTTGAATATCAAAGCAGGGAACTAAGGATGGAAAATCATTATGGATATCATATGGATCATCCCCTTCTAAAACTATTGAACCTCATGGACAACCTCATGACATTTAAACAGGCAGGGGATGAGACAATTTAGGAAATGTGGCTGAAGTTTCAAGCGGTGCTGCAACCATGCCCGCCTCATGGGATGACAGACAAGGGCCTACTAGACTGCTTCTACAGGGGTCTTGGACCCGACAATATAGGTATAGCCGATCAACTTTGCGAGGGCAGTATGGTACACCAGCCCTATGAAGTTGTAGCAAAACTCTTTGATGGCATGGTAGAACCCAACAAAGAAGCCAAAGATAAGAAGGAGTGGGACGAACTAGTCACCCAATTGGATGTTCTATCCAACTGAGTCACAGAATTGGAAGTACAAACCATGGGAAAAGAAAAGCACCCCTCCCTCCGAGAGTGTAAACATGGGAAGAAGCAGTGAGGTGTGCAAGATGATGGAATTCTTTCACTCATTCAAAAAAAAAAATGAAACACAGGAGAGGATGTTGAATGAAATGAAGGAGAACAACGAAATGCTAAACGAAGCGTCAACCTCTCACTCCATGACTATTCAGCAGCAGGATGCTCAAATCGATCATTTGATATCAGGTCATTATCCACCATTCACCGAGGACTCGCCTAATTACAACATGGGCAACTCCAAAAATGAAGAGTAGTTGTTGACTTGCGTCGTGTCGCAACGTTAACTAAGGCACTGTTTGGGAGGCAACCCAAAACCTATTATTATTTTTATATTTGCGTATTGGTAAAATAATGATGTGTTGGTATAGGTTGAATTGTGAGAAGTGCTCAAAAAGTGCACGGTGACAAGCAACAGATCCAATTGGCGAGTCACCAAAGAGGTCGGCGAACTCAACCTTATCCGCCATTTGACTCCAAACATCTCCAAAATTGGAGCCTGTAAAACTCAGTGAGCTTGTGAAATTATTGGCTTATCGCCGACTCTGTTAGCTATCTTGATAGAGACCGACGTTTGAACTCCTAGGTTTACTAGAAAGTTCTATAAAACTCGATGAAACAAGTGATTGCTCGGCGACACGCCAACTGACTCGGCAATTCATATTGATATCACCAGGTGCGTAGGAATTGGACAGCGCTTGACTAAAGTTGAAGCAGGGTGGTTGTGAAGCATTCAAGAAAGTGGGTTGAAAATAGGCATGTTGGTTTGCTTAGCGATGTTGCGTAGAGCTCACTAAATCACTCAATGACTCGCTTAACGTACCCACCTCGCCTTCTTTTTAATGCTAAAATTGTGGAAGGCCAACACCCAAAGTCACAGATGATCCATGCCGCCCTGACAGATGGAGCAACCGCATAGCATGGATCACTTCTTTACCTCCCTATTTGTCTTAGTTTTATTTTTGGGTACTTTTATTCGCATTTGAGGACAATTACTTTTATTTGTGATAGGGTGAGGCCCTCCTTTGTGTGGTATCAATGTTTGTGCTTTGTATATATTTGGGTTGTCTGTTTATAAATTGTGTTTACACTTCTTTCTATGGATGTTTGAGCTTATGGCTCCTTTTATTTTAAATTGCAAAACGATTTTGACCCTTTCAAAAAATTTTGTATTTTTTGCACATTTTCGCCACCCTTTATATGCTCTTGAATATGGTTGTTCTTTTGCAAAATTTAAGTCTCGGTTCCGATCAATATGGATGACTTGAATAGTGCTCTCAATCGAACAAACATGAATGCACGGCTATGATGAGGCCGAATGAAATTGCATAAACAATATGTGAACTCTTTGCATCTCATTGTGATTAGCCATTTATCAAATCAAGTCTCTTGTAATGATCATTGCACACTAGCAAAAGTGTGGAGTCTTGTATGACTTTAGTTTCGATGCCTTGTGTGATGAGCTTACTTTGAACCTAGCATGATAGATCCTAGAACTTGCCCCATTGTTCCGATCAACTAAGTGATGTTATCTCTTCATATCATCTTAGACAACTTCTAAGAGTGTGAGCCAATTTGACATATACCTCTTTTGTGACCTACCCTGTGAGTGTGTGATTCTCTTTTGAACACCCCTTGAGCCTTAACTTTCTTGGGAAGAATAGCCTACTCAGGCCAAAAACCTACGTTGGGGGTGTGGTGAAAAGAAAAAGGGAAGTGAAGAAGTGCCAGGAAAGTCTCCTCTTACCCATGGTTTTAAGAAAAATGGAACCTCTCCATACATATAAAAAAAAAAAAAAAAAAAAGAATGAAAAAGAAAGTTGTGGGATAAAAGTACAAAAAAAATAGGGTTCCCAAACAATCCATGGAAAGTGAATAATAGGATGACTTATGAGGACTACAGAGAATGATGAAGGAAAAGGAAAGGAAGCGTTGTGAGCACCACATGTCATGCGGATGAATATCACTGAGCTTAAATGACCATACCTTTGCACTCAACCCCATTACAAGCCTTAAAAAGACCTTTTTGATCTTGAGTGAGCTGAAGGCCAAATGAAGTTGCATAAACAATATGTGAACTCTTTGCATCTCGTTGTGATTAGTCATTTATCAAATCGAGTCTCTTGTAATGATCATTGCACATTAGCAAAAGTGTGGAGTCTTGTTTGACTTTAGTGTCGATGCCTTGTGTGATGAGCTTACTTTGAACCATGCATGATAGATCCTAGAATTTTCCCCGTTGGTCCGATCAACTAAGTGATGCTATCTCTTGATATAATCTTAGGCAACTTCTAAGAGTGTGAGCCAATTTGACATACACCTCTTTTGTGACCTACCCTGTGAGCGTGTGATTCTCTCTTGAACACCCCTTGAGCCTTACCTTTCTTTGAAAGAAACATGATGAAACCATAACCTTTCTTAATCCGCTACCTATAATCCTCTTGAATTGTGGTTAGTTGAATAGCCAGCTTAGGCCAAAAGCCTAAGTTGGGGGTGTGGTGAAAAGAAAAGGAGAAGTCAAGAAGTGCAAGGAAAGTCTCATCTTATCCATGGTTTTAAGAAAAATGGAACACCTCCATATAAAAAAAAATATGAATGAAAAAGAAAGTTGTGGAATAAAAGTACAAAAAGAAATGGGGTTCTCAAACAATCCATGGAAAGTAAATAATAGGTTGACTTATAAGCACTAAAGAGAATGATGAAGGAAAAGGAAAGGAAGTGTTATGAGCACAACATTTCTTGAGGATGAAAGTCATTGAGCCTAAATAACCATCCCTTTGCATTCAGCCCCATTACAAGACTTGAAAAGACCATTTTGATCTTGAGTAAGCTGAAACAAATGTTGATCGGAAAATAAGGGCAAACCTATGGGTGAAAGCATGCATTGTGTTCATCTTTGTGAGTGTGAAAGTTGCATCTAATTTCAAAGCTTTAAACTATGAACCATCATGTGATTAAGGAATCATTCTTTCTGTGAGGGCATTCGAACACTTTAGTTGAGCTTGCACTTGCATTTGAAGCAAGTATTGTGAACATGAGGTTCTTTGATATTGGTGAGTCACAACTTGAATCTTTGAGTACACATTTGATCTTTGCTTAAGTAAATTGAGTCTTGTTGTGTGTATTCATGATTGAGTCTTGTGTAGCACTGTTTGAGACACCTTTTTTGAAAAATTGAACTTGAGTTTGCTTGAGGACAACCAAAAGTTTAAGTTGGGGCTGTTGATGAGTCCATAAATTGGACTCATTTAGGGCTATATTTTAATAGAAATTGTGTCCTCAAATACTCATTCTATCTCAATATCTGATGAAAACCCTTAAGTTTCAGGTATTTGAAGATTGAAGGAGAGCATGGACACTACGTCTCAAAAAGGAACGAAAAGGCTAAAAAGAACAAAGAAAATGAAGGTCTGAGGATCGTCGAGTCCACTTGGAACTTAATAACTCCAGAACTCAATAAGTCAATGATACTACTCATCTGAAGAATGCTCTACTCGGAGGGTTCATGCAGAATTATGGGCATGAGCTACTCAACTCAAGGACTAAATGATACTTCTCATCTCAAGACTGCTCAATGCATAGGGTTCATGCGGAATTATGGGCACAAACTACTCAATTCAAGGACCTTTATGGGTAACTTGTAGTAGTCCTATGATTATGAATATAATCCCATAATAATTAGGAACTCAAACCTCAAGACTTAGAACTTGAAGATACTACTCCTTTCAAAGAAAATCAAGTTATGGAGTTCACGCGGAATTATGGGCATGAACGACTTGACTTCAAGGATCTCAATGATAATGTAGACTCATGAATAATTCTCCTCCTTTTCATACTCACTTACTCGAGTCTTGAAACAATTTAAAATTTATTATAGAAGACACCTCGAAAAGACTTGAAGGGACTTTCTCAAAATAACTCGGAAGAACTCTCAAGACTTAACTCTTAACTCTACCTTGAATTTGAATTATGAATTCAAGGTTATGATTTATGTTATGAATAATTTCTCGATGTTTAGAAGTAGGTTAGAGTTTTTAGAATCAGTAGGGATTTAAGGAACCCTTTTAAAGAACTTAAATCGATAGTTGATCTCGGAGGATACACAATTTAACTCAAAGACTTTCTTGACCTCTACTCTTAACTCTTCCTTGAATTTGAATTATGAACTCAAGGATAGTGACTTGGTATATCGGATTTCATGATGATTGGATGTAGGTCGGATAGTAAAAATCACTAAGAGAGTGAACACATGTTTTGAAAGATCAAATACGGAACGAAGAAGAGCGGCGGAAGGTACCTGACATTCCAGGAGCAGCAGTGGCGCACTGCGCCTTCCCTTAGTTGATTGAGGCTGGTTGATAAATGCTATCAAAGATGCTTCATCCAATGCTAAGCATCAGTGATCATTCAATAGTAATATAACCCAACTAGTGAGTTGGGGTCTAGTCCCAAGGGAGTGATTCGTACTCAAGAATCAATAGAAAAGCATAAATATGCTCAAGTTAATCATAGCTAAAAACATTTACGAATAAAAGTATGGTTTAAATTATAGGTGACACAAGTGTCAAATGTAAAGGGGGTTTGTTTGTACTATCAACTTGTAATGACACCCTCCTAGTCATTTATGGGTTTTGCCTTCTGTGTGTTGTTAGAGCATTCTTGTAGTGACCCTAAGTCATTTATGACTTGCTGGGACTGACAGTTCGGTCACCTGGTCGTTCGTTTGGTTGTTATGCAAGTTTTAGTGTTTTGGAGCTTATGAACCTTAAACGATCAGTTTTGATCAAAAGTTTAAGAAGATGACATTGGAATCCAATTCTGACAATTCCATCAGCTCCGAAAGGGTCATATTAGGCTAGTAGCATAGTTGGCACGAGTATCGAGGCTTTTGATACTAGTTTGGATCATTAGGCATTTTAGCCTTTGAATTTTAGCATAAGGTTGACTTTGGTCAACATTCTTGGAAAACGCGCTCGGGTGAAAATTTCGTCAGCGTGGTTAGCTCCGAAATGTCAAGTTTGATCTAGAACAACCTTTCTTTCGACTCTCGAAGCCTCTGGACTCATTCCGTGCCCCTCGGTGGATTATGGTTAAAATGGCTGGGTAGACTTGGTGATTTCAACAATCGCCCCCGGGCCTCTCTTTCTAGCTGGGCTGGGAGTGTGCTGCTGGCTGGGTGTCCCCAGGTCGTTCTTTCTAGCTAGGCTGGGAGCTGACTGCATGGTAGGACGACTCAAGATATCAACCTCACCCTCGGGTCCCTCTTTCGAGCTAGGCTGGGAATGGACTGTTTAGTAGGGTGCCCCCTGGGGTCACTCTTTCTAGCTGGGCTAGGAATGCACTACTGGTTGGGTGGAGTCTGATGTGTTATCTTGGTTACTTTGGGCTGGGAGCCTGGTTTTCTTCTTTCTCTGTAGACTTAGCTTTTTTGTGTACCTGTCGGGCTTATGGGGGTCCAGTTAGGTTTAGTTTAGTGGTACTTAGTTTATTTCTGGTATGCTCGTGTGCTTCCTTTTCTTATTCGTTTTGACCTCTTTGTGTCTAGATTCTATCATTTCTTCTTGTTTTTACCCTTTTTGCTCAGTCGGCCTTTGATGCCTACTAGGTACCTGTTGTTTTGGTACTCATGCTACGCTCTGCATTTATTTCGTGATGCAGGTCCCAGTACCAGTTACCAGCGGTGAGTAGTTTCAGCCTTCTTTTGCAGCTGTGATTCGGAGACAAGGGCGAGCACTTGGCGTTTTGGGTTGTCATGTCTCCATCTTTTGTTTTAGCTAGTCTTGTTGCCTTTGAGACACGCTTGTTGTGGTCCACTTTTGGGACTTGTACTCTTTTTGTTAGATAGATCTGTACTAGTGACTTCCAAGTTCTGGGAGGGATTCTGTATATATTTATTTTGGTTTGCTTCCGCCTTATTTTCCTTGTTTAGACTTTTGTTTTCGCTAGTTTCTGCCCTTACACTCATTGCTTGATGTTCTGGGTTATGAGTTGGCTTACCTACTGGTAGGGTATAGTAGGTGCCATCATGACTCGAGAAATCGGATCGTGACACAACTAAAATAGTAAATAACACGAAAATACGAATATAGAGATGGGATTCTTGGGATGTGATTGGATTATAGGCTAAGGTAAACAATTGGGTAATTGCAATTAATAGTAAACAGCTGCAAATTAGTGAATAAGCTAGACTTTAGTGGGGGTAAACTTTCTCTCGAACAATTTACCCCGAATCAAATTGGTTTTTCTCGAACACCAACAAGCAGCAATGAAGCACAGCCTTCGCTTTAGTCCATTCACTCTCTCGAGTTGAATATGTGGAAAAGGGTTTAGGATTCACTCTCTTGAACTGAACCCATGAAAACCCAATACCCACAGATCATCAATTCAGTAATTTTGGTTTTAAAACCCCTCTCTCGAGCAAGCCAAAAACATGAAGTTATGATTGTATTTGCAACTACAACCCATTAAATTCAACAACAAGTACTGAACGAAATCACTTTTAAACACTAAATAAACTATCAATTAACAATACCCAGCAGTTAAATCAACCCATAATCACATAATCACACCCCAAGAATTGGGGTTTTAGCTAGATATAGTAAAAAGGTAAAAATCGTTACCGAATTGTGTTTCCGTCAACTTTGTAGGATATAGTCTTTACAAAGGTCTAATATGAAGAATCTTCAACACCCACTTCATATTTCTTAGAAAAGGAAATCTTCAAATCTTCATAGCTAAGGAAATATTATCTCTCTTTTCAGTTCTAAGCTCTAAACTTCAAAAACTGAATAATAATATGATTCCACACAAAATCAGATTACTAAGCTAAAAATTTAAACAAGTATTTATATTTGTAAAAAAGTGTGCTGCGAAGGTCCAGTTGGCGCAGTAAGTCGGGATCGCCGATCCACTTGGCAATCCGCCCTTTGGTCAATTCCATCGCCTTTTTGCTTTGGCCGTCAGCATCTTCAAGTTCTGTAACTTTGGGCGATATGGCACTGCATCGTGGAATCGTTCAGTGACTCGCCGACTGCTCCTTTCTCTCGCCGACTAGATTTTCTCCTTTAGGGCTTGGCACTCTGGACCATTAGGCGAGACCCTGGCCGTTCGGCGACTCACCTAATGGGTTAGGCGATCCTCAGGCCTTCTTTCCTTCATTCTTTCAGTTGCCTTGTTCCTTTTTGCTCAATAGTGTCCACGTTTTGTTCCTCAATCCAAATATCTTAAATTCAAGGATTTACATTAGTTATGGGTACAAAATATGCATTTGAGAATACTAAATCTATTCAAATAAAGCCCTAAATGAGTCCAAATTGTGGACTCATCAACACCCCTAACTTAAACTTTTGCTTGTCCTCAAGTAAAACTCAAGTTCAGCCGTTCAAAAAGGATGTCTCAAATAGTGCTACACAAGACTCAATCATGAATGCACACAACAAGACTCAACTTACTCATGCAAAGATCAATTGTGCACTCAAAGACTCAAGTTGTGACTCACCATTATCAAAGAATCTCAAGCTCACATTACTTGCTTCAAATGCAAGTTCAAGCTCAACAAAGGTGATCAAATGCCCTCACACAAAGAATGATTCCATATTCACACATAATGGTTAAGCAATTTAAAGTTCCAAAATCAAATGCAACATTCACACCCACAAAGATGAACACAATGTATGATTTCACCCATAGGTTTTTCTGTATTTTCCAACCAACATTTGTTTCAGCTCACTCAAGATCAAAAAGGTCTTTTCAAGGCTTGTAACGGGGCAGAGTGCAAAGGTATGGTCATTTAGGCTCAATAGCTATAGTCCTCGTAAGATGTGGTGTGAATAACACTTCCTTTCCTTTTTTTCATCATTCTTCATTTGTGCTCACAAGTCATCCCATTATTCACTTTCCATGGATTGTTGGAAACCCCATTTCTTTTTGTATTTTCACAACTTTATTCCACAACTTTTTCATTCTTTTCTTCTTTTTCTCTCTTTTATTTTTGTATGGAGGGGTTCCATTTTTCTCAAAACATGGGTAAAAGGGCACTTTCTTGTACGTCTTGATTTACCTTCTCTTTTCACCACACCCCAACTTAGGCTTTTGGCCTAAGCTGGCTATTCAAACAAATCACAAATCATGAGGATTATGGGTATTGGATCAAGAAACAGTCATAATGTTTTCATCAAGTTTCTTCCAAGAAAAGGTTAAGGCTCAAAGGGTGCTCAAAAGGAGTTCACGCACTCACAAGGTAGGCCACAAAAGAGGCATAATGTCAAATTGTTTCACACTCTTTAAAGTTGACTAAGATCATATCAAGAGATTGCATCACTTAGTCAACCAGACCAACGGGATAAATTCTAGGTGTCATCACACATGGTTCACGGTAGGCTCATCACACAAGGCATTGACACCAATGACAAACAAGACTCCACACTTTCGCTAGTGTGCAATGTTCATCACAAGAGACTCAATTTGATACTTGGCTAGTCACAACAAGATGCAAAGAGTTCACATATTGTATGTGCAAATTAATTTGGCCTCATCGCAACCGCACATTCATTTTAATTCAATTTTGAGCACTATTCAAGTCATCTGTATTGATCAAAACCGATACTCAAATTTGCAAAAGAACAGCCACATTCAACACAAACAAGAAGTGGAAAAAATTTTCGAAAGGGGTCAAAAATCATTTACAATTAAAAACATGGAGCCACAAGCTCAAACATCCACAAGATGCAATGTATAAAACACAATTTCATCTCAAAAACCAATATATAAACAAAACCAGAGAGTCACATGATCATAAAGGTGGGCCTCACCCCACCACAAATAAAGCATTTGTCCTCAAATGCAAACAAAAATATCCAAAAGTGAAATAAAGTAAGACAGAGAGGGAGGTAAAGAGGAGGTCCTGTCTACATAGTCGCTCCATCTGTCTAGGCATCAGTGTCTGGTGAATCACTCTGGTCTGGGGTCTCAGTACCTAGAGTCACCTCAAAAGAAACAGCAGTACCAGACCCACTAGGAGTTGCCAAGGGTATATCCACCAAAAAGGCCTGCACAGCTGCATAGAATCCTCGGACCCATGAAGAAATATAGGGTCCTCGGGGATTAGTCTCCCTATCAGAAATGGGCCTCTTTCTCTTGCCTTTATCTCTAAGTGGAGGTTCTCGTCTTTCCTTCTAAAGAGGATTTGACCCCCCTTCATTTATTATGATATCTCGTGCTCTTTTTCGGGGTGGCATGACAATATTGATCTTTACCATATCTGCAAAACATCAGGAAAAAGTTAGAAAACCTTCAAAAAAAAGCACAGAAAAATAGTTGCAGACATACTTGCTGAACCAGTCGATGAGTCGCAAAATCGCTTTGGCGAGCTAGATCGGGCTTGTCTAAAGGATTGGCTCTAAAATGCTAGTATGTCGGCGATAAGAAGGGCCTTTCGGTGATTTGCTGACATTTTTCGGCAAGCAAGGATTAGTCTGCCGAAAGTTAAAGTGCAAAAAGGGTTCAGAGGTGCAGACAAAGGGCGAACAAGAAGACTTTTCGACGAGTTGCGAGTGCCTTCCGCAACCTCAGGTATCTTGCCGAAAGTTACAGAGCCCAACAACACATTAAGCATGAATTTAAAGGCGAGATGGAGAACTTCGGTGAATCGTCGAGTGGTTCGGCGAGCTCGACCTAGCTCGCTAAACGACCCAATGTGCCTACTTTCAACTCATCATCTCAAATTCAACCCCGCAACCCCCGAAAACAAAATCAAAGCATACACTAGTCAAATTAAAGCAAGACCCATAACACCCGTTACCTCAGGATACTCAGACTTTTTCCGATTTTACCAAATTTGGCCAATTGACAATATTTGCCCTTAAGAAAGACATCACCCGCTCTATCATTGGGCAAATTACGTCATTTGGCACAAATACAGGCTACTCACACTTCACCCAACCAAACTAAACAACATGCAAGCACAACCCCACAAAATTTAAATCATTTCAACGCACAAGAATACAGGATTTGAACAATCAAAACAATACTAGCAAGATTATCAAATTAAAATAAGCATTTAAACATTTTAATCTAATCAGAGAGGCCCCATCACACATCACTAAAATAAGATCATTGCAAATGAGTACAAAATTGCTAAAAATAAATTCGGGGTTTGGAAAACCAACCTTAGATGCTGATTAAAATACTTTTGAAATGCTATGCGGCAATGTAATCCACTCCGAACACAAATTCAACGACTAAAATGCGAAGAAAAAGCATGAAATATAGAGACTAGAGTGGAGGTGTGAGTGTGGGAAGATAAAAAGTGAGGGAAAGTGAAAGAGATGGAACTTTAAACCTTTGGCCTTTTAAAAACCATCCAGTTCTCACCCATTCGGCGACATAAGTTTTTGTTCACCGATCCACTCGGTGACATGCTGAGTGGGCTCTTACCTCGCTGAGTTTTACATGACCTCCAGTTAATATGGGGGTCCAAACGGCGGACTAGATCGCGATACCCATCAGGTCGGCAATTCGCCAAGTTGCTCTTGGGCTCGCCGAGTTTTACAGACTCCAATTTAAAATTGTCTTAATTCCAATGGTGGTCTGGGTCGGGGTCACCGACTTATTCAGCGATGGACTGACTGGACCATTCGCTCGCCAACCTGTACTTTTCAATCACTTTCCACACTTTAACCTGCACAATCAACGCACCATTATTCTAAACTTAAAAAGAAAGAAAATAAAACTTGGGTTGCCTCCCAAGCAGCGCCTTAGTTAACGTCATGGCACGAAGCAAGTCCACCTTCAAACCTCATTCTTGGGGTTGACCATAGTGTCACTAGGCAAGCCCCCTTGCTGTATTGGGTTTAGATGAGACGAGATATGACCCATTTGGGTCTCCAACTGCTTGATCGACACTGAATAGGATGTGACTGTCTAACTAAGGGTCAGCATGTCTTCTTTCATCTCTTTCAAGATCTTTTCCGACCCCTCAACTTTGTTGAGGATACGAGAAAGCATATCTTTAGACCGACCACCTTCCGAATCCTTTGGCTTTTGGCACTCGTGGGGAGGCACATACCTATCCTTCTCCCAATTCTTCCAATTTGGATTACGGTCCCTCTATTCACGATCTCGATCTTTCCAACCTTCATCCCTATTCCAACCTTGGTTACCACCCTGCCTCGGGTAGTTTGAACGATAACCACCGCCTTGGTTGGCTAGGAAATTCACCTATTCATTATACAAAGCCTCAAACTTGGACTCATCCAGATTAGCACACCCGACACCTACGACATTGACACTTCGAGCACCAGCTCCCATGACATTTTTAGATAAAATGTCAAGCTGTGTCATGATCATGGCCATGTTCTGGTCCCTCTATTGGTATTTCTCCATCTGCTCTTTGGTTAGTTTAATCGTGAGAGGGGAGACCTGATCTTCACGGGTATACCACGCCCTGTTTATGGTAGTCATGCCATCCAAGAGCTGAGCAGCTACCACATAAGGTTGCTGCATCAAACCTCCAGGAGAAAGTTGGTCAGCAACACCCTTATTTACCGAGTCAAGACTGTGGTAAAAATACTGCAACAACACGTTATCAGGCAAGCCATGGGTTGGGCATTGAAGCACCAACTTTTTAAATCGCAACCAAGTTTCATGAATTGGCTCTCCTTCTAGACGCTTAAAGCTCTGAATGTTGTCCCAAAGATTCATCATCTTCTAGGGAGGGAAAAATTGCATTTAAAATGCGGTAACAACTCCTCCCACGAAGTGATTGATTCATGTGGCAATTCAGTCAACCACTTGTACGCTTCTCCCATCAAATAGAATGGGAACAACCTCAATCGGACCGATTCTTGGGAGATATTCTTGAAGGAGAATGGTCTGCATACATCCACGAAGATTCTAATATGCTCATGGGGATCCTCATGAGCCAACCCATTGAAAAGCCCTTTTAGTTGCAAGAGTTGAAATATAGTACTCGTGATGTGGAACATCGCATTCCCTTTGGCCGAAGGCAAGCGAATGGTACCAATACCTCAATGAGATGGGGGTTAGCGTGAGGCTCGTTGACATCGTTGAGGTTTCTGATGTCATCTTGATGGCCTACTTGGCTTCTATTGCTGTTGTTCACACTCATACTTCCTGTTTGAACACACAAACAAGCAAAACAAAACTAAAAATTAAGTAAGTATCATTATAACTAACAAGAACAACATTCAACTTAACTAAATATTCTCGAGTAACACCACTCCCCAGCAGCGGTGCCATTTTGATAAATGCCATCAAAGATGCTTCATCCAATACTAAGCATCAGCGATCGTTCAATAGTAATATAACCCAACTAGTGAGTTGGGGTCGAGTCCCAATGGAGTGGTTCGTACTCAAGAATCAATAGAAAATCATAAATATGTTCAAGTTAATCATAGCTGAAAACATTTACGAATAAAAGCACGGTTTAAATTATAGGTGACACAAGTGTCAAATGTAAAGGGGGTTTGTTTGTACTATCAACTAAAACAGTAAATAACACAAAAATACAAATATTGAGACGGGATTCTTGGGATGTGATTGGATTATGGGCTAAGGTAAACAACCGGATAATTGCAATTAATAGTAAACAGCTGTAAATTAGTGAATAAGCTAGACTTTAGTGGGGGTAAACTTTCTCTCTAACAACTTACCCCGAATCAAATTGGTTTCTCTTAAACGCCAATAAGCAGCAATGAAGCAGCCTTTGCTTTAGTCCATTCACTCTCTCGAGCTGAATGTGTGGAAAAGGATTTAGGATTCACTCTCTCGAGCTAAACCCATGACAACCCAATACCCACAAACCATCGATTTAGTAATTTTGGTTTTAAAACCTCTCTCTCGAGCAAGCCAAAAACACAAAGTTAAGAATGTATTTGCAACTTCAGCCCATTAAATTCAGCCACAATTACTTAACAAAATCACTTTTAAACAGCAAATAAACTATCAATTAACAATACATAGCAGTTAAATCAACCCATAAACACATAATCACACCCCAAGAATTGGGTTTTAGCTATATATAGTAAAAAGGTAAAAATTGTTACCGAGTTGTGTTTCCATCAACTTTGTAGGATTGATATAGTCTTTACAAAGTCTAAGATAAAGAATCTTTAACACCCTCTTCCAATTTCTTAGAAATGGAAATCTTCAAATCTTTAAAGCTAAGGAAATATTGTCTCTCTATTCAGTTCTAAGCTCTAAACTTCAAAAACTGAATAAAAATATGATTCCACACAAAATCAGATTACTAAGCTAAAAATTTAAACAAGTATTTATATTTGTCAAAAAGTGTGCTGCGAAGGTCCAGTTGGCGCAGTAATTTGGGATCGCCGATCCACTTGGCGATCTGCCCTTTGGTCAATTCCATCGCCTGCATCTTCAAGTTCTGTAACTTTGGCCGATATGGCATTGCATCACGAAACTATTCGAAGACTTGCCGAGTGCTCCTTTGTCTCACCAACTAGATTTTCTCCTTCGCTTGGCACTCTGGAACATTAGGCGAGACCCTGGCCGTTCGGCGACTTGCCTAATGGGTTAGGCGATCCTTAGGTTTTCTTTCCTTCGTTCTTTTAGCTGCCGTGTTCCTTTTTGCTCAATAGTGTCCATGCTTTGTTCCTCAATCCAAATACCTGAAATTCAAGGATTTACATCAGTTATGGGTACAAAATATGCATTTAAGGACACTAAATCTATTCAAATAAAGCCCTAAATGAGCCCAAATTGTGGACTCGTCACGGGCGCACTGCAGGCGCACTGTGCCAGCCCTCAGTTGACTGAGGCTGGTCTAGGGCGTACTGCAAGCGCAAGGCGCCAGTCTCTCAGCCACAATAGGGGTGCGCCACCCCAGCCACGTTCCAAATGAATTCGATAAACTTTTTCTTCAATTTGTTTTAGCCCTACCTCGTCTAAACTCGAATGATATCCTCCAAACTCTTTTGGATCCTTAAATCCAACCTAATTATAGACAATTCTACACCAAAAATCCACCAAGAGTCGCTCACCTCAAGAATTCAACAAGGACTTCATTATCAAAAACGAAGCACAAAACTTCAAGAACTTAACAAGATTATCAATATACTCAATCTCATGGATGAAATTCATAAAACAAACTCATAATTGGCGTGTGGGCGAACAAACTCAACGCTATGGAAGCTTACATACCTCTTAGGATAAAATCCTTGGCAAAATGCCTTGAAGAACCTCAAAAATCTTGAACGCTCTTCCTTTTCTCCTCTTTTCCTCTTCTTGAACTCCTCTAAAAACCCTAAGCGTATTTTAGGAATAATTAAAACTGATTCTAATTAGTTTAGACTCCTAAAACCTTACTAAAAATGTTTAAATCTGATTGGGTATGGAAAGGACCAAAATACCCCTCATATTTTTGGGTAACTTTCCTTAATTGAATGACTTAACTTCAAACGGGCATATCTCCCTCATACGAGTTCAAAAATTAGCAAACTCAGCAACGTTGGAAATAGGATTCCAAGACCTTTTATTTGATATCTTATGGGTCTCCTAACTCTTTCAGTGCTAAAAGTTATCGTCGTTTAAAGTTGACCCAAAACTTAAAAGAACTTAGGAATGACTTGAATGGACTCTCTTCTAAAACCCTAAGCATATTTGGATTTATGAAAACTGACCCAAATTAGATTTGTCCCTAAAATATTACTAAAATTCATTTTAAGTTGATTGGGTAAGGAAAGGAACAAAATACCTTTCATATTTCGGGTAACTTTCCTTATTTGGACAGCCTGACTTCAAACGGGTATATCTCCCTCATACGAGCTCAAATATTAGCAAACTAGGTGGCATTGGAAAGAGGACTCTGAGATATTTCATTTGATATCCTATGGATCCCCTAACTCATCTTGTGCCAAAAGTTATGGTCATTTGAAGTTGACCTCAAACTTAGAAGAACCTAGGAATGACTTGAAGGAATTATCTTTAGTTCTTTTTGGAACTCAAGGTGCTACATCTAGCGACCCTAAAACTTAAGAAAATTTTATATTCCTTCGTGAAATCTTACTCACAACGAATAATGGTTTTAGTTTTAGCTCAAAAAATTTATGGGGTGTTACACAGATAAATAATCAATCATTGCTTAAAAGAATAAGGTTTTACGATCTGAAATATAATATATTACATACTAAAGTAATTGTATGTTTCATACCAATAAATTATAATCAATTTTTCTCTCAATTGATTTTTGGTCAGAGGCCAAATAATTTTTTTATCTGATAATTTTAATGTGCGGTATATGATTAATAAATATATCCTGATGCACAAAGATAAATTCTCCAAAACAAGTTGAGATATATGTTAGTTTGTCTAACATAAGGGGAAGATAAGATAAGAAGCAACCAAGAGTTGCAAAAGCTCATATTGAATATCCCTAAAGGACAGAGTCTATGACAGGCATGAAGCATAATAGACCAATCGATTATAAATAAGAGAAAATACATTTAAAAACCCTAAACTTGGCAGCACAACTTATTTTAGCACTTAAACTACACGGGTGTTTAAAAACCCTCCTTAACATCTTTGAAGTGAACTAAATACAACCCTGGAGTAGAGTACTACTATCACCTGCCACATCATAGCCATGTAAGCACCACGTCACAGTCATGTAAGAACCACGCCATTAATTTTCAATATTTTTTTTGCTTATTAACCTCTTTTATTAAATACTTTTTAAAATTCATTACACTAATCAATTAATTAAAAATACATTTTAAAATCAAAATTGCCCAAACTTCTCTTCTACGCACCCCTCTCTCTTTCTTCTTTCTTGATTTTCAGCCTTCACTAACTTCTTCTTTTGTCCCGACCATTTTCGGCCTTCAATAGTTGTTTTCTTCTTCAACATTCATCAAAAATTTTAAAAAGAATAGCATACTTACTTTTTCTTCTTCGAACCCTCTCCCTCTCCCACAAATCTGCCCCTGGGAGAATGATATTTTTGAAAGTTATTTTTTCTTAACAACTCAAATGAAAATTGAAGGTTGTATAAGAAAGTTGATAGACCCACATTTTTTGCATCACAACTAATAGAAATCAAAATGGGTTACTTTAAATTCAAGAAATTTTATATTTAATAATATGAATTAGGTGCTAGGTTTTTTGGATTAATGAAGGGCTGGTGAGGAGAGGGATGACAATGAAGAAAAAATGACTAATATGGAAGAAGTAAGGTACAAGGAGTGCTTCAATGGAGAAGAAGACATTAGGAGAAGACAACAAAATAAAGAGAGAACAAAAAGATTAAATATCTTTTAAGGAAAAATCAAACTCACAAATTTCATTTACTTCTAAATAAGAATTTTCACATATTTTTTAAATTTAACTTATAAAAAAAAACTAAAAACTATTAGTTATACATTGGCCAATAAAAAAATGTCATGTGTATGATTTTACCATTCAATTTTTTTATTTTTATTAGTTCACGCGCGTTTAGGAAAGTGAGTACACTCACTTTGCCACGTCAGCTCTTAGGGTCGTATTTAATCACTTTAAAATTGTTAAAGGGTGTATTTAAACGCTCGTATAGTTAAAGTACTAAAGTAAGTTTTGCTGCCAAGTTTGGGGGGATTTGATGTATTTCCTCTATAAATAAAATAATTCTTGAAAAGCGGGAGGAGCAAAGGATAAAAAATGATCATAATAAGGAGGCAATGTGCTCCTGAAGAGCATGTGACATAACACTTCATGGAACCTCATGAGAGGGGTAGGTACCTGAAAATAATGAAGTCATGAGATCTCATTAAGTTATAACATATTATGAACCGATACAAAATGATATATCGTTGATGACATCTTTGATACTATTGTCTTTGATCCAATAATGCTCAATAGTATAAAAGATTATGATGATATGAATTCTACATCTATTTAAGCATGTTGGTGTAGAAATAATTATGAAGCGAAAAGTGGAACGATGCATCTTGATAAGCCTAAAGCTTATTTGACTTGCAGTCTAGACACTAGAAGATATCATACATTTATTATTGAATGTTGTCACTTCACAAAATTGATATGAAAATTCCTGAAGGATCCAAAATCTAAAGCATATGCAAGTTTTTATAAAAACTTGTTTATAATCCTCATATGGATTAAATGAAGCAAGAATTTTTCATATTTGTTATGAAAATAATTGAACTCTTGAAGAGTTTTCAAAAAGCAATAGACTATTTGCTTAAAAAATTGAAGTGAGGAACTTGCAGAATATTTTGATCTTGATAGATGATTCATAAAAGGAGAAAGGTTGAACCACATTTTGCCAAATCTTTTCTACACACATGAGCTTCAAAAGAATGTTGATATCAATGTTCAACGGATTTGTCCGAGTGGTAATGTGGTTGATTTATTCACCAAGTCTACCAACTACAACTTTCAAGAACATGGTGCACAAGCTTGAAATGCAGAGATTTAAGTATCTGGATTGATGTTCCCAATATGGGAAGTTAATACGTGTTTTACACTTTTTTCTTACGAGGTTTTGTCCCACTGAATTTTCATTGTAAGGTTTTTAATGAAACAGTTTAGATGCGTATTATTAGATATGTGTACTTTTTTCCTTCACTAAAATTTTCTTTTTTAAAAGTTTTCTTTAGCAAGGTTTAATGAGGCACATCATCTACGAATTAGACATTCAATGGGGGAGTGTTATATATATATAGTGAATGTCTCTCTTTTAGAGAAAATTTAGGAACCCTAATTTTGGGACCAAGTCAATTTCCGCCTATAAATAGAGGGGTTTTCTTCATTGTAAAACCATCCCTTCAAGAGAAATAATAAGTCTTCTCTCTACTTTCTACTCATTGTTTTATATAGTTTCATAACAAGTTTTATTTTTAAGAATGAATAACTAAAGCTTGCAACGAAAATATATATATAAAAAAAGTAAATAAAGTGAAGGGTATTTTTGTAAACAAACAACTTGTTCTTAAAATTTATGCAATGCATATTATTTTGAATACAACAAACCAAACCGTCAATAGGGAAAAATCTTAGCATAACTTATCTCATCATAACTAATCACAACACAACTTATCCCATCATACCTAATTTCATCATAATTTGTATCCAAACCAAACAACCCCTAAGTGTATCTAAATGAGGAATGTAATTGAAAGATATAAATTGAATAAATCACTCATATAATAACTTTGGAGTATCTATGTTTACAACTTCTATAATAATTCAAAATCCTTCCAAAAGTTTCGGGAGTCAACAAACTTAACGCTTTTTCTTCTCCAAAATTTCGCTCCAATAATTTTGTGCTTCTATAGTTCAACAGTGGTCAATATCACTGTGTTGTTGAGACATTTCAGAATGTTGAATTCTTTAGAGTATTTATGATGGTTATAAAATTGATGAAATTCATTTAAAAGGAAGTTCTACGTACAACGATATCATTGAAGCTATTTCAACATAATTCTAAATCGATAAATGTCGGAAAGATATAGAGATCAGCAATTTTAATGGAGAGTTGAAATGAGATGAGCATGAGATTGTTTATGGGATTAAAACGACGTAAATCAAATACAACTCACATATATACTTGTCCAAATACAAGAATCATATATTTGGGATATATTGGCATATACATATACAAGTTCAAATATCTATATGCTTGAGGGATACAATTCAGATACACAACTAAAGTTATTATTTATCATAGTCATAAACACTTTACGAGGGTCCTATTACCCCTATACATTTTCAAAATGGAATATATATCCCCTTAAAAGGTCACGCCCATATTTGTGTTAGATAGTGAATGCACACACCCTTGCCACGTAATAATATTATTTTTTAATAAAAAAATTATTATCTTTTTTTTATTCTATTTTCCTTTTATATTTTTTTTTCTTCTCTTTCCAACCCTTTTCTTCTTTTCTTTTTCTTTTTCTTGACATTTGTTTGATGAAACTTTTTCTGTCATTGAAGAGAAAATTTCAAGTTTTATTTGTGACAGTATAAAGTTTACAGTCATGAAATGTGCACTTATGAAATTTTCAAGCTTTATTATTGAAAGGTGAAGTTACAAATCTATAATATTATTTCATTTTCTTCCATTGATCAATCTTTTTTCCACTATTTTCATCTTCCTTGCAAACATCAAAAGTTCATCAATCAATCCAACTCACTCCTTCCTTCCTACCATTAATATTATCAAGTCCTAAACCTTTGATATATCAAAAAAAAACTCAAATTAAGGAGGAGTTGACGACATGTTTCGATGTTTTCATCATCGATGACCGCTATGGCAATTTTGAAGAGTAAAAATCTGGCAAGAATTTGGATTCCTAACCGTTTCATCCACCATTTGATTGATACTCAAGTTATTTTCATGGATGCATTTTTCAAATTCTTCAAATTGGGGTAATGGATACATAACAATGGATCTGTTCATTTCTATTTTCAAAATCACATATGGATTTCGTTGACAGCCCAAAATTCTTTTTGAACTTGAATTTAAATTATTAAACTAGGGCACCAAAAATCAACATAAGAAATTTCCAACCCATTTGGCCCTATGGTTTGGCACGTAAAATGATGAGTAACAATTTAATAATATTAACACAGAATTGGTTTTCAAAATTTCCTAATTTCATGCACAAACTGAAAAAATCTAAATTCTAGAATCAAGAGGAATAATGAAATTCCATGGTGAATCCAATAAATGTGCAGTCGCAGCGGGTTAGGGAAGGTGAGTGGTGAGAGATTTGGTTTATGTTGTTGTGAAGAAAAAATGAAATAAATAAGAAAAAAGAATAATAAAAAAAAACACATATTTATGAAAAGAAATTTTAAAATAAAATTTTATTATCTGTGTTGGTCCTCACTCTCTGTGTCATGTAAGCATCTAGGGAGTAAATCATGTCATTTTTAAACAGTTCAGATGGGGGATAGGACACCCATAAAGTTCGAGTGTGTATTTGAGATTTCAGGTATAGGTTGAGGGGGCTTTAGATCATTTTCTCCATTTTTATTGGGTTGTTTCAATGCGTGGATCTATTCTCTGCTACAATGGCATTCGATGGAGTAAAAGCAACAACCGCAAAAAAAAATACTGCAATAGATTGTTCTAGAGTGAAATTCAGCATCGATGAAAGTTTATTTTTGGTAGATTCATAATGGTGTGTTCTAACTCTATTAATAATACTCTTGTTTGAAAAAACAATAGCTATCAAAGTATATTAAAAAAGGCTTAAATAAATGAAGTTTCAATAATTTAGTATAACTATCGAAAATAGGAAGATAATATCAAATTCAAGGTTATAGGAAATCTAATACATGACTTAAACAATGGTTGAAAGAGTTATAAACCTCAATAATCGGATCGTATTGCTTAGTTTTTGATTGTTCAAGCGATAGAGATCATGAAAGGGGTGAAGGAAGGAAGAGAATGGAGGAGCTGAATGTGGGATGATAAATTGAGTGAAACTATGTTGAATTGGACTGAAAGCATTAATAGGGAATTGATTGCGTGTACAGATACACAATTGCTCTATTATAAGCTATTTTTGTAAGAAGAAGTATCATCACATATGGTACAAAAGAGAGAAGTTGCTCGCTTAGTAAGCACCCCTCACTTCCAACTTAAAGGGTGTTTAGTTCAAGACACCAAAGGAGTAATGGTGGAGCTCCCAAGAGGAAGGTTGGAAAAAAACATATGATACAAAATTCTTAAAAAGTGGAATAACATGAAACCATTTGGAAGTATAAGATTATGACATACAATATTATGAAAGTTGTCTATATAAGTAGGTTTCCAAAATATAAATCATGTTTTGACAACTAAACATCCAAACATCTAAATGAGAAAAACAGGCAATTTTCACTTTTTTCTTCAATGGTCTACTTTAAATAGTTTTCAACATATTGGAGTTTCGTATAGTGAGACAGTTTCTTATGTAAATGTCCTCTAATGATATTAACCTCCATACAAAGGTAAATTAAATTCTCTCTGGTTCTATGTACTTATTGCTTTATACATCTAAACACTCTTTGAAAAAACGTTTAATAATACAAGTTTTATGACTACGTTGCCCTTATTTGCGAGCGTTTGGTCTCTTAAGTTTTTGAACTTGTTTATAGAGAGATAAATAAGAAAAATGCAGATAGATGATAAGATGGTGTATATATACAAAAAGCCAAAACAAGCAAGGAATTCTAGTAAGTCTGATGTCTGCCTTTAAAAGGCAACAAAATTGGTAAGGATTAGCAGTAGAAATAATTATCTTACCCATCGGATGAACCATAGCAAGTAATTCTAATGACTTGAGTTGCATCCAAAATATCTCCCAGGTGTTAATATATTCTTCCTACATATGAACATTCTGCTAACTGCCCATAACAGCCCAAATGCAGATAAAAAAGCCCTGCCCCCTGTATTAGAGATTAAACAGATATCTAAGATCTTCTACAGTTAATCGACTAGCTGTGCCTCCACTTTGATCTTCACCAAAAGCAGATGCAACCATGTTCCTCTTGTCCTCCTGAAATTACAAGTCCAAAGATTAAACAATGAACACCACACAAGATACGAGTGCATTTATACTGCATCAGAGGTGCTTAGAGCCTCAATCTTCCAAATAACAAGGATGGGATTTGAGAAGGTAGAAGGCCAGAAACAAACAAACTTATGCAATTTCACTTTGACCTCCTCGAGAACCCTGAATCTAGCCTAAAATTGCATCATGACATAAAAGTATGCAGTTCAACTAAATAACAAATAGAAATGTGGATTCCAACAGATGCAGTGACAGCGTATGAAGTGAGGTAAACCTGGAGAGCTATTATTCGATCTTCAACTGTATCTTTGACAGTTAAACGAGACACGGTAACTGCACGAGTTTGTCCTATTCTGTGAGCTCGATCAATAGCCTGATCTTCAGTGGTTGGATTCCACCAAAGGTCCAGAAGAATTACATGAGAAGCTGCCACCATATTTAGGCCAAGATTTCCAGCTTTTAGTGACATCAACATGACAGTCACCTGCAAAAGAGCATATTCTTGAATTCAGAAACACAATAAGGTCCAAGAGAAAGAAACGCTCAGATGGGAAAATCCAGAGTAAGAAACAGAACACTAGGTACCAATGTAGTATTAAAGGAATGACAAGATAAAGTCTTTAGTCCACCTCTCTGTTAAGTGTTTCATGAAGCCATGCAATAATTACTAAACTAAATTTAGTGAGCATGGTGCTAGAAAAAAGTACTCCTCTCGTCAGTATAAAGAGTGATTATAAGAAAAAGTTCATTTGAACTCTTAGAATGAATTGATTGAATGCATGACAAGCGTATTGCAGAAAAAAAATATAAACATAATTTCCTGAATAAAGAACATATGTACGAACATTAGGGGTGGGCATATAACCAAAAAAAAGTTATCAAACCAAAATTGCAATTTTTCATTTTTGGTTTTTCCGTTTACTCGGTCCATTCAATATCAACTTTTTTTCTAACTTTGGGTTTTCGGTTCGATTGTCGGTTTCAATAATTCATTATTTGAGTATTTTGGTTAACTGAAAAACCGAAATTTATAAAATTCAGTTCCGATCCCCTTTAGTAGTTATGTTATAACCCAATTGCTAATTGCCCCAATATTTGAAGCCCAAACCTTTCCACTGAAAAAGGTCCAACACCCAAGGCAGTTTCTTCAATTCCAACTTAACGCCATTGCTGACTTGCTCACTGCTGTTATTTTGCCTTGCAGCACCACTCAATGATGCTGGGCAGCCACATCCCACTGTCCATCACCCTCGTTGTCACCGACTACCTTCGTCCTCTGCTCGTTCAAGCCTCCAGTTTTTGTGCTGCTGCCCTCTACTCTTTGAGCCTACTCCTTCACCTCTGTGAAGATGTATGCTGGTCTATCTTAAACTTTGTATAATTGCAAAATGTACAAAGAAGACAGATTCAGTATTGATACCAATAAATTGCTACATCTCCTTCCATTTAATTTTTAGAGGATTTATTCTTTTATTTCATTTACAGTCGTGTGATCTTTTCTCCACAGTTCTGTCTGTAAATGTTGTTGAACTATATATTCAGATATAGAAGTTAGAAATGGTGTTAAACTGAAAAACCAAACCAATAACTTGTAACAACCCAACCTCTCCTTTTGCATAATTGTGTGCCGTTGCATGATTAAAGTTTTGCATAGGCATATATTATGTGTTTTGGACTTGTTGGTAAGCTTAGGTTGGGACACGAGGGGCTTGTTGAAGCTTGTCATCGATATCTCCCTGAGACTGTCCAAAAAGGGCTCATTTTTGTTACCGAAGATTAGCAAGTTGTAACAAACATGGCATTGTCTAGTAGATCAACCCAATTCCTTTGAGTTGTCATCACATGGTGGTGCCTCAAGTATTCCTCCTGCAAATGATTAATTCTTTCAGTTTGCCAATCGATTGGTGGATGATTTGCCGTGAGAATTTCAAATCAGTCTCCATCATTTTAAACAAAGCAGTCAAAAACCGGTCTGTGAATTTCGGATCTCTATCACTCACAATATTTGATCCACTGAAATGTTTCACCGCATGCTTATAAAATAACACTGTAACTACTTCAAAAGGACAAAAGGTAGGACGAACAATGAAAATCTCATACTTTGAGAAACTATCAACCACTACCATAATTGACGTCATATCATTAACTTCACAAAACCTGCCGATGAGGTCCATTGAAACAGAAGCCCACATTCATTCTAGAACAGGTAGAGGCTGTAACAAACTCACTTCCTTTTTCACTCAGTCTTGTCAAGTTGACAGAATAGACAACTTATTACATAGGTTTGTATGTCATCCCCCCATTTTAAGCCAATATTAGTTTCAAGACAGCAATGTCAGCATTTGTCAGACACCCAGGTGGCCAGCATGTCAGATCATGTGTCTCATTAAGAAGAGCACAACAGAGTCCACAACTTGAGGGACCACAATCCCCCTCCCCAAAATTTCTGAAATGCAGTAGATCATCCTTGATCCAATCCCGTCGAACTGTCCCTTCCCTTACTTGATCCATTATTTTCAGGATGGATCATTCACAGCACATAGTTGATTGTATCAATAAATTTGATTCAATTCTAGTAAGCAAATACCCCCTTTTTACTTAAAAGCAGGCGCCACTTGATTTTGTCTTCTTGGTTTATGTACCCACACAGTGTCATATTAGGCCAGAAACTCCTACCACCAGGCCAGTTTCAGACTAAACTTCTGATAAGTCATGAAGTGTGTATTGGCCACATTCTCCTTCTCGACCACAAACTTTGTTCAGAACAGGTAAACTCTCCAAACTTGTATTGAGTGTTGAGCATAAAAGGGTCTGGAAATAGTGATTTTAGGCATTTATCCTGTCCGTGGTTCATTCCAGAAGTCAATTATCCTACCATTTTCCACCTTTAGTGAGATGTTACCCTAGAACTGAGGCCATAATCTCCTGATGGTCTTTCACCTTGCTTATATTTTTTTGTAGGTTGTATTATTGTGATCTATGTGCACGGATTTTAGGCATTTATCCTGTACGTGGTTCATTCCAGAAGTCAATTATCCTACCATTTTCCACCTTTAGTGAGATGTTACCCTAGAACTGAGGCCATAATCTCCTGATGGTCTTTCACCTTGCTTATATTTTTTTGTAGGTTGTATTATTGTGATCTATGTGCACGAGTGGATACAAAGTTGGGAGGATCCTTGTAAAGTGTCTTCTGTGTGTGTTTCCTAAATGTTGAAATATTGTAAGTGTTAGTCAAAAACGTTAAGTAAAAGAGAGGATTGAGTCATTGTCTGTGACCGTCGTGTGGTGTCAAACGGGCCTCGCGAATGCAACGATAAATGAGTTAAAAATTTCAGCAACGTCTTCACTCTTATAAACCCTTATTTGCGATCATGGTAAGGTAACAACGTGAACTTCACGAATGCAACTAGGAGCCTTGCGAATGCAAAAAAGCCAATGTAGCCTACAGGATTAGGAAAGAACAGTGCTACTTGGAAAAGGATTAGTATATTGAAGCAAACTTGGAAAAGGATTAGTATATAGAATCCTACTTGAAAAAGGATTGTAGTATAATGTCTATAAATACTCTGTGTAACTATGTAGATACACAATTCAATAACATTTTTCTCTAATATTTCTCACATGGTATCAAAGCTTCTACGATCCTGGTAGAGAATCAAAGAGCTTTCGTTGCCAGTGATCTCAAGAAAAAAGTTTATGGAGCAACCACTTGGTTTTGTTGCTCGAGGAGGATTTAGTAGTCTTGTATGTCGATTGTGTAAGTCACTCTATGGTCTGAAGCAATCTTCTCAAGCTTGGTTTGGGAAGTTCAGCACAATAATTTAGAAGTTTGGCATGAATCGTAGTGGATCTGATCAATTCCTGTTTTATCAACATTCTACATCAATTCCAATAATTCATGAGACGGCTAAGCACATTGAGAGTGACTATCACTTTGTTAGAGAAAAGATACACGGAAGAGATACTATTACAAAATTTGTGAAGTCGAGGTGATCAACTTGCAAATATTTTCACCAATCCCCTCGTCGGTCCTCGTATTAATTAGATTTGTAACAAGCTTCGTACATATGACTTGTTTGCACCAGCTTGAGGGAGAGTGTTAGAATAGGAAAAGGAACAAGACCAGCCCTACTTGGAAAAGAATTAGTATAGAATCCTACTTGGAAAAGGTTTGTATTATAATGTCTACAAATAGGGTCTCATTGTAATTATGTAGATACACAATTTAATAATATTCTTCTCCAATATTTCTCACATAACTATAAAAGTTGAGTTACAAATATCAGCAACATTTAGACTCTTAAATAGGAGATAAGCTCTCGGAATTGGATCAAGAAAAGGAGTTTCAACCCCCAAATTCTAGGTCATTCCTTATACCAGCCTAGTGTTTGTGTTAATTTTATTGAATTTGAACAATGGAATCATGCTAATAAAGAGGCTAAATTTGGGGATTTGGGACCTACCCTAGAAATGGAAAATCATTGATTTAACCTAGCAATTCAAGAGAGGATTTGATTATTGAATGGGATACAATAGCTTATAGGTTGTCCATCAATCAATTTTGAACCGTTGACCCGACCAAGAGTTCAATTTGACCCTGAGGCATCCTAAATTTGTGAGATTGATTCCTCTAGACAAACTTGGACCCGTTATTGATGATTTTGAATATTTTGAGGCTGTCAAAGTTTGCTTGGGGGGATTGTGGTATTTCAAATACCATGTGCATGTTTTCACATGATTTGATACTCTTCTGAGTAAGTTCACATGATTTGATACTTCCGGCAGATTTAGTGAGTTGTTGTGATATTGCTTAGTTGTTCAGCATGTGTTATTACTCCGACCATATCTTACCTTCAAATAATAATTATGCAGCCCTATTAACATTTTTGGCAAACTATCTTTGTTGAGCAATGAACTAGGGAGAAGGTACTCCTGGTAAGATTAGAGAATTTATGAGTGAACTAAATTAAATGTTTACATAATACAGAAGCATGTCAATTTGTGCAAAAGAACTGAAGGTAATGTCCTGCCTAGTGAGCTATATGGCAAAACAACTATCGAGTAAATTCATAACATGATCTCTAGCTGTATCTGTGTTTGGAAATGCCACCTCCTGTATTTCAACTTAACCCCAAAGTACAACAGACATGGAATGGCAAGAAAAAGAGCAGAAGCTTTCAACAAACAACATTCAAGGAGAGCTTCAACACTGAGTAAAATGTAACACTAAGTTCTCCATTCAAAACACTCCAAAGCGGTAAAACAGACCATGCTTTAATGAGTTTATGGTTTTGAACGCAATTAATAAAAATCTCAATACCTTATAGTTCACTAGAACAACATATCCAGTGTGTAATCCAGTGAAGGGGGGATGTACGCAAACCTTACCCCTACCTTTGTGAGGTAGAGAGGTTGTTTCCAATAGTTCAATCGAAATAAAAGACATTCTGCATTGGTGGCTGATTATTTAGGAAGGTCTGAACGGGGGATCACAAGGGATATTAATTTTTGGAGAGCTTATCACTTTCAGGAGAGCCATACATCAATATGAATGGGAAGAGGTCGAGGATTATTTTTTTTTTGAACTGTTGAGATTTCTCTTAGAAGAACATATCAACATGTAGCAGGGAAATATGAAGATAAGATGATATGGAGGAATCAAGGGTGAAATCTTTCAAGGTAAACTCACTTTTAATGGTGTTACTAGTTGGGGAGTTCAGGGAAGCAGATTTGAACTGCCAAGGCATCAAAGAGAGCAACTTTAAAAAATAAAAATAAGAAAAGGAGAACCTAGTGTGAAGTGCGGATGTAATATGATCGGCAAATTATCTCAGAAAGTGAAAATATTTTGTGCGTTAATGGTGGTGCTGCTTGTACGAGGAGTTTGGAAATAGATCCCCTTCTATTGCTTTGCAGCTTCAAAGCTATGTATGGACCATGAACACCGAACAAAGTTTGTAGAGTTAAAGGGTTCAAATGATTGGCAAATAAAGTAAGGCAACTTGGAGGACCAGATTACTTTATCTTTTGGCTTATTTGGATAGAAATAAAGAGCAGAGTGTTCAATATTAGCTACACGGTGTTAGGAGTATTACAAATTCTACCTTAATCCCTTTTTCTATCTTGTAAAGAAGATGACAATATATTTCCCTGTGTCACAAAGAAGATGACTCCCTTTTGTATAGAGAACTGGGGTAACTTGATAGGAGATCGGAGATAGGAGATAGGTTGAAAATTAAATCCATCATGTATAGTGTTCCATATACCTTGGACTGATATTAATGAAATTCTTGATATATATCAAAAGAGAAAACAGTGGAAATTTTGAAATATTTAAAAGATTACTGCACAACAAGCAAGCATACAAGAATTTGCCAACCTCAGGATTTGTGTTGAACTCTTTGACAGCTCTGTCTCTAGCAGCAAGAGACATTGTGCCATCAAGCCTCTCATACCGAAAACCAGACTGGTTCAAAGCACGCTCAACCAAATTTAACATGCCTGTCCACTGAGAGAAGACAATGGCCTTTATCGGCCCATTGGATTGCAATTCTGAATCGCTTTCTCCCAAATTTGATGAATCACCATTGCATTGCACCAAGATATCTGAATCTAAATAGGTATCCTTCGACTTACAACATGACTCAAGAATTTCAATAGCAGTTCTTATTTTAGAAGAGCTGTACTCATTTTCCATAATGGATTTCTCATCAAATTCAGACAAGCTGGAAGGATCACCATTTACATCACCTGTTACACATTTTTTAAGGGCAGCTTTAGAATAAACAGCCTCAGGACCAAGTTGTTCTCTGCATCCAGGTGTAGGACATGTATTATCTTCCCCAGTTAAATAATCTGATACACATTGATTGCAGAATACATGTCCGCACATGGTAACAACTGCATCTTCAGGCACATCCTGTGGAAAGAATAACAGTAAGACATCAAACTAGTATGTACACTACGACAGTTGTACCGACAAAGACTGGCATAACTATAAAACAAAATAATAAAAATAAAAACTGACAGACGATAATTATGTTATTAGAGAGTACACTTTAAAGTGATTTTCAACTGAGCCAAATCGATAAAGATGCACAAACACTATTCCACTTAGCCTTTAGATTTATTCAGATTTTCCTTTTACAAGGAGAACAGCACTTTTGACTTCAATGTTTTGATGGATAGCCATTTGAAGCTTGTTCAGAGATATGACAGCTCACTGCACTCTCGTCTAAGCGTCACTTGTGAATCAACAAGGTTACCTTCTACTATCAAAAGCATGGAACCCATTAATCCTGTACTGGACATCTCACAAGAAGTGATTGGTCACGCTGAGGAGGAAGATGTGGAAGATAACAAGGAAATTTTCAATGATAATATATCTACCGAGGAACAGGATCAAGAAAGCTTTGTCCAACAATACTTAAAAGAGACTTGTGACAAGAATGGAGTCTCTTCTATCAGAAGGGGTAGAAGTAGACAAAAAAGAGGGCAAGAAGGCAAAAGTTACAGAAAAACCACCTCACCTTCCTGTAAAAGGAAGGAAAAAAATGCCACCATTTCTTTAAGTTTCCTTAAGAGTAGTGCAATCATATGGAATATAAGGGATGTGAGGTCCAGAAAAGCTATCCACAAATTGAAAAGGTTGGCTACAAGTACAAAGTTGACATGGTTGCTATTTCTGAACCTATGGTTAACGAGAACAAAGTGGAAGGCTACAAAAGATTCTTGGGATTCGACCATTGTACTTCTGGTTGTAATGGGCAGCTTTGGTGTTTTTGGAGAAATAGTTGCATTGGCTCTATCACTCAAGACCATGAGCAGCATATTAGCCTCAAGATTAAAAAGAATCAGGGTTGTGAAAACTTAAATGTACCAATGCTGAAAGAAAGGATCTCTGGAGCAGCCTGGATATTCTGAATAATAACATTAGTAGTCCTTGGTGTATCGGGGCTGATTTCAATGTCATCCTCCATCCTGAAGAAACGCTTGGGAAAGACCTCATAGAAATTCTAAAAGCTTTGATTTTTCAAAATGTATGGACCATTGTGGAATGTCTAATATTGGTTAGGCCTAACCCATCGGTGACCCCCTAAAATTGGCACACTGTTTCACTTAGACACCTTAACTGGACGATGTTCATTTTAGACACCTCAGATAGGGATAGGGTTCTACTGTGTCATTTTGACACTTTTTTTAATATCAACAAAAATAGCAAAAATATATAATGTGTGTTACACTCGCGAATAACGTGTAAAGTGACGAATTAAACGATGACATTTGTCATTTGTGTGAAAAGTGATTTTTAAATAAATAATTTTGAGAAGAAACAAAAAATGACCAATAAATTAATGACACATGACCTAAATAATTACAAAATAGAATAAAATTTAAATCAATAAAAGAAACACCCCCCCCCCCCCCAAAATATACTCCTATAGTCCTATTCCTTTTGCAGAAACCCCCCCAACCCCCGTCTTCTTTAATTGCCCGCACACCAAATTGCCCCCCCCCCCTGCCTGTCTTCTCCAAATCCTAAAGCTGCTCACCATTGTTTACTATCACTTTCTCTCTTCTTTTTTTTCCCTAATAAATAGCTTGACAGAGGATGGGAGATTTTGGTTAGTCCAAAGAAATTTTTTAGCTTAGTTTAAAGAAATTTACTCCGTTATTTTGTTGAAACCTTCATTCACAATGGATGAAATTTAACATGGGCAAAATGGTGGCTGAAAATGGAGAAGAAGAAGAAAAAAAATAATTAAAAATTAACTAAAGAACCATTCACGCTCTGGTCAATGAGTGTGTCATGCTCACTATGTCATGTAAGCAAAAAGTGTCAAAATGACACGACAGAACCCTACATAAAGTGTCTAAAATGAACATCGTCTAGTTGATGTGTCTAAGTGAAATATTGTGCCAACTTTAAGGGACTACCGATAGGTTAAACCTATTGGCTATACAGGTTCTAATTTTACATGGTGTAATAAAAGGAGACCGAGCAAGAGAATATGGAAGCAACTTGATAGAGTGTTTATAAATGATCTATGGGCACAAAAATACTCTAATAATACCGTGAGACACTTGGCTAGAGTGGGATCAGACCATAGACCTATGTTATTTAGGTGTGACAATGGGCAAAGTTCTGAGAATAAATATTTTAAACTTCTAAAATTTTGGACAACTCAGGCCGATTTCAAGAGTGTGGTTGCTACTGTTTGGGACCAATATATCCCTGGAAATCCTATGTAGAAACTTCAACAAAAGCATAAAAGAGTTGGTAGAAGACTATCTCAATGGTCTAGGGAAGAGAATGGAGATGTTCATATCCAGACAGAAGTTTGGGAAACTAGAATGTAATTCCTTGAAGATGAAGATATGATCAACAGATCTGAAAATAGCAGGGAGGAGCTCAATAAAGGACATGCTGAATATATTTACTGGCTCAAGGAGACTCCATTTTTCCTTCTAAAACTTCTACAAATCTCTTCCATTTTTTCCAGAAATGGATAACCGACTTTTTTTCAGAATGGGGGTAAAGTCTTTTGATATCACAGCCTCCTTCTCAGGCACAGATACCTGGTTTGATTGGGTAGAGAGATCACGACTCTCTTTGAGGAGGATGTCAATTATCAGGGGAGTTCTTTTATGGCTGTGCAAAAGGATGCAAGAAGCCTCGGGCAATGAGGGGAAAATCTTCAAATCATGGAGATGCAGAGATATGGCAACCTACATTTACTGCACTCAAAAGTTCAATAAATATGGTCGCTACATCTCAATAATAGCTGTTACGGGCCAGAACAGAACAATCATCATTCTTCCAAAGAATCAGTTTAATGAGGGGTGGGGGAGACTGGTCCACAAAATTGAAGATTTTATTAATAAAGTGTCAAATACACATGGCACTTTTATTACAGAAGGGGATACAAGGTGGAACACTATAGTGGTGGGGGGAAGGGGGGTGGGGGGCTAATTACAAAGAAGCTATTACAAAGCTTAAATGGGGAGCAGCGAATGCTTGAAGCTAGAAAAGAACCCATGAACGTGGCAAAATTTGTCGGTCAGGAGGATAATGCTCAGCTACGAAGATGTTTGGTTGGGAGATTCATTGGAGGAGAAGAGGCCCCAACACGCAACGATGTTAGAAAATGGGCAGTTCAAACCTGGAAAGGAGTACCAAACATCCAGGTGTATGACATGAATGGGCTCAATTTCCTTTTTGAGTTTCAGTCAAGAAGAGCAGCAGAACATATTCTGATGGGAGAATGGAAGAGACGAGACCAAATTCTCAAATTGGACTGGTGGCATCCAACAAAGGGAGTTTTTCCTGATACAACAAAATTCGATTGGTACTGGATCAAGGTCTTGGAACTTCCTCTGCATCTATGGAACTCTGAAACAATGAGAAAGACAGGAGACAAATGTGGAGGCTGGCTGGAGAATGAAGAAGAAACGGAGCTCAAAAACCACTTACGGTGGGCCAGAATCAGAGTTAAAGGGCATAGAGAAAAAATTCCACCATCCATAGAAGTCGAGGGCGAAAACATAGTTTTCTCAATGCCGGTATGGTGTGAAGAACCAGCAACCTACCGGGAAAAAAATACTGGAGAAGATGACTGTTGAAACCAGTAGCCAAGGAGAGAGGTCAACTCCTAGTATATCTAGAGCTACAGAGGATATTCACCAAAAAGGAAGTGAGGATGCAGAGAGATCCATTTCAGATATCGATGTATACAAAAAAGGAGTGTCCTTTGCTGACACAAGGCATGTGTCCACAGTTGGGACCTTTTCAAGAGAGATTGAAGTGGGTTGGGGGTCCCAGTAGCAGTAGTTGACAGCTGGAAAAAGGAGTAAGGGAAGAAAGAGAAAAGACCCCTTCAGTTTATTTAAGTGGTGGGCCAGATGGTGGAAAGCCCATTCCTTTTAAATCAAATGAAGAGAAGGATAAAATAGATCCAAAAGAATTGGGCCCAGAATAAAAACAAAAGCTCTTCACAGAGCCTTTTGTTGAGCTCATTAGTATGTCAAATTCAGAAACATGCAGTTGTTCTAACTTCGTCGAATTCGAGGTGAGGGAGAACTGGATGTGACAGGAGTAACAAGAATGGAAAAAAGGGAGAAAGAACAGGACAATCAATTACAATCACATGCAAGAATTCAGGAGGAAGGGGGATCAATAAGGCAGAACAATCCAACTCAAATTAATGGAGAAGGAGAGATGGATTTTTCAAATTCTCTCTTGGTTATGTACACAGAGCCAGAACCTTTACAGGTTGACAATAGCACACATGAGGAAGACTTAGCAGCAAATGCCACGGAAGCGAACATGATAAAATTAGGTCAACAATTTGGTGTCGATTTTAAAGGATGCAAAAAGGAAGCATATACCATATTAGCTAAGCTAGACCAGAGGAGGGAAAAGGAGACTGGAAAAGGGGAGAAGATGAAGACAATAAAATCTAACAATGATGTCCCAAAAGAGGTGAGAAATCTGTTCTTTGATATGAATTTCAAAGGCGGGGAACCAAGATCTAGTGGGAGGGTTTTAGCTCTAACCAATCAATGAGAGTGAAAATAATCTCATGGAATGTGAGGGGGCTGAATGGGAGTGATAAAAGGGACACTGTTAGGAAACTAATACATCAGTGGGAGGTATTCCAATTTGACTGAAAAATCTGGGGTAGGAGGCTTGATGACAGATGGTAAGGTGAGAGGAAAAGCGAGCAGATATTTATGTATTAGTTGAGACAAAGCTGGAGGGTAATATTGATGGGATTAATACCAAACATATGGGAAAATAGATGGATGGGAGAAGTTCATAAGGAGGCAACGGGGAGCAGTGGGGGGATTGCAATTTTTTGGGATAAAAGGGTATGGAAGGGGGAACTGGTGGAGATTGGCAGGCAAAGCTTAACTGGGAAATTCACAGGGGTAAGCGAAGACTTCAGTTGGCACATAACTGCAGTATATGCTGATTGTAGTAGAGAGATTAGAAAGGTGTTGTGGGAGGAATTGACAGCCATCAGAGGAAGGTTTGTAGGACCATGGATAGTTTGCGGAGATTTTAATGTTACTAGTTACCCATCAGAGAGAACAAACTACCGCAGACTTAGTGGTGCTATGACAGATTTTTCCTCTTGTATTGAGGAGCTGGAGTTGATTGATCCTCCTTTATTTGGAGGATCTTATACTTGGAGAAGAGGGGACAATCATAGGAGTGCTTCAAGAATTGATAGATTTCTTCATTGTGCACAATGGGGGTAAAACTTCATTCACATCAAACAAAATGTCCTACCAAAAATAACATCAGATCATAATCCTATTATGCTAACATGTGGTGGTTGGGAATGGAAAAAATCATATTTAAAATTTGAATCTTGGTGGTTGGAGGTAGAGGGATTCAAAGACAAGGTAAAGGAATGGTGGGATTCTTTCAACATTGAGGGGAGAGCAGGATATATATTAGCTGAGAAAATGAAATTGTTAAAGGTAAAGATGAAAGAATGGAGCAAAGAAAACAAAGGTAACTGGAAGCATAGAAAAGAAGACATTTTAAGTCAGATAGCAAATTGGGAGATAATACAGGAACACAGAATGCTTACTGATGATGAAATTTTACAGAAGGCAAATCTGGCCATGGAGTTTGAAGAGATAGCCAAGAAAGAGGAGATAGCATGGAAACAAAGATCCAGGGTACAATGGTTGAAACATGAAGACAAAAATACAAAGTTTTTCCACAGAATCGCCATCTCTCATAAGAGGTTCAATACTATGGAACAACTTGATATAGAAGGTAACATTGTGAAAGATGCAGCTATGATCAAGGAGGCTGTCCAAAATTTCTACATAAATTTATACAAGGAAGCTGAACAGTGGAGGCCTGATCTGAACATTCAAGATGTTAATATGATAACTGGAGAGGAACAATTATGGTTGCAAAGACCTTTTGAGGAAGAAGAAATCCTAGAAAGTATTAGGATGTGTGCCAAGGAGAAGGCTCCAGGACCGGATGGCTTTCCAATGATTTTCTTGAGACTTTTTGGGAGGTTTTGAAGGAGGACATAATTAACACACTATCACATTTCCACTCCAATCAGAATTTTGAGAAAAGTTTCAATGCAACATTCATTGCTCTAATTCCTAAAAAGGCAGGAGCTTCAGAATTAAAAGATTATAGGCCAATCAGTCTGATAGGAGGGGTCTACAAAATCATAGCTAAATTACTGGCAGAAAGACTTAAGAGGGTGGTGAGCAAATTGGTCAATAAAAATCAGATGGCTTTCATAAAAGGGAGACAGATCATGGATGCTGCATTGATAGCCAGTGAGTGCATAGATTCAAGGATGAAAGGTGGAGTTGCGGGTTTATTATGCAAGTTAGACATCCAGAAAGCATATGACCATGTAAATTGGGCATTTTTATTGAATGTTTTGAGACAAATGGGCTTTGGCAGTAAGTGGCTAAAATGGATAGAAGTGTGCATTAAAACAGTCAGGTTCTCAATACTAGTAAATGGTGAACCTGTGGCTTCTTTGCATCAGAAAGGTCGGATTAATGGCACGACCCTATTGAAAAAGAGAAATAATATGGATAAGGTCCGAATGATGGCACAGCCCTACTAAAAAAAATTATATGGATAAAATTGGAATGATGGCACAACCCTACGCAAATCAGATTTGAGGAGTCACCGGAAAGACGAATGGAACTACACAAATCAAATCTGAGGAGTCACTGAAAAGACACACGGTGCTATGCAACTCAGATATGAGAAAGCAGTTCTGAAAATCCACGGTACTACGCAAATTAAATATGAAAAGTAGCCCGGAGAGATGCACGGTGCTACACAAATAAGATATGCAAAAAAAAGGTAGTCACCGAAAGGATGGCACGGTGCTACACATTAAATATGAAAAAGTAGCCACCAGAAAGATGGCACGGTGCTACACAAATTAGATATGAGAAAGGAGTGACCGAAAAGATGGCACGATGCTACATAAATTAAATATGAAAAAGTAGTCACCGAAAAGATGGCACGATGCTACATAAATTAAATATGAAAAAGTAGTCACCGAAAAGATGGCACGGTGCTACACAAATAATGACGGATATGGGGTTGACACAAAACAGCCCTAGAAAGTCACCGAAAATTGACGTACGATGACCTGTCTAAGTATTATGTTCCTTCAGTTAGTACTTGCATTTTCAGTGTATTTGTATGTTTTGGAAACTCAATTCAGTCAGAAAATCAGCTTCCAGTGCTTAGTAGTAGGTTTGCAGCTCTTACCCGCCCTTTTCAGCTAGTTTAGTCTTCATTTGAGGACGAATGTTCCAAGGGGGAGATAATGTAACACCCCGTATTCGAAAACAGAAATTAATGCAAATTTCCAGAAGTTGCAGGTGCAACCCACGGTTGCCACCCACAGACCATAAGGTGACCCACGAACCGTGCTGGTGGTCCGTGGTTCGCATCTACAACCATCCCCAAAAATTCAGACAAAAACCATTCTAAGGCATGACCCACGAACTAACATGACGGATCGTGGATCCATCAACGGATCGTCGATCAGTCCGTAGGTCGAGACCCTCAGAACCTGGTCTCTGAAGTCATCGACGGACTGACAGGACGGATCGTCGATTAGTTCGTAGGTCGCTTCAGCAGATTTTAAGTCAGGGATCTTTTGGTCTTTTCCTATTTCGTTTAACCCCCAAGCTACGTCGTCTAGACCCTAAGGTTTTAGTCAATTTAAGCCTAGAAACATAACTAGACCTTACCTAAGTCAAATCATTAATCAAAACTTAGAAAAATTAGAGCGTAAGAGGAGAAGAGAAGTCAAGAACCCTAGTTCAAGAACGCAGCAAAGTTCCATCAGTTCCATCCCCGAAATCTAAAGATTTCTCTGTAGACTTCGTCACCAGATATGTGGGATTTCACTAGTGGGTTCCTTTCACCCATTAGGTCCCTAGTTTTCAGTCAATTTCTTGATTCCCTTATTATGACTAGACCTAGGGTTTCTTGAATGTTAGAATTATTGGGTTATTAGCTGTTAAAATGATCCAAATCAGATTAGTATGTTAATATTCAGTTATTTGCATGAATTCCAAAACCCTAACTATGTTTTTCTTTAGTTCTTGAATTACACATGCTAGGTAAGATATTTCAGTTATTCAGTTATACATGCCTCAATTATTAATGCATCAATATCAGTTTAATTGTTGCATACTCAATTTGCATGTTCAGTTTGAGCTATCCAAAGAACTTACGTAAATTCACCATAATGTGTTAATTACTTAATCCATTGGGAGTAGCATAATACCGAGTTGGACTAGGGTTCAGCGTACCCAAATAGTCCCAGAACTACTAGCCACATAGGTTGTAAGTCCCCTCTGTGGGCATCATTTCAGTGATCACGTCAACATGCCTCTATACCTCTGGCAGGGTATATTGGGTCCTCTCGATGGGGTGTATACATCGAACTCCACATTTAGCTCATGTGGTTTTACTATCAGTTATTAGTAGCTCCCACAGTTCAATTAGATTCTATTGCATTGACCATTTATCAGTACATCCAATATTCAGTTTCAATATGTTTTAAATTGGTCACTGCATTCAGTTAGCTCATCATTCAGTATCTATATCATGTTCAGATTATATCATTGCTTATTTGCTTTGTTCAGTTATATATTATTTCAGCTTTATTCTGTCCTGCATGCTCAGTACCTTTCAAGTACTAACGCATACTCTGCGCTACATCTTCTCGTGATGTAGGTTCAAGTTCTCAGCATCCAGATCACGCTTAGATCACTTCTCGATCGTCAGTTCAGCAGCTTCAGTGGTGAGTCATCATTCTTCGAGGACCAATGACATGTTTATCTTTTCAGTACTTTTAGTCCTTTAGTTTCAGTTTTGCTAGATCTAGTTGGGGCATGTCCCAACATTTCTAGTCAATTTAGAGGCTTATTTCAGACATAGTTAGATTCAGCTTAGAATTGAGTTAATATCTTCTTTGTATTAAACTCATTCAGCTTAGAATTGAGTTGATATCTTTTTTGTATTAAACTCATCAGTTTTCATATATCTCAGTTATAGTATATAGGTATTCCCCATTTTTTTCATTTTATTTATGATTATAGCTTCCGCATCAGTTTATTATTCAACTTATTTTTAGTATGCTCATGATCATGCCAGCAAGGTTAGCTTGGGATCACTTGTGGTCCTAGGTCCTGTGTCCGCGTCTCGGGGGTAGTCTCGGGGCGTGACACTTGAGGAACCATTTGCAACAAGGCAGCAACTTCCCATAATTATAGAGTCTTAGTCAAACTTCCCTTATTTCTTTTAGGATTTATTACTTATTCCTTTTCCTAAGGTAGTTGGACGTGTTTCCCAAAGTAGTTTAGGATTTTATTTCCATGCCTATGTAGAACTAGTTTGGGGGCTCCATCTCACTATAAATAAGGGTGTTCTCTTTATTTTTTTGGACAGATGCTTATGCTGAATAATATTGGAGAGTTTTCTGTTTTGCTCTTTTGAATATGGTTACATTGGATTATTCTTTTTTAAAAAAAAAATGATGGTTGAATGTGATGTTAAAACTGGAAAGTATCTTTAATAAGGGTTTGCATAGTCAGGAGGCTCTAAACATCAAAGGGGTAAAGGAAGGCAGGTTAGTCAGGGGAGAAAAAAGCTTTAAAGAGGTGTTACAAAAGCCCAGGTGGTCACAAGGAGAGAACGTGGGGGAACATACATGGATCCCATAGGAGCAGGTCCATCATATTCTGAGTCTCTTTTGAGAAGGTGTTTAGTGGGAAGCTTCCCATGTGATGAAATTCCCACTCGAAATGATCTAAGGAAATGGGCTCACCAAACATGGATAGAGGTACACAATATTCATGTTTTTGATATGAACGGGATTCAATTCCTATTTGAATTTCAGAATGAAAGAGATGCTGATCACATTTTGAAGGGTGAATGAAGGAGGCAGGGGGGGGGGGGGTTGAACATTGAACTTGAGTGGTGGTCGCCTCTGGCAGGGACATACCCACTAAATACCATTTTTCACTGGTGTTGGATTAGGGTTCTTGGACTACCACTACATCTTTGGTCCACATGGGTGATAAAGGAGATTGGGGAAAAGTGCGCCGACTAGTTGGAAACGAAGGAGGAAACGGAGCTTAAGAACCACTTAAGGTGGGCCAGAATCAGAGTCAAGGGCTCATTAGAGACTATTCCGGCCTTTGTTGAAGTCGAAGATGGGGAGTGGAGATACAGAATGCCGCTGTGGTGTGAAGTGCCGGCTAGGGTTGAGAAAATTGAGGCCACCAACCAGCAGAGATGTGACAACACTCCTCTTATTTTTGGCATAAAGGACATGTCAGAAGTCTGGGCAAACAAAAAATAATCAGAGAAAAGGGAAAGAGGTTGCTGGTAGTTGTCCAACAGATATAGAGAAGAAGAGGGGTCTTTATACAGAGGGCACAAAAGAAAAGCCATGGCTGAAGCTAGTGGGTCCCCAAAGTCAACTGGTGGACCTTTTCTTTTAACTAGAGTTGGGCCAATTTCTCACTTAAAAAAAAAATTAGGCCTAAATCTAAATAGGCCCAAGGACCCACAGATTAACAAAATGCTAGTGGCTGAGCCTTTTACAGACAACATCAATATGCACTTGGGTAACAACGACCAGGAGAGAGTTTTCTCCAATTTTGACTATGGAGATGAGAAGAGAGAGGTTTGTTACTTCAGAAACCCCGAAGAAACACATGCAGATAAAGGAGACGAAAAGCGCCATACAAGGGGTTTTAAACTTAGACGAATCGGATTTGCATCACAAGAGTGAAGATGAAGGGATAATTGAAAAGAAAACAAGGGAGGCCTCTCAAAATCAAAATCAAATTATACCACTGGAGGAGTCAACTCCAATTCAGACTGATTCTAGTGCGTGTTTAAAGGGAGTAGAGAATGATGCCAACTCTTGGGTACAAGAAAACATAATTAAGTTGAGCATGCAGTTTGGAGCTATGTTTGATGGACTAGAAAAAAAGGCAGAAGATTTATTCATAAAGTTGGATCAAAGAAGGGCCTCTTTAATCAGTAACAGAAACAAGCAACTGGTGCCTAAAGAAATCAAAAACTTAATCTTTGATGTCAACTACAAAGATGGAGGAGCAAGAAGTGAGTTGAGGAAGGGGAGAAGTACACCAAGTGGTGATCAATGAGGAACAAAATAGTTTCATGGAACGTGAGGGGATTAAATGATGTGGAGAAGAGGAAGTTGGTGAAACAACTGGTGCACCAAGAGGGGGCAAATATTTAATGTTCTGATAGAAACTAAAATAGAGGGTGATGTTAACAGTATGCTTAAGGATTTATGGGCTAATAATGGGTGGGGGAAGAACATATGGAGGCAAGGGGTACTAGGGGAGGGATCTTGATTATGTGGGATAAAAGAGAGTGGAAGGGGGAACTGGTGAATGTTGCTAGTCAAGTGATCACTTGTAAGTTCACTGGAATTAACCAGGAGTTAACCCGCACCGAGTGCGCTTTATGCCGATTGTAATATGAGTGAGAAGGGAGCTGTGGAATGAACTTGAAGTGAATAGAAACAGTTTTGAGGGGCCTTGGGTGGTGTGTGGGGATTTCAATGTTATTAGGTTTGTCTGAGAGAGATCAATCTGCCATAGAATCTCTGGAGCGATGGCAGAATTTTCAAAGTACATTAGTAACTTGGAGCTGGTGGATCCTCCTTTATTTGGAGGATCTTTTACATGGAGGAGGGGGGAATCACAAACGTGCTTCAAGGATTGACAGATTTTTATACTCGGCAGACTGGGAGGATGCTTTCCTCCAGGTCAAGCAGACTCTTCTTCCAAGAATAAGGTCTGATCACAACCCTATCCTACTCACATGTGGGGACTGGAGTTGGCACAACACATACTTTAAATTTGAAAATTGGTGGCTAGAAGTTTAGAGCTTTAAAGACAAAGTAAAAGACTGGTGGAATTCTTTTCCTAACACTGGCAAACCTGCTTACATATTAGCCAACAAACTAAAGCTTCTCAAAAAGGAGCTGATCCAATAGAGCAAAAACAATAGGGGCAATTGGAAGCAAAGGAAAGAAAATATCATGCAGCAGTTGAGTGCATGGGAAGTCATTCAGGAACAAAGAGTTCTAACAGATTATGAACTAGTACATAGGACAAAAGACAGACCTTGCCATGGAGTTTGAGGAGGAATCTAAGAAGGAAGAAATAGTTTGGCGACAGAGAACAAGAGTATAATGGTTGAAGAGTGGAGACAAAAATACTAAGTTCTTCCACAGGTTGGCAAATTCTCACAAAAGATATAACTCCATTGATTCTTTAGAGGTAGAAGGGCAAACTATCTCTGATCCAGAAGAAATCAAAAATACCATTCAGAGTTACTATCAGGGTTTGTATAAAGAAGCAGAAGAATGGAGACTTGATCTCATCCTCCAAGATACAGCAATTATTTCCATTGAAGATCAAGAATGGTTACAAAGAAATTTTGAAGAGGAAGTATGGGACAGCATCAAATCATGTGCAACTGATAAGGCACCTGGCCCTGATGGTTTCGATATGAACTTTTTTCAAACCTTCTGGGAGATTATTAAGGGTGACATTATGGGGACAATGCAATATTTTCATGATCATCAAGTCTTTGAAAGAAGTTTGAACGCCACATATGTAGCCTTTATACCAAAAAAGACTGGAGCAGTGGAACTAAGGGATTCCAGATCCATTAGCTTGATTTCTGGGATTTACAAGATAATTGCTAAAGTGCTAACTGAGAGATTGAAGAAAGTGATGGACAGCCTAGTGAATAAGTATCAAATGGCCTTTGTTAAAGGGAGACAGATCGTGGATGCTGCCTTAATAGCAAATGAATGTGTAGACACCAGGATCAGGGGAGAGGAAGCTGGCTTAATATGTAAACTAGACATTGAAAGGCGTATGACCATGTGAATTGGGACTACTTGCTAAGTGTTCTGAAACAAATGGGGTTTGGGGATAGGTGGTTGAAGTGGATCAGTTTTTGTATTAAAACAGTTAAGTTCTCCATTTTAGTGAATGGAGAACCTGTTCGTTTTTTTCCTTCGGAAAGGGGACTTAGACAAGGGGACCCTTTATCCCCTTTCCTGTTTATTTTGGCTATGGAAGGGTTCAGTAACATGATGAGAATAGCAATTCACAACAATTGGCTCAAGGGTTTTAGAATAGGGGAGGGTGGTTTAGAGATATGCCATCTGTTATATGCAGATGATACCATTATTTTTTGTGAAGCTACCATGGAACAAGTTACCTATATTAGAGTCATATTGGTGGTATTTGAAGTTGTTTCTGTCCTAAAGGTGAACTGGAGGAAAAGTCGTATCTTCCCCATCAAAGAGGTAACGAATGTTCAGTCCTTGGCTAGTGTGTTGGGGTGTGAAGTGGGCATGTTGCCTACTGTGTATTTGGGTATGCCACTAGGCAGGAAATACAAAGAAGTAGAGATATGGGACAGCATTGTAGAAAGGTATGAAAAGAGACTAGCACGGTGGAAAGCACAATATTTGTCGTTTGGGGGAAGAGTCACACTAATAAACTCAGTGTTGGACTCTATACCTACATATGTGATGTCTTTGTTTCCTATTCCTACTAGTGTAGTGAATAAGCTAGATAGAATAAGAAGAACTTTTTTGTGGAAAGGCAACAAAGAGAGGGGGAGATATAATCTGGTTGAATGGGAGGTCACTCAATTAAGAAAAGAACAAGGAGGATTAGGAATAAAGAATCTGGAAATTCAAAACAGGTGCCTTTTGATGAAATGGCTTTGGAGATTCTGTGATGAAGAAACTTCCCTCAGGAAGTAATTGTTCAAAAGTTTGGACAGAACAATCCTTGGTGCTCAAATGAAGTGAATTGCACTTATGGGACAGGTGTATGGAGGGCTATCAAAGGTCTATGGTCAAAGCTCCAGGAGAACTCTAAATTCAGAGTGGGCAATGGTAACAATGTTAGGTTTTGGAAGGATAATTGGATAGGAGAAGTACCACTGCAGGATAAATTTCCAGATCTCATGTTGCTAGAGTTACTATCTAGCAACCCTGAAATTGTTGCGTCTGATTGTTGGTTGGTCCCAGGGTTGGAATCTAAACTTCAGAAGGCACTTAAATGATTAGGAGGTAGAAAGAGTAGTTGACCTGCTAAAAGAAGTGGATACTTTTGGTGGGACAATAATGGAGCCTGATAGACTTAGATGGAGAAACAGTTCAGAAGGAAGTTTCACAGTAAATAAGTTATACAAGAGGGAGAATAGCATTATGCAGGAGGAAGAGCTAAAGCTATGGAGAAATGTCTGGATATGGAGAAATGTCTGGAAGAACATAGCCCCTACAAAAGTGAAATATTTCACATGGCTAGTGGTAAGAAAGGCATGTCTTACTCGTGAAGTGTTACAAAAGAAGGGGAGAGTTGTGGTGACTAGATGTTTTTTGTGCAAAGAGACTAGGGAGACAAACAATCACTTGTTCCTACACGATAAATTCACTGCCCAATTGTGGAAAGACAGTGTGGACAATGCTGGAACATACAGCCGATCTAATGAGTTGTTGGATGAAAAGAGGGGGCTGTGTCTCTGTGTGTGTGTGTGTGTGTCAAGTTAAATTCAGAGACACAGAGACACAGAGACATGAACATCATTCTGAATATTCTCAAAACATATGGAATTTCTCTCCTTCAAAACAGTCCACCAAATACAAGTGGAGACACTTCTCCATCAACTCCTTTCCTTTGGCTGTAAATATGTTTCCTCAAGGTTGAAGATAATTCTTTTTAGCTTCTACATGTTTTGGGTTTAATTTCTTGATATTTTTTTTACTAAGTTCATGTATCCCTAACATGATTCTTACCATTAACATTGCGTTGGAGTAGCTAAATTTCAGCTTAAGAGCAACAGAAGTTTACTACCTGCCTCACTCTCTTAGAGGGGAAGGGGAAATGGAGAATGCATGTAAACATAGATAAGGGCAATTTTCTAATTTGAGGTGAATCATAATGGTTTTGACTGCCTAAGACTTCTACCTCAACTTGCACTTGTACCCTTGTCTAATAGATCAAGAATTCAAGAAATGAGAAGATCACAAACGATGATGATAACCAAGGAGAACTTACATCGCATACGGAACACGTTACTAAAGAAGTTTCCAATTGTTTCAAGAGATTCTCCACCATTTCCTTTGGGAGCTTCTTTGCCATCTCTGATGAAGCTCTTCCAACAGAATTGCAACTCTCCCTTTTTACAAGTTTTGGGTGGTCACAAGCCTGCCGAAGTCGCAGAAGCATCAATAAAATATTCGCATAGTTTTGCTTCACAGTTCCAGCTGCAGCATATGCCTGCAAGATGAGTACATCTTAATTAAAAGAGACACAACTAGAGCTAGTGAATTCAGCTAAACAACAAGACATCAGAAGACTACTAGAAATCTCAACCTGCTCTGGAGGTCAAAATTTTGCCACAATTGCTGCATAACTCAGGAAGGACTAAAAGTTCGTCTTGAAAATGCAGTCTTATCTACGTAATAGGATTCCGAAATACAAAGTAATGGCAGTGTACTAAACTTATCATGAGGGTGAGAAAAAGGAGTCTTTCTTGTCACATTTCCAAAACCAGATGACATCACTTCATATTCCCATCTTCTATTTGATGTCTTCTTTCTTTCTTTTACTGACCCCCAGATATGTAGAACATAACATTTTGACCAGATTGAACCAAATAAATGGACCCAAAATTCCCCAATATGTGTTGGACACAAACACAATGAAGATTGCAGTTATGCTAATGCACATCTTTATCCATTTTATCATCAAAGTATATCATATACTCAATAAAGAGCATATTCACATGTCTAATATCCAAATGCAATAAAATAGGGTAGTCTATTATAATTCCATGTTTTTTCTGTTTTCTCCCGAGAATGATTTGAGTGAGTGGAAATGGTGATAACCCCATATACAATAGGTCTAACGGAAAAAGGGCCAAAACATATGGAAAGGGGCTCATAAATACCCTTCATCGACCTTTTGGTCTAAAAATACCCCTCAAACTAACACCCTAAACCTGATGGATTTATGCAATTTAAAGTAGCCGTGTGGCTTACTATGATTGGCCACATATTATTTTATTTAAAAATTAAACAGACTCCACTCTTAAAACCCGACACACCCACTCCATAATCCATATTATCCAGCTACTGACTTTATTATTCTCAAGCTTAATTCTTTCAGCTTCAAGATGGGGGAATTCAGAAGCAGCACGAACTTGGTGAAATTTTCATGCCCCCGAAAAATTGTCAGAAGACTGACTTTTCAAATAGATTTGATCATGAAACTTCTCCAGATGATGCCAAAGTATTCAAAACATCAACAAGGATTTGAAAGAAAAAGACATAAATTGCTAAAGATATTGTCGCTGAAAGTGGAAGCACGCTCTGCCAAGAGGTTGAGATCTTAAATTAGGTGTCATCAGCAAGGTCAAAGTGAAAATGAGAAATAACAGGTTGAAGTTTTAAGAACGGGTCAGTGGGTATGGAATTAAAAAGTGGGTGGGTTTAATTTTTAAATGATAATATATGTGTCCAATCATATAATAAGCCACGGGTCAATTTTAAATTGCAAAAAGCCATCAGGGTTAGGGTGTTAGTTTGGGGTAAATTTTGAGCAAAAATAAATAGGTTAGGGCTATTTATAGACCCAAAAGTGGATGGAGGGTAATTTTTTTTTTTATATAAAATGGATGGAGGGTATTTTTGAGCAAATTTCCATAAGTTGGGGGTATTTTTGACCCTTTTCTGTAGGTATAATGAAGAGTTAACTACTCTATCCATTTCAGATTGCACGCCATGAGTTTCAAATGGTAAAAATCACCTTATAGGAGCGCCTTTTGATCAATCAAAAACTCAAAATTGACAAACCACAACTTGAGAACTCAGCTCACATAGCACAACATGTACTACCAAAGATTTCCTGGAAGTCTGTTGAACAGAAAATTCAAAGACTACAAATAGAACATAAATAGAAAAGATTTTCCCAGTTATTCAGACTTCAGAAAACTTAGAGACTGTGACTAGAAGATCAAATTGTAAGAAACTTGTCTATGATAAGTAAACACTACCTTTAAGTTAGTTGAGATGAATGTCATAAAAAGGTTGACGTGATGCAGTGAATATTTTTGCCATTAACAGTGCAGGTTTTGACACATCTATAGGGTTAAAGGAGGAAGACAATGAGGCACCTTAAATTGTGATCGCGACTCCGCTTCTAATTTGTTATAGAAAGCTCGTTCCTCGGAAGAGAAAGCCACCTTCTTCAACTGTATAGTTTTTGGTGGTAAGTTTATAATTGGCTCACCATCAATCACGGTACCTAAATCAGTAACGTTCAGATAATGAGCTACACATAAAAATATCTGTTGAAGATTTAACTAGGAAGTAATTTACCAGACTTATAATGAACACGTGAGATTGAATTAGGTTATAGCAAATTTGAAATATTATATATTGAACAAAAGAATAAACCAAATTCACGCACACATGCAGGCACCACATAGATGCATGATAATAAAATAAAATGTGATTGAGTTAAAATGAATATAGAAAGCTGCTACCGCATCAACCTGACTCTGATCCATAGAGGAAAACTTCAGTACGGAGACTTTTTTAAAAAAACAAGTTGCTATTGCACCAGTGTCAAAAGGAAAATGAACAAGGAGGGTAAATTACTTTTGAAAATCCAGGCACTAGCAAGACCAAAAGCCTTAAACCCCACGATATTCTCATTTAGAAATTCCTTTTACAAAAAATGCATCACACAAAGATATCAACAAGGAATAAACAATTGTAACCTTTTGTCCGTCGCAACATTATGGCCCTTAAAATTGCTTGAAGCTTCTTATACCCATTAATTGAGTTTATAGCAATCGGAAACTTAATTTGGCTGCAAAATGATTTATATTCAGCATAGGGATCATATCTCAGAAATCTGAAGTAGCTGAAAAGTTCATCAATGGCATTCTGTATCGGTGTTCCAGATAAGCACCACCTTCGTTTTGCTCTAAGGCTGCAGCATGCTCTAGCTACTTGTGTTCTATGATTCTTGATTGTCTGGGCTTCATCTAAAATCACCCTAAACCAACTGACTTTGGCAAGAGTACCACAATTAGGATCAAAGTCATCTGCATCAAATCCTTTTCTGCCCTTTTTCCCTCTCTTACTAAGCGATGGCTTTTTCCGCTTCTTACTTGAAGAGAAGTCAGAAGATATTCCGAATCTCTCTCCATTTTTTTGGTCATCGTCATCCTCTTCAACTAAAGCTTGTTTAGGAACTTCGTTTGTCACAATGGCATACGTAGTCAGGACCACATCATACTTTGCCAGTTCCGCCGGTTTCTTAGTCCTACTACCTCCGTGATAGATTAAAACAGATAGATGTGCATCATCTGTTACTTTCTCATCCAATTCTCGAGCCCATTGTCGAAGAACACTTGCTGGACACACTACCAATGTACCAGCTGCTGGCCTCCTACGTCTAAACCCCTTTATAGAAGTTCTTGCATCTGTAATCACCTCAACACCATCTATTTCTCCACACTGGTTTGTTTCCTGAGAAGCAGGAACACCATTTTCATCATCATCATCCAAATTCAAGGCTTCAGCTTTAATAGCATCCAGATCTTTTGCTTTAGACTTATCCTGAGCTGACCTCTGCATCTGTATGAGGGCAATCATTGAAATAGTCTTACCAAGACCCTGCAACATAACAGAATAAATAATAAACACGATGAATACCAGCAGAAGTCCAAGAATAAAGTAAGCAGCCAGCGGCAATATATTTGACCTGATCATCAGCCAGAATACCACCCGAACAATGTACACTACCAGTTTCTTTTTGAAGCATCCACGCCAAAGCAATTCTCTTAAGGAGGAAAAAAGTAGTTAGAATACATACTATGACAAGAAAATAGAAGGATGTTTAAAGTAGCACAAGTAGACCTGGTGTCTTAGGAGAGAAACTGACAAAAGACCTTCTGGCAGACGAGCTTCTACCTTTGGTTGGTTCAAATCCTGCCAGAAAAGAGCACGAGTATGTGAAACTATAAGCTGAATGAAAATACAAGAGATGCAGCCTCTGGAGGCTCATAGTGCAGCAACGACGACTATGCCTTAGTCCCAAACAGTCATTGTAGGTGCCAGTGGTGAATTTACACATAAAAAAAGAGCTACATGAACCTATGGTCATCCGAATAAACTCGATATATTATCTATATAATTCTTAAAATATATCTATTATTATCTGAAGGCACCCATGGTCAAAAGAGATTGAGTGGTGAACTGGTTGAAAGCTGGTCGTAACTCTTTCACATCAAGGATTGAATCCTACTTACTGTCATTTGTTTCTTTCTAAGTTGTTTCTAAAGAAGCCTTCCTTATAAAGCTGCACCTTTCGTTTTAAAAAAATCCGACGCAGAAAAGAAGCCAAAACACAAACGACAACATTCTTCTTTTCATCGCTTTATGCTAAAGCAAAAGCTCTTTTTCTTATAGCTAATAGCTTAGATGTTGGAACACTTTGAGTTTTCTCCATCCCCATATCTGTTCTCTAATCCCACTATATCCCAAAACAGAAAACTCCAAGCTAACCAATGTTGCCTCTTTATTGCTCTAAAACCTAAATTACTAAATCACCATCACAGAGGTCAAATCAACATCTCATTCATATCTTGCAAAGCAACGGTGCATCCGGCATCTTGAAATCCTGGTTTCGACTCTGGTAGGTGCTATAAGCTCAACTCATATCATCATCAAACCAAATAAAAAATAGAAGTGAAAAATATTTTTGGTGTAAAGAGATAGGATTAGAGGTTTTTGATCAACTTTTAGAATTCTTAGGATCCTTGTAAGTATTATGCTTTTTGTTCTTTTCTGATTTTCTAAAGGTCCCCAGCATATCCGAAGATTACAATGTTTACCAATTCTCAAAAAAAGATACATATTTATATATATATATATATATATATATACACACACACACACATACATTTTGGCTCAGAATGCATTTGAAACAACTATTTCTAACAGGGGTACATACCCCACGTCACACCAAATCATATACTTCCAGAAGATCCATAAATAGCATAGCAACCAAATTCATGTTATATCCTCCCTAGAGGATAAAACATATATTTTCCAAAGGAGAGATGATAATATTCTGAGAATGCATTCACATCAATTCTCAAATAAATCTATATCGTTTACCGACGAAAAAAATCCTGCACCTTTTCCCAAAAAAAGGAAACAATGATAGACACTAGAAACTAACTTAAATTTTTCCTGGTCATGTCAATATAGTCATGAAATTTTTAAACAAAAAAAAGTGGGAACTACAGTAGGGAAACCAAATAATAGCAGAAAGATAAGCATTTCAAATTCTTTAGACAGACAAAACAACAGGGCATTGACAAGAAACAACCATTGTGTTCTAGACTAGCTTAGTCCTGTTCAACTGCATAGTTTCAAGCATACAGAATAATTAATTCAAACATAGACAAGGGATATCAACTGACAGCAGTGAATTCAATTTTGCAATCTATTATGGGGAGGAGGGAATGGTGACCTTCTGATTTGGTCGAGATAAAAAAGAAGGTTCATTGCATAAAGTTCCTGAATTGTGCAATCCAATACAGCATTTACAGATCACAAGAAAGGGCATAAACAAGTACCTGCAGAGCAGCTTGAAAGATCAGTCTCTCATCAGCTGCCGCAGCTCTCTCTTCAGCTGTCCCAGGGTAATGTAAGGGATCATTTACACTGGTATACTGAACACCTGAAGTGGCCTTTCTGTGCATCAAAGACGGAGGTAATACTCTGCTTCCTTTGTTTTCATAGAGAACTAACTCATTATGGTTGCCCCTGCTTGAACTTGCCCATGCAGATTGGTATGATCTTTCATGAGATTGACGATTCTGACTGCCAGGTATATCCAAAGGCTGAAGGGATGTTGGAAGTGCCCGCTTCAGAGTTTGTTGCAGAAAATGCTTCCTCCCATCTGCATCAGAAACAAAGGTTTTCTTTCAATAAACAGTACTGTGCAAACTATTCCTACCTTTAATACTTGTGACAGACCATTATTACCATTTCCAGAAGAGTACTCGAAATTCACGTCTCTAATTGCTCGCGAACTTGATGGTCCACTGTCATCAGTTATAGTTGGAGGATTCATAGATCTATTACTATGATAGTTAGAGGAGCCTCCATTAAGATAAGTTGGTCTTGTGGGTGACGAAACCTTTTGGGTTGGACGGCTATCTGACATTGTTCCATGGTCTAAGTTATAGACAAACTCAGCATAAATTTGCGGCAGGAAGAGGAAAAAAGGTCAATTCTTTACCTGTTGCCCATGATGGAAGGATTCGAGAAGTAGCAGAATCTCTGAGAGGAGACTCATCTGTGTAGTTGTCTATTTCACGCAAGTCGGAATCATCTGAAGAGATATCAATTGCATCCATTGGAGAGAATGTAAAACCAACCTGTATTAAAGCAACAGTATGGCAACGTCATAAAAAGATGATAAATAATTCAGAACTAGATTCCATGGTAAACTATTCCTTTACCAGATGTCTTAAAACCAAGTTAATAACCAGTTTGCGGAAGAAGCTACAGGTACACTCTAGAAAATAACCAACAGGATCCACATGGTCACGCATTTAATGAGTACTGTCAAAAAAGGAGTTGAATAACAATAAGTGAAACACAAAAGGCGGGGTTTGATTGTGTAACTTAAAAAAATGCGGTTTACATAAGCCATCAGCCATGCATGGAGAGAGTAAACATAATAAAGGCAGCTTCCTTTATGATAAACGACTATGATCATTGGCTCAAGAGATTAGTGCTAGCCTTGTGAAGTGAATGGAGAAAAAAAGCAGTGAGTAATACTAAAACTTAGAGATAGAAAGAAGGAAACAAGTGAATTACAGAGCAATAACATACAATTTGAAATACCCACAAGGGAAAGAAGCAATTTTTAAGCCAACACACAGAAAATCAAAAACGTAGTAACCCATGAAACAGAAAAAAGGAGATACCTAGTGACATCAATCAATTGGGGATCGTCTGAAAACCCAAGTAATTTCCCTTGTTGTCTTCTACTGGAAAAGCCCTAATCAAGTCAGAGGGCGGAGAAAAGGGAGAATACAGAGAGAGGGAGTGTACACGTTCCCTCCTATTTTGGGTGTTCGCTTCTGAAACATGTACCCTACTCGCATCTTGACTCTCTATATCTAATGCTCCTTTTGTTTTTTTTTCCTTTACTTAAAAAACAATTAAATTAATAATAAATGAAATTTTTCAGATTTTTCTTTTCCAAAAATCAAATTGGATTTTCGGCATTAGGAATTATATTTTGGTTTATTATTTTCCACCTAATTTGATGTTTAGTTTAAAACTTTATTTAAAAAAATATTTCAATTATATCATTAAATTATTATGGGATTTTCTATTTCATGTAATTGAGCCAAGGTAAATAATTATCAAATAATATTATTATTTGTTTTGTCTTCTAACTAGCTAGGAGAAAAAACAATTTTGTCGTCATGTTTGTTATTTTCTCAATTGAATTACTTGACAGTAAAACTCTACATAAAAGAATTTTACAATTATACCCTTAAATTTTTGTATTATTTTTTTATTTCATTTAACTAATCAAGTTAAATACTAAAATATGAAAAATAAATTGTTATTGGTATGATGTGCTACTGCGGAGATTTTTAATAGCACGTTGTATTTCTAATTCTTTTGTTGGTCAAACATACCTTAAACTTAACATAGAGTTAAGGTTATTGAAATTTTTCAAATACGTGGATGCTTATTAAATAAAAAAAGTGATAAGGCTCAAGTACCCCCTAGACTATGACCGAAATCTCAGAGAAACACTTAAACTTAACTAGAGTCTTATTACTTCTCTGAACTCATTTTTTTGTATTTTTTGTACCTCATGTGCTGACGTGGCACCTTCAACCACCCAAGTTGGTTGTTTTTGTACACACTCATCTGCCACATGTGTAAATATTTGTTTTTTTTATATTTTTTTAAAAAAATTTTAAAAAAAAAATTAAAACAAAAAATATTCTTATTTTCTTTAACTTGTATTTAAATTAAGTTATTACACATTTTTTTACCTTGTATCAAAACTTTTTTTTTACCTTCCTTCGTTATTTTTTCTCTTTTATTTTTTTCTATTGATATTATTTTCTTTGTCTTTCGTTTTGATTTGATTTCAAATTTAATTCAAAATGTCTTGTATTTGAAATATGTTAATTTGGAAAGGACATCAAAATAAGTGAAGAAAATCAAATAACAAAAAAAAATTGAAACGTTAAAATTAAAGGGCGCTTTTAAATTATTTTTAAAATAAAGATACACATAATTTTTAAAAAATAATTAAAAGTGAAAATATAATAAATTAATTTTTTTATAAAAAAAAAAGATTAAAGTGAAAAGAAATTAAAATAAATATTTTACAAAGAATGAAATAAAAATAATTAAATATATATAAGTTTTAATATCAATAAATATGTGTACTAACTAATTGTAAAGTTATCAATCAAAAAATGACATGTGTCCAATTTATGCACTCGTAACTTGCCTTCAAGAGAGTGTGCACACTCTCTGTCATGTTAGTGTTTGTGGTGTAATTATTCCATTTTAAATAAGTAGTTCAGGTGGTCAATCGACGAACTACATTTAAAAGAAAAAAATCAACCCAATATAGCAAACCAAATATGGAGAAAAAATATTAGTTTATAAAACCATGAAATTACACTAAACGGATATGGAGAATTAAAACAAACGTTTATAACTAATCTAATATAATTAAAAATGACATCAAACTACAAAAGAAATTTAGAAAAATGGATTGGGAGATAGTTTAGTCATTTAAAGGTCTTACCTAGGATTGTTAAACTCAGGATAAGTTATTTCTCCATTTTTTGGAATAACATAAGACATCCTATGGTGTATAACTAATATATTTATTAAGTTAAATAGAGTAATCAAATAGAGCATGTTCAGCATTGTTGTCGCCTGTTGGGAGACCCAAAACACTTGTTTTGAGAAACATAATTTTTAGATAATTAAGATATTTGGCTAATCAAAAAACTTTTTTTAAATGGAAGCATAAATAGTTTTTCTTCTATTAAAAAGAAGCTAAAAATTTCTACTTTTTTTAAAAAATAAAAGCAGAAAATTATAAAAATAAAAAAACCATGAAAAATCGTTCAAAATAAGGTCCAAGCTAGACCAAATTTCACCCCTTTATAAATGTGAAACTCAGACCATATTTTTTCCAAATTATAACCCATTTTAATGGTCCATTTTGATACATTACAACAGCCCACAACCCTTTCTGTTCTTCCAAATAATTTTTAGAAGTTGGGGTTCTCTTTTGGTGTTGTGTCTCGTCCTTCTTTCTTTTTCAAGTGAAACTTTCAAACACCTTCGTCATTAATAGGCGTTCCCCTTACCATTTTCATGCAAACCTTGGAAGTTACAGACACATCTTCATCTCCTTTTTCCTTTTTCATGTTTGAAGGACGTCCACATGAAAAGTATTGATATATCTTTCCATTTTTTTTTTTTTTGTATAATTTGAAGAAAATTATTTTTCTCTGTTCGAATCACATCACATGAAGATCTACAAGTTCATCCAAAAGTATCAATGTTCAAATTCATATCTTTTGATCAAAGATTTAAATTTCAAATGGCTTCAAATTCCGCTCAAAGCAAGTTTGTTTAATCTATAAATACATTTTTACATCTTTAGCAAAGGATCAAGTTTTTGGACCTTCAAAAATACCTCATCTATTATTGCACTTCTATTTCAATTTCTATAAGTTTTAAATCTCATTTTATTATCAGTAAAAGAGTTGTGGATCTAAGACCTCATAGACTTCATCCATTATCTAGTGAAAGGTAAAATCCAAATCTCATTCTATTTGTTTGTGTTATTTCAATCTATATGGTTAGCTTTAACATCTTCAAATTACAAAATGTTGGTCATGTTTTAGGTTCATTTATGAGGTAAAACTTGAATATCATATCGTCTATTATGCATATTTTATTTCCTCTACCATAAGATGTGACTGTAAAGATATCGCATATTTAATATTATGCATATGCGTCATTATATTTTCTAAATACAATATCTTCTTATGATTATCATGGATTAAGTCTAATATAGTATATATTCTCATATGTGTGATTCATTTGAACGTGTTGTTATCTTTATTTTTCTTTTTAAGACCAATCTTAATAGTGTAAAGATTTTATAAGATCTTAAATCTTTGACTTACAAGTTGGCTACTGTTTTAAGCTAAGTAGGTGTTCATGATGATTTTAAAATTATAAATCGTCTATCTCCTCGGCACTTTGATGACTATATTCAAGATGATTGTCAAATATTGTTTGAAGCTCTGTTAACCTTCAAGTTTATGAAATAATTAATTTGTGTTCATATGCATTGTATAAGTTTAAGATTCTTAATCATGAGTTTAGTTCGGATTAGTTGGTTTATATCGACAAAGTGAATATTTTGTCTTTTTTCATTAGTTTTTTAACGTCTACTAATACTACAATTTCATTCTAATAATTTCTTGTGAGTTTGGTTTTATTATTTTCTTGAATTCTGCCATACATGCATTATTCATGCCCTAAGTATGATCGGTATAATTAAAACTTGTTTAGTTTTCCACTATTTGTTGCTAGCTTTGATAGAGATGTAAGTTTAGTTTACTTTTTTCTTAGTATTTTAATTTTGTCTTGAATGTTAGTAATAATAACCAATAAGTATGAACAGAGTGTTTAATTAAATATGTCTAAAGTTTTGTATGAGTTTTTCTTTTTAAAAATCATGTCAACTAAAGTTTCTTATTTATGTAAAGTGCTTCTTGTGAGAATTTATAAATTTTTTTTCTGGGTTCCAATATTGATGAGTCTGAGATTTCGACTCATTTAGGGCTTTGTTTTGATAGTTTTAGTGTCCTCAAATGCCTAATTTATGCTCTAAACTGATGTTAAAGTGTTGATTTGCAGCATTTAAGGCTAAGGAGCAAGGCAAGGACACTATCGGGCAAAAAGGAACAAACAAGCTGAAGAAGTGAAAAAAAGCAATCCTGGTGATCGCCAAGACAACTGTCGAGTGGCTCGTTAGCTCGCCAAAAGTTCCAGCATGCCAGCTCTTGGGAAGAACCAAGTTGGCGACAGAAATGGGCAGTCGGTGAATCGCCGATCGATTCGGCGATGGAAACTCTTATCACCCAAAATTGCAGGACCTGTGAGCTTGATGACCAATGCAAAAAAGCGATGGAAGGGAGTAAAGGGCGGATCGCCAAACCACTCGGGGAGGCCCGACTTATTCCGCCAAACAAACTTTTAGGCCAAAAAGTGGGCAACTATAAATTGGAATTTAAAAGGAATTTTGAAGAAGTTCCCGGTGAGATAGTTCTCCTCCCCTAGTTTTCGAGTATTTGAGTTTTTATCTTAGTTTTTGAGTTTCCATTGAAGACTTTGAGGATTTCTAAGTGGGTTTTTGAACTTAAGCAATTTGGACCATTGTAAAGACTTGAGTACCTTTACCCAGATCATGGCTAATGTATTTGGTAATTGTTTCTCTATTTTTATGATGTGTAGATAAAACCCCAATTATTGGGGTGTGATCATGTGATTATTTGCTTAATTTGCTTATGGGTATTGTTGTTTAATGATTTATTTACTGTTTTAATGTGGGTTTGATTGATAGCTGAGTATTAATTTATGAATTGTAGTTGCAAATACAACTCTAGCTTAGTGTTTTGGGCTTGCTCGAGAGAGAGGTTCTTAAGCTAAGGTGTTCAATTAATGATTGTAGTGTGTGGGTCATTGTGGGTTTAGCTAGAGAGAGTGAATCTTGGCTCATTCCTATCTATCTAGCTTGAGAGAGTAGATAAATTAAGGTTTTGGGCTGTTTCGTAGTGTTAAGCTTGTCGATGTTTGAGAGAAATCGTTTGAGTCATAATAGTTGTTCGAGAGAAAACTATTGCACTTAAAGTCCAACCTACCCATAATGTGTCAGCAAATTATTGTTAAATCTCAATTACCTATATAAAGTAATTAGCTTATAATCAATCACATCCCGAGAATCCCTCTTAATCTTCTTGTTGTTTTCGCATTTGTTTTAGTTGTTAATTGATAAACCAATCCCCCCCCCCCATCTGACATTTGTTGTCATCCCTTTCAATTTAGCTAAATGTTTTCGATAATTTCTATTCATATAACCAATTACGTTTGCACTTCATAATTGAATTTGAACACGTACCGCTCCCTATGGGTTCAACCACAACCTTTCGTTGGGTTTTGGCCAAAATTCAATTTGACGGTACTATTCTAGGTGTGGGGCGTCCATGGGGAAGGAGAAGAGCGATTTGGGAAAGGAAAAAAATTGGTAGGCGTGTTTTTTGAAAAAGATGAAGTGATGCGGTCATGGGTGTACTATTCTTTTGGGAAAAGATGAAAAGTCTTTGGTTTAATTTGGACTGTCTGATCGTTTGATCGGACGGTTATATATTTATATATATATATATATATTTATATATATATATATATATATATATATATATATATATATATATATATATATAAATATAGTAAAAGGTTGGATTAATTAGAGCCGTTAGATTAGATTGAATGATCAAGATTAAAGCTGAAGAAGCACAATCCATGTGCTCGCCCACGTGGCATACATGGATTGGACGGTTTAAAGGAACATGGATTGCCAAGTTTTACTCCAATTAAATCATTTAAAGTATAACACCTTCTTTATTAAATAGTCATAATTTATTTAAATAAAAAATATAATTATATTGCAAGATTAGCTTTTGACAAAATTAGTCATTCTTTTAAAATTAGATTAGTATAAATTAGTAACTCATTAATTAATTAAGCTTTCTAATTTTGAATAATGTACAAAAAAAATATTTACTTGCAACAATAGGAATTATATTTAAATAAAAATCGATTCAATTCTTACGAACGACAATTCTTTTGGCATAAATTTTTTAAAATGGAAAATTAAGTAATATTTATAGTTATTTTTATTCTTATTCAATAAATTTACTTCATAAATATTATTTCTTATAAAAAATTTAAGAAATAATATTACTTAATAATATTTATGAAGTAAATTTATTGAATAAGAATAAAAATAACTATATTTTATTAAAAAAATGTTTTTTTTCGTATTCCTACAAAATTTCGTAATATATATATATATATATATTATTGTTACTATTATTGTTATTATTATTTAGCTAAATAAATGTGGAGAGCCAAAATTGGGTGTCAACAGCCTGCCCCTTTCTTTGTCCACGAAGGAGAGTAAATGAGACGTGGGCAAATAAATATTGACACAATCCAATTTTGGGAAACCACCAAAATATACTCTGAACAACAACTTTGACAAGAAATGTTTATGGAGTTATGACATAACTTTGGTTTCTGAGCTGCCTACATATTTCAGGTTTCATGAGAAATCAGGTCATATGTAGTTCGAGAGTGTAGAAACATAGAAAATTTTGATTAAAATTTGCCCCAGTATCAAATTACGGTAATACTGAAATCTTTTGGTGGCGAGGTATGAAGAGATTAGCATGAATAGAGGGATGGGGCATAATTCTTAAGAAACTTGAATGAGAAATGCCCCGTAGCAATTTCTATAGAAGACTTATGGAAGAGATGATTTTTTAAAAAAAAGATTGCCAAGTGTCGAGTTATAATGAACTGAGACATGAAAAAGTTATAAGTGAGATTTAAATCTGAACTTCTGAAAATCGAATCGAGTTGAGTTTTGAAAGTGAATCCTTGACGTAGCTAGTGATGCTTGACATTGCACTAACTTGCCCTAGTTTGCTGCTTAGAGGGAGTTCCTCGTTGCCATGTGTTGTCCTACAAAACATGTAAAAGGGTGAAAAGTATTTGTTGCGGTTCAAAAGAATTATAAATTGAAATAATAATGTAAAGAGTAGAGTGTAGATGTTCAAACGATGTTTGATGTCTCTTTTTGTGTTGTGAATGTGATGTAGGTAAAGTAACTTGTAATGTAGAGGCCTTCAACTGGCGGGGTTGTTGTAATGTAAAAGCTTGCATTTGGCTGTGTAAAGTTTTTAATGTAAAGCCTCCGGCTGGAAGGGCTGTTGTAATGTAAAAGCCTGCATCTGGTTATGTAAAGCTTGTAATGTAAAGACTCTGACTGGCAGGGCTGTTGTAATGTAAAAGACTGCATCTGGCTGCGTAAAGCTTGTAATGTAAGGCCTCTGACTGGTGGGGCAGTTGTAATGTAAAAGCCTTCATCTGGCTATGCCAAACTTGTAATGTAACATTTAATTGTTGGCGTATGACAACTTTGCTATGCGTGCATACCCCCATCGGTGGAGCTTCAGTGACGTCACAACGATGTAGTCTCCGATTGGCGGAGTGTTGCTTCTTTTCCTTATATAGAGGCTCCGATTGGTGGAGTTCGATACAGCCTCCGATTGGCGGAGTTTGACGATTTTTGCTATGTACCATCTCCTATGTAAAACCCCAGACTTATGGAGTTTGACGCTGTTAGAGGGTGGTCTTTGATTGGCGGAGTTGTTGATGAGATTAGATTACAAGCTCTAGTTGGTGGAGTTATTTTGACAAAAAGCCAACTATCCTATTTTCCTTCTGTTCACAAGCTCAATATATGTTAGTCATCGAGCTTCTTCAATTTCAAATGATTTAAAAATAAAAATAGTTTGCAAGTTACTTTAAATAGTTTGTCACCTTTTTTTTTTTATATATATAATTTTTAAATAATATATATGTTTAGATAATTATGTAATAATTAGTATATTTTATGAATATTCAAAAATCGTCTCAAAAAGACTTTATTTATTACTCAAATATTTTACTAAATTAGTTTAGTTTAAAACTAATAGTTTATATTTTGAAATAATTAGTTTATAATTAAGTTAATTTTTATGTCATTAAGATTAAGAAGCTCATTAATTAACTAATATTAATTCTTCTTATTTAAGTTTTAGTCAAATTTGCTAGTTAAACTCAATTTGACTAACTTCTCAATTTAAGTTGGCTAAGTTTGCAATCCTTTGGCCCTTTTATTAATTGCAAATCCAACCCCTTCCTTACCAATTACTTCAACTCTTTCCGACCAATTTGGGCCCTTTTTTTTAACAATTCCCAGCCCACATCAACTTTCTTTTTCCAACCTTCACCCGACCCAGTTTAAACCCAACAACCCATTACAAATACAATAATACCAAAACGACCCACCTACGTTCTCTTCTTCAGAACTAGCAGAAATCCCAGCGAACCCAAAATCCGAAAGCAAAGCTACAGCAAACGACTAAAATAGTGCCAACGTACAACGACGACAACAATTCCCAACGAAACAATCCAGAAGCCCAGACCCGTCAATATCGGTAGTGGCGCCAACGGTACTATCCCATTAGTATCCGGACCGTCTCCTTTTCTCCTTTTCTCGCGAAGTCTCAGAGCACTTTTTCCTTTTCACTGTTGACCTTGGAAAGAGGAAAAAAATTCAAAATTTTGTTTGAATTTTCCACTTGTTTCCCCCCATTTTTCAATCCCATTCGCCTCCTATAAATACTTTGTTGTCTTCACTATTCAGGGGAGAATGGATGAAAAAAGGAATAGAAATTGAAAGCCATTCGAATTAGGAACAAATGATATAGCAAAATATCATCAGCAATACATTGTTTCAATCGATCGAAATACATAGAAACAAGCTTCGAACGGTAAGAACTTGGGAGTTTAGCTTTAGATTCATTTCTTTTGCTGTCTGTTGGAGTTTTATGTGGTGAAAAGTTTCTCTGTTGGCTCGTTTGGTGTCACACCTCAAATCCCATTAAGACGGACAGGCACCCGATGCCCTAAAGGCCCTAGAAAACCAGCATGTAACTTATGCTTACTATGCATATAACTATGACAATCTTAAAGTTGTGACAAGTTAACATAGGATGCAGCGATACGAACCAACATAAGCAGACCCAAAACCTATATATAAGACTTGGCCATTGAGGCCACAACTTGTTAAGAGATAAGACGCAACTAAACTATATACATTAGTCTACAAAGCCTCTAAAAGATAGGAAACCTTAGTTTAGGGTGGGACAATGTAACACCCCTAAATACTAACCAAGAGTCGCATGTCGATGTACCATTGCTTAATTACTACAATATGTTTTACTCTCATTTTGGGAACTTGAAATGTTGTGATAATTGCTAACTTGCTTAACATAAATTGTGATCGTAATTTAAGGGATTGTATTGGAGTGTTTATGTAATAGTCTAATTATAATTATGTATAACTTTAAAAGGAAGTGAAGGATATATATATATAGGTGTGTATGTATGCATTTTGGGCAGCACACAACTATTTGGGCAACACCTTGAGGGACAGTTGTACAGGGATAAACATCACTTTTGTGACTATATATTTTCACACCTCCTTTAGTACATTCGTTTTCCTCAAGTCTTAGAACCTTAGAAACATATTTAAATAGATTGTTCTTCAAAATCACAAGAGGAAAACTTTGTCCTTTTGGCTGGGATTCGAGACACACCCTTCTCTTTGGTAAGTGGAAAAATCTGTTTTTTAGCTGGGTAGTGTTTAGTATTTTGAGCATAACTTGTTTTATAGAACTTCGTTTACAGTGAATAAATATGATTTGGAAAGCTAATTCGTATATGTACAACTCTTATGTTTATGTAAAACTCTAATTTAGCTGTTATGGATTCGAAATATGGGACGCAACATAGGACAAGTTCTGTCCAGAGTTCGAAATTTGAAATCCTGTATGGACAACTGTTAGTGTTTTGAATATAACTTTTTGTACAAAATATATTTTGCGGTGATTCTTGTTTGTTTGCAACCCTAAGAGATGTACCTACATCTTTCATAAGGTTATAAAGTCTAGTTTTTCCATTTTCCTTTTCAAATCTAAGTTGCGACATAAGGTACTAGGCTGGCCAGAATCACTGTTTGGGAGCATAGTTGTATTTGTACAGGCTAAGCTTACTTGTCATGATAATCTTGTTTTACTTCGACATTATTGAGATACTAGGAATTAAAGAAGTTATTTAATTGTATTTTTAAGGTTGTATATACTCGTGAACAAGTTGAGGACCTTGATACGTTGGTTGGTTTGCGGTTTGAACTCGTGAAATTGTGTTGGACTGTTTCTACACTAAAGTATTGAGGTTTGTGTATAAACTTGTACTTGTAATCTTTTTACCCGTTTGTATATCTGAAAGCTTATCTTGGTAGCTTGGTTACTTCTTGTTACTTTGCATTGTCGCGTTGATATACTGTAAGATATTAAAGACATTTGTGTAACTCGCCCACTTGTAAGGATTGTTTGATTACTTGACACTCTTGTTGGGACCTTGTCCTTCTTGTGGCTATGACTTTGTCACTATTGGCATGCCTCTTGATTCAGATCATTTGCCATCTTGACTCTGGAATTTTAGTCCGTCTTAAGAATGAAAGTTGTCCATTTTAAGTACGAACTAGAAAACCATTTTTAATATAGTTCTTGGTTCTCTTTGATTATTGGGCTTTGACCCTTCTTGATATAGGGCGTCGACCCTTCTTGATACCTGCTTGTGCTTGGTGTGATGACATGATGTATATATTGGGCGAGCCTTGTTATTGAATCTCTTGGAAAACGGTGCTATGAGCGTTCTTGACATTTGGATCTTTAACTATCGAACTTGATATTCTTATATATTGTTACTTGATTTATTTATTATGTTTCAATTGTGCTACTCATGACTTAAGAAAGGTAGCTTGGTGAATTTTGAAGGCTCCAAACCTATAGTTTTTACACCACTAAGCTATATGCTTAGCGATAGTTGTTTCTATCGTAGGGAATGATCTAGAGGAGGCATGAAGCTGGCCATTGGAGTTGGAGATTTTGAGAGCCTTAAGGAAGATCACATTTGCATATAGGCATCTATATTTTGTATAAACTTTGTAACTTATACATGATCTATGTGTTGTATATTTACATGAAATTTTGAGGGCTAATCTGATCATGTCACCATGGGTTGTAATATAAGTATGGCTAGATGTTTTGTTCATTTGGGGTGTGTAAGCCCAAGTCTGGTAATATATTAAATTTACTACTTGTTTTGAATGATTGTATGAAGCATGAACCACCTAGTTTGGGTACTCGAAAAGTTGGTAATATTCTTTTTATATCATTTTTACTAGTGTGAGGGCAATATATGCATAAAAATCTCGTGAGATATTGGCTTATATTATTTCGGAAGGGTCGCTACAGATAAGGCCCCGCCTTACCCTTAACTATCATACAGTAACAAAATAGGTGCCAAAGACTCGGTAAGCCCCGAATCAACTTGGAGCTTTACCAATGGCAGTTGAGTACCTGTGCTCTTACTAAAGAGGTCTACTAGCTGGAGTACATGTGCCTGCATCATGAAATGCAGCATCCCCGTAAGGGACGTCAGTACGAAAAAATGCACTGAATATGTAGGTCAATAACATATGTAAACAAGGCTCAAATGGAATCAAGTATTCGTACATAAGTGCATAGACCAGAATAGGAGACCTGTGCATAGTTGAGTACCTGTGCTCTTACTAAAGAGGTCTACTTGCTGGAGTACATGTGCCTGCATCATGAAATGCAGCGTCCCCGTAAGGGATGTCAGTACGAAAAAATTCACTAAATATGTAAGTCAATAACATATGTAAAACAAGGCTCAAATGAAATCAAGTATCCGTACATAAGTGCATAGATCAGAATAGGAGACCACCTATGTTACTCTTGTGGGAGCATGTATGCTACATTCATTTCTTTACTTTTCTGTGTGTTATGATAGCTGATCAGTGGTAGAAGAGGATGACCCATGCTAGGCATTTTAACCCCTGGGATGCTGTCCTCATAATTACACTAGTTGGGATTGACCCATGCTAGACTTTCGCCTCTGAGCTCCACCCTTCCATACCAATTGGGATAGGCCCATGCTAGGCTTTCGCCCCTGAGCTGCCACCCTTCTATACCAATTGGGATCGACCCATGCTAGGCATTTGCCCCTGGGCTGCCAGCCATAATTATATAAATTGCTTCACTTAGATTCTTTAATCTTTGAGATTGTTGTTTTGATGGTCATAAGCATTTTTGAGATTTGGAAATATAGAGTAATAGTAGAATACATGAAAATAATAACTTCAAGGCAGTAATAATGACATAAGGAGCTTAAATGACACAATTGACTAAGAGGAGAATTCACCAAGCTTGCCTTTGCAAATACCACATAGGAGGATAATTACACAAGTATAAAGTAATGAACATATAATGAAGTAATTCTACACACTAAGTAGGGGGGAGGGATATTGCTAGCTATTTGGAGATCGTACGCTACCACTATGTTTGCTTTACTAGGAATAGAACCTAAGAAATTCACTTCATTGATATTAATCGCAAGTATTCGATTTCATGCCAAGGAATATGAAATCGAATAGCCTTACATACCTTATTTTCTTACCAATACAACTATCACGATTTAACCTCCCTTTTTGGGTGCTAATCTACAATATAAGTCAAAGTAGGTGATGCACCTACTTGTCACCTACTAGCTTAGTTAAGTCAAGCCAACAACTCACTTATTTTAATTCATTTTCTAAATCTTACTTCCTTTTTATTTAACTTAACACTTCATCTTAAACTTTAAGCTCAAATACATCCTTACTATCTCGAGTTTAAATGCTTTCGTCGGAGTTGACTTGGAGTATACATACTGAAATATGCAAGGCAAACAACACCTTCCAATCTATTTTAAACCAACACTACACATCTAAGAAATATGGTCCCTCACTATACCATAAGTCTATGTCAAGTGTCATATGAATAAAAGTACCATACGGAAAATACAGGGTGTTACATCCCCCCCTCCTTAAGAACATTCATCCTTGAATGTTAGCATAGTCATATGAATAAAAGTAGCGTATGGAAAAGTAGCATACGGATGTTAGAAGGAGAGGACTAGAATTTTCTACAGGGGAGCGTTCTTGAGGGTGTCACCAATGAAAGGGGTAATTAGATTTGGTAAAAAAGGAAAATTGAGTCCACGCTATATAGGGCCATATAAGATTATCCGAAGAATTGGCCAAGTTGCATATGAGTTAAAGCTACCTCAAGAGCTTTCAACCGTTCATTCGGTGTTTCATGTCTCAATGCTTCGAAAATGCATAGGTGACCCATCTTGTATTACTCCTACTGAAGATGTACAAGTTACGGGAGATGTCACTTACGAAGAAGTACCCATTGCTATTCTGGATCGACAATTTAGGAAGTTAAGAAATAAAGAAGTAGCATATGTCAAAGTGTTATGGAGAAACCAACAAGTAGAAGAGGTTACATGGGAAGCAGAACAAGCAATGAAGTCCAAGTATCCTCATTTATTTCAATTTAAAGGGAAAGGTCAAAGTGTTGAGTTGATGCATTAACGGGTAAGTATAAGTTTATATGAACTATGTGGCTAATAATAGAATTTAACTTAGGCTTAAAGTGATATTAGAGCAGGTCATCCTAGGGAGTCTACAAAGCCATGTCTGTGTAGAGTCTTGGTTATGGATGTGTTGTGCACCACATTTATAAACAAGAGGCTACGGGACTTATATGAGTTGTCTCTTTTCTTTCATTTCTTAGATCGTGCAATAGAACCAATGTTGTAGGTGAATCATATCTAATTTCTAAATTACTTTATTATAGAAAAGATTTTGGTTACTAGAAGGAGTAAAAGTACAGGTAAGCGAGTAGATGTGGCTACCCAAGAAGGGACCAACCAACCACCACCTAGTCAAGCTGTTCAAGGTGAGGCTCAAGATGAGTCTCTATCACAGACTTCCCCTACCCCTCCATCTCCAGAAGATCTAAGGAGGGAAGTTGCACCTCGAGAACCCCCTATTAATGCTACAGAGCAAGATTTAAAGAATGCAGTACAATTATTGACTCGTATAGTTGTTGGCCACGGCCAAAGGCAAGAAGGTCCAATTGCAGGCACTAGTGGTGTAGATAGAGCACCTGGCACACAGATACATGATTTTCTTAATTTGGACCATCCATCTTTCACCGGTTCAGATCCTAATGAAGATCTACAAGACTTTATAGATCAGATCCAACACACTTTGGATGTTATGCATATAAGTGGTAAAAAAGCACTTGAGATAGCATCATATAGATTAAAGGGTGTGGCTATATTGTGGTATGAAGCTTAGAAGCAATCTAGGGGAACAGATGCACCTTCAGCTATGTGGAAAGAGTTCAAAAAGGTATTCCTTGACCATTATCTACCATTGGAGATCCGAGAGGCCCGTGCAGATTAGTTCTTAAATCTCCACAAACAAGGAAGTATGAGTGTGAGAGAGTACAGTCTCAAATTTAATTCCTTGACCAGGTATGCTCCTAATGTAGTAGTTACTATGGAGGGTAGAGTTTATCGATATGTGGATAGATTAGATTCATATCTGATTAGAGATTGTACCATTGCTTCATTGAATAAAGATATGGATATAGCAAGGATGCAAGTTTTTGCACAAAAGTTGGAGGATCAAAGGCAAAGAAGAAGGACACAGGAGTCGGAAATAGGGCATACTAAGAAGGCCAGATTCATGGGGCGGTTTACACCATCCCAAGGTGAGTTTAGGCCTCAATTCTTTAACATACCGACTAGGCCATCATCTTTTTACTCTACAACTAGTGCTCCACCATGGTTTCAAGGGTTTAGGGGCAATTAGCTTGGGGAAAGAAGTGAAAGCCAAGGTTCACAAATAGCGGGTCATAAGAGCAGGGAAGTACAAGACAATCAAGGCCTCCTCGATGGACTTGTAAACAATGTGGAAGAAATCATCTAGGTGCATGTTGGTTCTCTCGGGCCTTTTGAGCATCGGGTGCCTGTCCGTCTTAAAGGGATTTGAGTCGTGACATTTGGTTTCAGTTCTTGCCCCACAAAAGTCAATCCGAGTTCACTTTGGACTCATTCCTTGAATTTCTTTGAGTTGAGGTTCGTCTTTGAGTCAGCCTCATCTTTGTTCAAAGAAACAGAAGCTGTTACAGGTCTAAAAGGCAAGAAACGAAGCTGATATACTAGTTGTATACACTGATATTACAACAGATGTATACAAAAACAGGAATTAAGCCGAAGCCCAAAAGCAGCATCAAGTTTGGCCCAAAAAAGGGCCCAAATTCATCTTCTCCTTTACTCTCCTAAATTATTTAATTGTGATTATTTATTATTTGTTTTTATTAACTCTAGCTTTATTTGTTTTGATTTTAATTTAATTAAATCCCCTAACGAGTAACATTTTAAAACATTTTGAGTGCTTTATTTAATTAGCTGTCTACTTAGTCTCATTTTTTAAAATCACTTCTTTCTTAGATTATTTCAAATGTTTTAATCCTTTTTTTGACAAGATTTACTAAATCATTTTGATCACTTAAGTTCTTTTCATTTCAAGTGATTTTTTTAAAAAGGAAATATTACATATTTATATATAAATGAAATAAAAATAAAAGAAGTATAAATAAACAAAATAAAGTAAAATAATATTTCTTTACTGGTTCATTTCTTTTCAAAATCAGTCAAAAATGTTTTGGTCAAGTCGTAGGTCAACCATGCGTTAGCGAGAACTTCAAATGCTTAAACCCTTCTCGAAGTGTAAATTGAACCCCAAACCCTTTTTGGTATTTTCAAATGATTTTTTCTGTTTAAGTCATTTGAAAAATATAAGTTTTCTTAATTTCTTTCAAAAATTAAGTGACGACTTCTTTCTAAGTATTTTTTTTCAAATTGTTTTATACTTAGAACATTTCAAAAGTGATTTTTCTAAAGATAGTAAAATTACGACATAAGAGAAATGGCGACTCTACTGGGGATTAATTAGGTTCTAACCATAATGAATTGACTCTTTTTGACTATTTTTTAACTAGTATACGTACCCGCGCGATACGCTGATAATATTGTAATCTTATTAAATATTAAAAATTAAATGTCAAATAACTATTATCAGAAACTCAAATCATCATAAATATTCATATAATTTGTGTTACAAACCAATTAAATATAAAATGATTTATAAATAAATAATAAATGAGGAGCAGTAATTAAAATATAAAAAAAAATATATGCAGTTATCTCAACAGAAATATCTCTAATAACATTAAGTTTTATGAATTTCATTGTAAGAGTTGGATAATTACTTGAGAATCATTGAACTTTTCAAACCTGGCAAAGTATGTTTTGATAAGAAAATTGTTCAATTATAATAAGTAAATTCAACTATTAAAGCATTAAAAACAATGAAATAACGTGACAAACACAATAATCAAGACATTGACACTTTATTTGCCATGCTTTTGATTCATATTTCCTTCTGTCCGTTACATATCTGTTCCGACTTGTTATTAGACTGTGATGTATCCAGCAAAGATCATGAACATTGCCCCTCATCTTCAATGTTGATAGATTGTGATGGCGCATTTTCAAGAATGATCTCCTTCCCATTCAACTCAAGTCAATTTCAAATTTAAGAACAAAAATTGATGCAACAAAAAAGAAACTTCCAACTCAAATGTGAAGGAATGGTTTAAGTTGGATAAAATACAGATATTCACGGCAAATATTGTGGATAATACAAAAAAAATTCCATCAAATTGAAGACCATTGATCGATGCTCGAGTTGCAATTGAACAAATTCATGAATAAGAGATAGAAACAAAAACAAATTCAGAGAATGGTGTATATGCCTTATATAGTATACAACCAATGATGAAAAAATGCATAGGCTTACAGAGGATCAATTGAAAGTCAATTTAGTTATACAATAAGCATCCAATAACAGACAATATAAGCCATAAATAGTAAAAAAAAAAAAAAAATCTGAGACTCCCGTATTTGAATTTCACAAATTCACATACACTAAATAATTGCAGAAATAGAAATTTAACTCTCATTATTTTGACACTAGATAAAAATAGTCAAATTTATAATAAAATTTTGAACATGAAAATGACGATTAATAATTAAATAGTTAAAAGTGTTAAGAAATTTATTTTCTCAAGAAATATCCATTAGAAATAGGATTTTGTGAATGAGAAACACAATGTGATGTTTTAACCTTATAATCAGACAATTTTTTTAATTATTAAAAGACAATTATTTTAAATACGACACTTCACGGTGATGTCAGTTTTTTTTTTTTTTTTAAGTATCATCCTTTTGGTGATGGCCAAGTGTTTTGGTATTAAACAATACGGTAAATTTTTTAGAGAAAACCGTAATAATCCTTGATTTAATGGGTTTTAAAAAAATCGTATAAAATATTTTGTAAATTAGATTTTTTAAGTTAGAAATTTAGAAATTATTTGTGGTGTTGACACAGTTTAATAGTTTTAAACTATTAAATTTGTTCTTTTTTGGATGATGAATATATTTTAAAATGCTATATTGAAAAAACAAAACCGTAAATTAGTTCTATTTTTTAAAAAACAAAGTATATCTTCGTTTAACAGTTTTTTCTAATTACTTGGCAGTTTTGCTATTCATTTATTTAAAATACCTGATGCACAACGTTTTATAGTTTCTTTTTTCTTTTCTACTTTTTTAAGTTATAAAGTAATAGAATTCTTTTATTAAAAATTAATGTAAGTAATTTTTAAAACTATTAATTTTTTTAAAACTATTAATTTTTTTTTAAATAAAATAGTATTTTATTATTTAATCAGATCCGTTGATTACCCTAAGGGTGGACATTGCTGACAGAGAACATATTATAACTAATAGTTATAATGGGAAAGAAATCTATAAATGGAACATAGATGGTAATACAGATAGACAAATTATACGACTGTCCATAGAATGCTGATGTACAGTACTATCTGTAAGACGAACAAAAATAGTGATAAGACTATTGCTGATATGATAACAGCAGGTTTCACAGGTCAATTGAAAGGTTGGTGGGATAATTATCTCAAACTATTAATTTTAAAAAATAAAATAGTATTTTATTGTTTAATTCTATTACATGTAATTATTTTAATAATTATTTATTATTCAATCCTATTACATGTAATTAATTTTAATTAAAAATCTAATTTTTTGTGGTGCTGACATGTGTCACTTTTTCTTCTCCTATTATATATAGATAGATAGTTGTTAAATTATTTGGCCTTATATGCTTTATTTGTTTAAATTGTGATATTAACTGTCATTGCATGCATATCATTTACTTAGTCAAACGACTTTTTTTTTTATTTTTCACTTAAAGGTCAATTATGCGGGCCGCATTCATTCGTTGAAACTATTTCTCAGGGTATCGTGGCGAATGTAGTTGGCCACTGGATGGTCAACGGTCGCTAACTACCCCAGCCCAAGTAGTCCGCTTGGGTCACCGGTCCATTTCAAATAAACCCCACTCTGTCAACTAGTGTAGAGCGAAACCAAATCCCTCAATTTAGCGTATTGAACTAAGACGACCCAACACCTAACGTGTGTTGGGCCCGTTAGAAAGACCACCTTGAGTTCAAAATGGTCCACAACCTAAATGGACGATCATACTTAAATGTTTTAATTTGAAGGATGTATACACCGTTTGGCAAATCATTGTCTCTTGGGGTAGAGAGTTTAATAGTTTGTTTGAGTCAAAGAAGGAGTGTTACAAGCTATGATTCCATTCAAAGACATGGACATCTGGAGATGACAAGAAGTTCAAGAAAGAGGGACTTTTCACGATGGCTTAGTTTAGGATTGTACCCCTGCGTGGGACTGATTATTTGTATCCCATTTTCCCTATTATATATCCCATTCAGTTTATTCATAAAGTTTGTAAGAATTTGGGATTTTTGAGCAATGAAATATCAAATGACGTTATACATCCTTCGAATCGTTAGGCCTACCCTTGGCACAAAAGGGTCACAAATCTGTTTAAAATGCGCAATAACTGCTTATGTGTTATAACTGCTTGTGTGAATATGTTGTTTTATTTGAAGATGTTCTAGCCTACTCTTTTTGGAAATTTTCTAGAACCCCTAAGCATAATTATCAAATCACTATCAAAAGTACGTCCAAACACTCCATGAGTCTTTAATTTCCCAAAAAATATAAAGTTTGAATTTCACTTTCAAATATTACTCTCTCATCTCAGAAAAAGGGTCAAATTTTCATCTCAAATAAAAAAGAGATTCAAGCCAGTCGAACTACGTAGGACCTGAATTCTCCTCCGTGAGATACGTGGGCAGACTTTCAAGACACGCTCCCCATTTTTGAGAAATTCTGTCTTTTCCAACTCTTACAAAGAAATTAGAGTTACATATCAATAAAAAATTAGAAGTACAATAATGAAAGATATAATCTACTTTGTCTCGACTCAAGTTGACATTTCTGATTCATTAAGCTCAAAATCAAATAGATAAATTCCTGTCTATTTAGTCATTTCTCTATATATATGGCAAGTTTATCTTCAAGTGGAGCAACAGTTATGTGTTTCTGATAATGTATGTGATATTTTGTATTATTTATCATCGACACAAACACATTTGTCTTTTGAGTTGTTTTTCTTTGTCAGGTACTCAAAATAGATCTGTGTTGAGAAAAATGGCCGAACATTCATACTTCACAAGGTCTAAAGACCCCAAAGATTCCTTCTCTGACCAATTTTTGTCAAAAGGCAAAGAAAAAATGGGTGAAAATGCTGAAAACACTGATTTGACCAAAATTACTGCGAATGACCCTATCATCGCTGAACAGAACAAGTTGACTGTGCAATTGTTCCAACAAATTGCTGAAATGAGGGCTAAAATGGATAAGACTCAAGATTTGAAAAATCTAGCTATCATTGCCAACACCGCTACTCCAAACAACGAAAGGCCTCCACGCCATTTTCCTACTTCAGATCCAACATTCAATATCTTCCAAACAATTCATCCACCGCTACAATTCCAAAACCTCTCATCATCGACCTAACTACCTCAAACCCATATCATGCTAGCTCCTGATTTCACGTATCAGGACACTACTTCATGTTCAAGTGCCAACGATTGTGAGTAGTAATATAATAACCCAACTATGTGAGTTGGGGTCGATCCCACATAGATCAGTACTTTCTTCAAATTCAATAATCAAAGTACAATGACAACCTCTTCAATCAAACAATTCATGCACACTTAATGTTCAACTCTCAAATTTCAAGTTTTGCCTATCAATCCCAAATTTATACTTGGAACACAAACAATCAAATAGTATAGTAAAGCTTGGGGAATTGAGCAGCCAATTATTGAATCTCAATAAAGTAGATAAATGTTACTGCTTATAATGGGATAATTTGTTGTGGGTAGGACGAACTATATATAAAGTAACTTTATCTCGAACAATTACCTTTTCTATGTTGAATTCTCTCGAACTTCGACACCAATTGAAAGAAGCCCAGCTCTTTACCCCCATCAAATTCACTCTTCGAGCTGAATACAAAGGATGGATCACTTGTTTCACTCTCTCAAGCTGAAACCAAGGAAACCCATTACTAAGGACGCTAAGATTGTCACCTTAGTTCCACACCTCTCTCTCGAGCAAGTGCACAACACTGAAATTGACACACAAAGTCGCGCAATTCAACCTTGAAACACAACAACAACTTAGACCCACTTCAAATTAACACCATTCTTTGCAAATAACAAACACCCACTAAGTAAATTCAACAATTGGCTTCATGATCAAAACCCCAAATAAAGGGTTTTAGCCGCCCATCTTCAAAATGAAGGAATCAAAATCAATTATCACTCCCATAGTTGGGTACAAAATGAGAATTAAAGATCAAAATCAATTGATAGTCTCCTCTCTTACAAAATCTCTCTCAAAATCTTGCTAAGAATTACTTACTAAACTCTTTGGTAGTGTTTTCTCTCTAAGTAATTCCTTCCTCCTTTTCTGAATGAATTTCTCTCTCTAGCCAAAACTAAGTTAAACAAGGTTGAAGTGTCATTGCTTATGACTATTCGACGAAGTATGTTGGGTGTCGCTGACAGATCGGCGACTCGTCGATTGTTCTTCATCTCGCCTTCATTTTTCACTTTTTCTTGGTCTGGCTATTGTAACTTTTGGCGGTCCAGGCCGGGATCGCTGAATGACTCTGCGATTCGCCCTTTATCCTTCCATCTCACCCATCAACACTTGCTTGAATCTTCTTTAGTACTTTTGGCGACCTGATTGTCCTTCACAGACTAGATCGGCGATACGCTGCATATAGTTGCTACTTGCCAAATTCGGCCCCATTTTAACTCCAGCATTCTGTAACTTTTGGCGGTATCATGGCGAATTGGCGATTCGCTTATTGACATTGGCGATTCACTAATTGACATTATCGATCATCAGGTCTTCATTTCTTCATTCCTTTAGCTTGCTTTGTTCATTTCTGCCCAATAGTGTCTATGCTTTGCCTCTAACTCCAAATACCTGAAACTCAAGGATTTTCATCAGTTATTGAGACAAAATATGCATTTGAGGGCACTAAATCTATCAAAATAAAGCCCTAAAAGAGTCCAAACCGTGGGCTCATCAACACCCCCAACTGAAACTTTTGCTTGGCCTCAAGGAAAACTCAAGTTCGGCAGTTCAACAAGGATGTCTCAAACAGTGCTACATAAGGCTCAATCATGAATGCACACAAAAAGGCTTAACTTACTCATACAAGGATTAATTGTGCACTCAATTGTTCAAGTTGTGACTTACCATTACCAAAGAATCTCAAGCTCACAATACTTGCTTCAAATGCAAGTTCAAGCTCAACAGAGGAAGTCAAATGACCTTACACAAAGAATGATTCCATATTTATACACAATGGTTCAACAATTTAAAGTTCTAGAATCAAGATCAACACTCACACTCACAAAGATAAACGCAATGCATGATTTCACCCATAAGTTTGCCCTTATTTTCTAATTGACTTTTGTTTCCGCTCATTGAAGATCAAAAAGGTCTTTTCAAGGCTTGTATTGGGGCTAAGTGTAAAGGTATGGTCATTTAGGCTTATAGGCTGAAATCCTCATGAGATGAGATGTGAACAACATATTCTTTCCTTTTCTTCATCATTTTCATTCAAGTTGAAAATTCACCTCTTATTCATCCTTCATGGACCGTTGGAAACCCCATTTTTATTTATATGTTTTTACTCCACAACTTTTTTTTTATGGGGGGGGGGGGTTTCCATTTTTTCTCAAAACATGGGTAAAAGGGACTTCTTTTCCTTTTCTGGATTTACCATTTTCTTTTCACTACACTTTGGCCTAAGTTGGCTATTCAAACAAACCACAAATCATGAGGATTATGTGTAATGGATCAATAAAAGGTCACAATGATATCAAGTTTCTTCCAAGAAAATGGTAAGGCTCAAAAGGGTGCTCAAAAGAGGTTTACACACTCACAAGGTAAGCCACAAAAAGGTATAATTTCAAATTGGTTCACACTTTTTAATGTTGCCTAAGACCACCTCAAGAATTTGCATCACTCAGTCAACCGGGCCAACGGGGCAAATTCTAGGTGTCATCACACATGGTTCACGGTAAGTTCATCAGACAAGGCATTGACACCAATGTCAAACAAGACTCTACACTTTCACTAGCGTGCAATGTTCATTACAAGAGACTCCATTTTATACTTGGCTAGTCACAACGAGATGCAAAGAGTTCACATATTGTTTATGCAACTTCACTTGACCTCGTCGTAGCTGAACATTCATTTTTGTTCGATTATGAGCACTATTCAAGTAATTAGTATTGATTAAACCCATGATTAAATTTGTATAAGAACAACCACATTCCACACAAACAAGGGGTGTCAAAATGAGGAGGGGGTTCGCTGAGGATACTGAGTAATCTCCACACCCCCACCAAAAGCAGTCAGCATTGTCCCAATGTGGGTAGAGAGCAGACATTTACTGCAAATAATTAAAATAGGAACAATAAATAAAAACTGACAAGAAATGAAACAATCTAGTGTGTAAATAAGTAGAGCAGGGTAACATGAATCTTCACTAAATGCCCAGTTAGCGATGGAGTAAAACGGTAGCCGAATGCTTCGGTAATGCGCCTAATGTTCTTTAGAGCACCCTTAGTTCCAGTAGACTGCACTCCCAGTGAAGGCAGATCGGCAAAAATGTAGGGGATCGCTGAACAGATCGATGATCAACATAATGAACTTAAAGCATCGCCGGTCAATCCTTGCGGAACGTTATCCGTGTTGATTAGAAAGGGCGAGGAAAATCGGGTCACCTAAACACATCGGCAATACGCCGACTGGTGAAGGTGTCCCGCCGAATGTTCCAGAGTCTCAGTTTCATTTTTGAGATCCATAAGGCAAACCAAATCGTGCTCGCCGAAATGGTTCGGTGACTCGCCAAGAAGACTTTTGTCTCGCTTATGATCCCTACTCCTGCAAAATCAACACACATTATTTAAAACAATAACACTTGTGTTGCCTCCTAAGAAGCGCCTTATTTAACGTCATGGCACGATGTGGAAATGCTCTCAAGCATCTTCCAGGTACACCACCTCAATCAAATAAATCTCCTGGCATTCTCCAAAGTATAATTTTAAGCGTTGCCCATTCACCTTAAATGCAGGTCACTCTTGACCCTCAACTTCTATTGCATCATTGTTGAATACTCTTATCACTCTAAATGGTCCTGACCATTTGGACTTGAGTTTTTCGCGAAAGAGTCTAAGTCGGGAGTTGTATAGTAACACCTAATCTCCCACCTTAAATTGTCTTTTAAGTATTTTTGCATCGTGCCACTTCTTCATCTTTTCCTTGTAGAGAGCTGAACTTTCGTAAGCTTTAAACCTAAATTCGTCCAATTCATTTAACTGCTATACTCTCTCTTTTGAGGTTTTTGTCCAGTCCAAATTCAGAGCTTTCAATGCCCACATTGCTTTGTGTTCTAACTCGATTGGTAGATGGCAAGACTTCCCAAAAACTAATTGATACGGAGACATACCGATTGGAGTTTTGTAAGTGGTGCGATATGCCCATAGAGCGTTATCAAGATTTCGAGACCAATAAGTCCTATTAGCATTCACTGTCTTAGCCAGGATGCTTTTGATTTCTCGGTTTGATACTTCAACTTGACCGCTTGTTTGGGGATGATATGGAGTCGCTACTTTGTGTTTCACCCCATACTTACTCAATGCAGCGGAGAATCATTTATTGCAAAAATGGGAACCACCATCACTGATAATAGCTCGAGGAGTACCGAATCTTGCAAAGATGTAGCGTTTCAGAAATTGAGCCATACTTCTCCCTTTATTGTTTGGAAGTGCAACAACTTCTACCCATTTAGAAACATAATCTACAGCCAACAAGATATACTTATTACCAAAGGAACTCACAAATGGGCCGCTGAAATCGATTCCCCAAACATCAAATAGTTCGACTTCTAAAATGGGAGTAAGGGGTAACTCGTGTCTTAGATACTCTGCCTTGCTTATGACATTGGGTGCATTTCTTCACAAATTAATACGTGTCTTTGTAGAGGGATGGCCAGTAGTATCCACTTTGGAGGACTTTAGCGGCTGTATGCACACCGCTATGATGGCCCCCAACCGGTGAAGCATGACAAGCATGGAGAATTTCCACCACCTCTTCTTCCGGAACACATCGTCTAATGATATGATCCGCATACTCTCGAAACAAGTATGGTTCATCCCAAAAGTACCTTTTAACATCGAACATGAACCTCTTTTGTTGGTAGAAGTTTAGCTCATCCGGTATTAAACCGCACACTATGTAATTAGCGAAATCTGCATACCAAAGAGTTTGTTTGAGAGTTATTGCAAACACTTGTTCATCTGAGAAGGAATCGTCTATGTCAGCCTCAGGAATATCATTCTCCTTGCCTTCTAACCTGGATAAGTGGTCAGCCACTTGATTTTTGCAACTTCTTCTATATTTGACTTCAAAGTCAAATTCTTGCAGTAGGTGCACCCACCTTATCAACCCTGGTTTTGCATCCTTCTTTTCCATTAGGTAACAGTGTGCAACATGATCAATGTGAACAATCACTTTAGTGCCTAACAAATATGCCCAGAATTTCTCAAATGCATAGACTACTGCAAGAAACTCTTGTTCAGTTACGGTATAATTACACTGAGCACTGTTTAGAGTCTTGCTTGCATGATAAATTAGGTGAAACAATTTATTGCGTTTCTGCCCCAACACAACACCCAATGCCGTTCCACTTGCATCACACATTACTTCGAAAGATTCTGACCAATCAAGACTGATAACGATTGGGGTCGACACTAATTTTTCCTTCAGGCACAGAAAAGCTACCATACAAGCATCATCAAAATGGAATTTCACCTCTTTTTCTAAGAGTTTGCATAAAGAATGTGCAATTTTTGAGAAGTCTTTGATGAACCTTCGGTAGAAACCAGCATGTCCTAAGAAACTACGAACCCCCTTTACCGAAATTGGTGGTGGTAATCTCAATAACTTTAACCTTTGCTCTATCAACCTCCAACCCTTTTTGCGACACCTTGTGACCAAGTACTATTTCTTCTTTGACCATGAAGTGACACTTTTCCAGTCTAGGACCAAGTTCGTTTCAACACATCTTTGGAGAACTTGTCCTAAGTGTTCTAAGCATGTCTCAAAGGTATCACCCACAACTGAGAAGTCATCCATAAACACCTCCATTGAGTCTTTTACCATGTCGGCAAAAATCGATAGCATGCAACGTTGGAATGTTGCCGGGGCATTGCATAACCCGAAGGGCATCCTTTTAAAAGCAAAAGTTCTATAGGGACACGTGAAGGTGGTTTTCTCTTGGTCTTCTGGTGCGATGGAGATTTGGTTGTAACCAAAATACCTATCTAAAAAGTAGTACCAACCTCTCTCTGATAGATTGTCAAGCATTTGATCCATGAACGACATAAGAAAGTGATCTTTTTCAGTCCACGAATTTAACTTTCTATAATCCATGCAATCTCTCCACCCGGTCACTGGTCTAGTCGGCAAAAGCTCCCCCTTTTCATTTGGGACTACGGTGATACCTCCCTTTTTTGGAACACATTGTACCAGACTTACCCATTTGTTGTCTGCAATGGGGTAGATCACACCTACGTCGAACCATTTGATGATCTCCTTTTTTACCACTTCTTGCATTGGTGGGTTCAATCTCTGCTGATGCTCAACACTCGGCTTACACTTATTATCAAGCTGGATTTTGTGATTACAAATATCGGGAGGGATGCCCACTATATCAGCTATGGTCCATCTTATAGCTTTTATATGTTTTCGCAATACTTCAAGGAGCAATTTCACCTACCATTCAAGAAAGTCAGCTGCAATGATCACCGGTAAAGTGTTATTTGCCCCTAAGAAAGAGTATCGGAGATGAGAGGGAAGTGCTTTCAATTCTAGATTAGGTGGTTCTTCTCTTGGTGGCTTTGCGGAGGACTCTCTCTATTCTTTAGGTCAATATCCAACTTGACTGGAGTCTTTGAATACCCTCTTAAACCTATCAAAACAGCTACTACCTCCTCATAGCCCTGAATTTAGGATTCATCATAATTAGCAAGTACAGCTTCAAGGGGTTCATTCATGCATATCAAGTGGCTTACACTAGCTACCGCCTCATCGATAATATCATCAGTAGACACCACATGAATATCACTTGGGTGTTTCATAGATTTGGAAATATTGAAAGTTACCTCATCTTCGTTCACCTGAAACCTCAATTCTCCACTTTCAACATCCACCAATGCTCGCCAAGTTGCTAAGAACGACCTTCCCAAAATAATGGGAATTTCAACATCTATTTCACAATCTAAAGTAACAAAATTAGCTGAAAAAATGAACCGATCTACCTTCACCAAGATGTAATAAAGTATCCCCACGGGATGTTTGATTGAACGGTTTACCATAAATAGTCTCATTGTGGTTGCTTTCGGTTCACCCAATCCAAGTTGTTTGTATATCGCATAGGGCATTAAGTTGATGCTTGCTCCTAGGTCACATAAAGCTTTAGCGAATTGGAGCATGCCTATGGTGCACGGAATGATGAATGCCCCGGGATCTTCCATCTTTTTGATTAGCTCCTTAGTCATAATTGCACTGCAATTATGGGAAACTTCAATCGTCTCAAAATCCAAAATCCTCTTCTTCGTGACCAACTCTTTCATGAACTCGGCGTATCCCAGCTTTCCAACAATGCTTCCATAAGGGGGAAGCTGATTGATAGTGTCTTGAACATTGACATGAACTTGTTGAACTTCTCATCTTCATCTTTCTTCTTTAAACATTGGGGAAATGGTGGAGGTATTTGAACGTGTTGTTCCACTTCCTTTTGTGGTTCTTTGGCAAGGTTTTGATGAATAATCAACTCTTGTTCCTCCATGCCTTCATCTTTTTCATGCTTTTGAGCATCTTCATTTTCCATCACATTACCTATTGCTACCTTTCCGCTTTGAGTAACCACAGTCAGCCCTCTAACGTCATCTTCTCTCGTTATTTTTGGTTTCAACTGAGCTGATAATAAACTCAGTTGGTTTTCAAGTGTCTTGATGGCGTTGGCATGAGAGTTCACTTTACTATTCAATGATGAAAAATCATCTTTCATCCCTTTCAACAAATCATCCAAACCTTCGACTTTATCAAGTATGCATGACAATAAGTCATTCACTCGGGGACTACTCGCATTATCTTTTGATTTTGGGCTTTCACTTGAGTGAGTATGGTTTTCATCGTAATCATCTTCTCTTCTCCAATAATCATTTTGCTTGGACCAATCTTGATAGTATCTCCTTTGCTCTTCCCCTTTATGATAGTTCAAACCTTGAAGAGAGCGTGGGTGGAAACCCTCCTCATATCTCTTGGAGTTCCAACCTTGATTCTCCCCCGGCCTTGAGTAACCGAAAGAAGTACCCTCCTCAACTTTAAACACTCCACATGTCTCCTTCATGTGCTTTTGTAGAACTTCCATTTGGGTCAACATCTTCTTGATGTTTTGATCCCTCTTTTTCTCTTTATTAAGTTGCTCTTGCGTTAATCTAAAATGAAATGGGGAAACTGGATACTCTTTGGTGTACCACACTTGGTTTATTCTAGTCATGTCATCCAGAAGAAACGAAGCCATCTCAAATGATTGTAACATTATTCCTTCTCGTACCAGTTGATCAGCGACTCCTCTATTAACCGAATCAAGACTCTGGTCGAAATATTGAAGTAACAAATCGTTTGGTAGCCCATGAGTTGGGTATTTAAGTAGGAGTTTTTTGAATCTCACCCACGTTTCATGAATGGGTTCTCCCTCCCGTCGCTTGAAACTTTAAATTTCGTCTCTAAGTTTCATCATCCTTGATGGAGGAAAGAATCTTGTGTTAAATGCTATAACCAGCTCCTCCCATGATGTGATGAAATTGTTTGGTAACTCGGCTAACCACTTATTAGCTTCTGCCGTTAAGGATAGTGGAAATAACCGCAGTCGAATTGACTCTTGTGATACATTTTTGAATTAAAAAGTGCTGCAAACCTCTGTAAAGTTTTTCATATGCTCATGTGGGTCTTCGTGATCTAGCCCTCCATATAGTCCCCGCATTTAGAGAAGATGAAGAGATGTGCTAGTGACTTCAAACATCACATTCTCATCAGTTTGTGGGATGCAAATTGCACCCATTCCAATATAAGCCATAAATAGTTAAAAAAATAATCTGAGACTCCCGTATTTGAATTTCACAAATTCACATACACTAAATAATTGCAGAAATAGAAATTTAACTCTCATTATTTGGACACTTGATAAAGATAGTCAAATTTATAATAAAATTTTGAACATGCAAATGACGATTAATAATTATAGTTGAAAGTGTTAAGCAATTTATTTACTCAAGAAATATCCATTAGAAATAGGATTTTGTGAATGAGAAACACAGTGTGATGTTTTAACCTTATAATCAGACAATTTTTTTTATTATTAAAAGACAATTATTTTAAATACGACACTTCACAATGATGACATTTTCTTTTAAATATCATTCTTTTGGTAATGGCCAAGTGTTTTGGTATTAAACAATACGGTAAAGTTTATAGAGAAATCCGTAATAATTCTTGATTTAATGTGTTTTAAAAAAATCGTATAAAATATTTTATAAATTAGATTTTTTTAAGTTAGAAATTTAGAAATTATTTGTGGTGTTGACACAGTTTAATAGTTTTAAACTATTAAATTTGTTCTTTTTTGGATGATGAATATTTTTTAAAAATCTATATTGAAAAAATAAATCGTAAATCAATTCTATTTTTTAAAAAACAAAGTATATCTTCATTTAACAGTTTTTTCTAATTAGTTGGCAGTTTTTCTATTCATTTATTTAAAATGCCTGATGCACAACGCTTTTTAGTTTCTTTTTTCTTTTCTACTTTTTTAAGTTATAAAGTAATAGAATTCTTTTAATAAAAATTAATTTAAGTAAGTTTTAAAACTATTAATCTTTTTAAAACTATTAATTTTTTAAAATATTAATTTTAAAAAATAAAATAGTATTTTATTGTTTAATTCTATTACATGTAATTATTTAATAATTATTTATTATTTAATCCTATTACATGTAATTAATTTTAATTAAAAATCTAATTTTTTGTGGTGCTGACATGTGTCACTTTTTTCTTCTTCTATTATATATAGATAAATAGTTGTTGAATTATTTGGCCTTATATGCTTTATTTGTTTAAATTGTGATATTAACTGTCATTGCATGCATATCATTTACTCCGTCAAATGACTTTTTTTTTTTTTTTTTTTAATTTTTCACTTAAAGGACCATTATGTGTGCCACAGTCATTCGTTGACTAAACTATTTCTCGAGGTACCGTGGCGAGTATAGTTGGCCACTGGATGTTCAACAGTCGCTAACTACCCCAGCCCAAGTAGTCCGCTTGGGCCCATTAGAAAGACCACCTTGAATTCAAAATGGCCCACGGCCTAAATGGACGATCTTACTTAAATATTTAAATTTGAAGGATGTATACACCATTTGGCAAATCATTGTCTCTTGGGGTAGAGAGTTTAATAGTTTGTTCGAGTCAAAGAAGGAGTGTTACAAGCTATGATTCCATTCAAAGACATGGACATTTGGAGATGACAAGAAGTTCGAGAAAGAGGGACTTTTCACGATGGCTTAGTTTAGGTTGTACCCCTGCATGAGACTGATTATTTGTATCCCATTTTCCCTATTATATATCCCCAGTCAGTTTATTCATAAAGTTTGTATAAATTTGGGATTTTCGGGCAATGAAACATCAAATGACGTTATACATCCTTCGAATCGTTAGGCCTACCTTTAGCACAAAAGGGTCACAAATCTATTTAAAACGTGCGATAACTATTTATGTGTTATAACTACTTGTGTGAATATGCTGTTTTCTTTGAAGATGTTCTAGCCTACTCTTTTTTTGGAAATTTTCTAGAACCCTTAAACATAAATATCAAATTACTATCAAAAGTACGTCCAAACACTCCTTGAGTCTTTAATTTCCCAAAAAATATAAAATTTGAATATTACTCTCTCATCTCAGAAAAAGGGTCAATTTTTCATCTCAAATAAAAAAGAGATTCAAGCTAGTCGAACTACGTAGGACCTGAATTCTCCTCAGTGAGATACGTAGGCAGACTTTCAAGACTTGCTCCCTATTTTTGAGAAATTCTATTCCAACTCTTACAAAGAAATTAGAGTTACATCTCAATCAAAAATCAGAAGTACAATAATGAAAGATACAATCGACTTTGTCTTGACTCAATTCGACATTTTTGATTTATTAAGCTCAAAATCAAATAGATAAATTCCTGTCTATTTAGTCATTTCTCTATATATCTGGCTAATTTATCTTCAAGTGGAGCAACTGTTATGTGTTTTTGATAATGTATGTGATATTTTGTATTATTTATCATCGACACAAACTAACACATTTGTCTTTTGAGTTGTTTTTCTTTGTCAGGTACTCAAAACTGATATGTGTTGAGAAAAATGACCAAACATTCATACTTCACAAGGTCTAAAGCCCCAAAGATTCCTTCTCTGACCAATTTTTGTCAAAAGGCAAAGAAAAAATGGTTGAAAATGCTGAAAACACTGATTTGACAAAAATTACTGTGAATGACCCTATCATCATTGAACAGAACAAGTTGATTGTGCAATTGTTCCAATAAATTGCTGAAATGATGGCTAAAATGGATAAGACTCGAGATTTGAAAAATCTGGCTATCATTGCCAACACTTCTACTCCAAACAACGAAAGGCCTCCACGCCATTTTCCTACTTCGGATCCAACATCCAAACATCTTCCAAACAATTCATCCACCGCTATAATTCCAAAACCTCTCATCATCGACCTAACCACCTCAAACCCGTATCATGCTAGATCCTCACACCAAAAGCTACCTAATCCTCAAAATCCAAATACCAGCATTTTCCAGAATTTTCCTCCGATCTATCAAATCCCTACTCAAAATTTTCAAAACCCACTTACTACTCAACCCATAACTCTAAAAACCGCTTTTCATATTCCAATATTGTCAGAATCATACCCTCCATTTAGCACACATTTTTAACTCGATCATTGTGAGAAGGATCTGCTGGTTGGGACAACTATGGAGTGGAGTCCTTTTTAATTTTGATTGTGAGCTCATTTTAACCACTCAAATTGTAACACCCCGTATTCTATGTGTACTAGTTCTATTTATATGGCACTTATAAATTACCTTGTGGTATAGTTATGGAATCGGTTTTCTATGCGACTAGTGACAATAAAATAAGTTTAAAGTGAATTGTGCGTAGATTTTAATTTGACCTGATTAAGTTGACGTCGATGAAAGTATTTAAACTTGAGATCATATGGTGATATTTGAGTCTAAAGTATAAAGTGACATATTGCATATAAGTTTTAAGTTAAGTTAAAGGTATTAAGGTCTAGAAATTGAATAAAATATTGAGGTGTTTGCTTGACTTAACTAAGCTGGTAGGTGACAAGTAGGTGTATCACCTACTTTGACTTATTGACCAGCCCAAAGGACCAAGTAGGTGCAGCACCTACTAAGACTCTTTTGACCATGTTATTGGGCCATGTACACTACCACCTACTTGCATTAATCTGGCCTAAGTTGAGTAGAAGAATAAGGGGAAAAGGGACAGCCAAGGCCCAATATTCTCAAGTCCGAAAAGGCCTAAGTGAAAAGTCTAAGTAGGTGGATCACCTACTTGATAAATTATGGCCAAAATAAGTGAGAAAGTTGGCTGAAGAAGGTCCCTTTAAAAGGGATTTATATCCGCTTTTTCCAACTATTTTTTACTTTGACAAAAATCTGATTTCTAGAGCTTTCTCTATTCTCTCTCTTAAGCTTCATACAACAACCATTAAATACCATTAGAGTTCTTGATATTAGGGAGTTCAAGCTATTGGAAGATATAAGTTAAGACAATTTGAGGAGGACAACCTTTACCTTGAAGAATCCATGTCTTAGCAAGTGGTAGTTCCGTCCAACAAGGTAAGGTATTGCAATTTTCTCCTTCTTGTGCTTGAGTTAATTAGCACATTTGGTATATGTTAGTGAGTTGTAAATTGTTCCTTTTACATGGTGTAATATTGGGGAGGATGTTTTGGTGGTTAGTGCATGTTGGGACAACCATGGAGGGGAGTCCCCTTTAAATTAAATTATGAGCTCGTTTGAGAATTTTAAAAGTAATGTTAGCTCTTTAAGTGTTGGTGATTAGAAATCGTGATTCATATTGGTTATGTTACATTATTATTTTTAAGGATTGTTTTATGTATGTTATGATAAGGGATGTGATTGGATGTGTGGAGAAGTTATGGAGATGTTAAAGGGCTTAAATGGTGCAGGGAGTTTTGGGGAAGACATGATATGAAGGTTATATAGTATATAGACACGATTAAAGGGAAAGGGAAGGAAAGAAAACATTGTCTAGATAAATTGCATGCTTATTGCTTGGTTACTATGTTAGTAAGATCAAATAGCTCAAATTGGTTGATTAGCTACTAATACTAGTCTTACGACTTATTTTATTGTAGATTAGTAATCTAAAGAGAAGGAGCTTAAGTCATACCTTTTGAATTGTATAGCAAGGTATGTAAGGCTATTCGATTTCCTATTTCTTTGGCATGAATCCAACACTTGTATTACAAAGTAGGCTTTCTAAATGCCCTTGGTAGTGACTGATCCATAGTGGTAGTATAAGATCACCAATATAGCTAATTATCTCATTCCTACTCCCTAGAGCGTTAAAGTGAGTACTCTAATATGAGTTTATTACTAGATGTACGTGCTTACTCTACCAAGTATTATCATGCAAGGCTTAAACTTGTTTCATTGTCAAGGTGCTAACCCTTGGCACATATTTCTCTTATATAAATCAAAATGATCCTAGATTACACATGGTACATATGTTTATATGTTGGATATACAACCTGCCCATATCTTGCCAACTTACTCCATCATATAAGTCATCTTTTCACATGTTCATATGTTCCATTTATTGGTTATCACTCCCATTGTGTTAGAATACAATGTTACCTCACAAGATCCCTACTTGATCTATTGTACATTTTATATGTACTTACTTGGAATATGTATCCGTCCTTAAGTTGAATCTTCCCACGTGCTTCCTTGGTTCCACGTTCATGTATACCTTGTATTTGATATTAGTTGGTAAGCATTTGGATATCATATAGAGTTCATATCACTTGGCTGAATGTTAAATGTCTTCACTTGATATTTGCTTCAATTTGAGATGTCAAAATGCTTATTGAGTCATATAAGCTCCTAAGTATTACGTTGGTGTCACAATTGCTTCCCATGTCATTGTTCTTATCTTAAGTCCATATTCATATAACTCCTACTATGTTTTACTATCACAAAGTTGAACAACTCTACGATCACCAAAACAACAATCTGAAAAGAGTTGTGGACATCAAAAGAGCAATCTCAAAGATTAAAGAGACAAGGTAAAATGAATCTATATAATTATGGGTGACAACTCAGGGGTTAAAATACCTAGCATGGGCCGATCCTAATTCTAGTACTTAAGGGTGGTAGCTCAGGGGTGGTAATACCTAGCATGGGTTGATCCTAATCTATATTATTATGGGTGGAAGCCCAGGGGCTAAAAACCTAGCATGGGTCGATCCTGATTTGTATATTTGAGGACTGCACCCCAGGGGTTAAAATGCCTAGCATGGGTCATCCTCTTCTACCACTGATCAACTGGTCATTTGTATCATATGTCTTATAAAGATTATAACACACAAAAAAGTAAAGAAAAGAATGTAACATGCACGATTCCACAAGTATAGGCAAAAGTGGTCTCTAATCCTTCTCTATTTGTATTTAGTTTCACTTGAGCTCTCATTTTACATATGGTTGTATTATGCCTTACATATTCAGTATATATTTCCGTACTGACGTCCCTTATTGGGGACACTGCATTTCATGCTGCAGGTACATGTACTTAACTAGTAGATCTCCCCTATAGAAGCACATGATACTCAACAGTTGTTGGTGAGCTCTAGGTTGATTCGGGGCATTGCCGAGTCTTTACTATGTGTATTTTGATAGTTGTATGGTCATGGATTCCAGTAAAGGCATTGTAGACATTGTAAAACTATCATCTGTATTCATAGTTTTACTTGTCACATATATTAGTTCAGCTAGACGACATGTGTTGTATATGCAGCTTCTCATTAGTAAATTTATCTGCATAGTAGTTCACTTTCTCATCATAGGTCACTTGTAAGGCATGTGTTCATATGGTACTTGTCTGCCTCACCTAAGGTTGGGGTGTGACAAAAGGAAGGGCTGAGCAAAACATTAGAGAGGAAGTCATGAATGCAATGAAGGACTTTCAATGCACCCCATACATTGTGGGGTTGAATTATGAAGATTTTTGCATTCATCCACATTTGGATCTTCCAGAAGGTTTTAAAGTACCAAAATTTGACACTTTTAGTGGAGTTGAAAATCCATTTTCTCATTTGAGGACTCATTGAGATCAATTTGCGGGAGTTGGAAAAGATGAGGCTTTGTTAATGCGGCTCTTTTGTCAAAGTCTGAAAGAAGAAGCTTTGGATGGTTTGGAACACTTTGGCTAAAGACTTCATTGAAAGGTTTGGTTACAATGTATAATTCATCCTTGTTGATACTCTTTGGAGAGAATAAAACAAAATTCTTGTGAAAGCAATCGAGAATATGCCTATCGTTGGAGAAGTGAGGCAACAAAGGTTTGGCCTCCCATAACTGAGAGAGAGATTATTGATGTCTTCGTGCTCATTAAAGAGCCCCACTACTACAATATGATGTTGCTCATTTTAGGCGCAAAGTTCATTGAGTTCAAAATTGGTGAAGCTATTGAAGACGGTCTCAAGATCGGAAAAATCATTAATGAATCCCCAAGATGAATCCTCAAGACCATTGAGGAGGATAAAGGAAGATGTTTCCTCTATCTCATTTGAATCAAGTTGAAAATCAAAGAGGCATGCCGGTCTCAATGTTCGAAATCTTTTACCATCCAAAACCTACCCTTTAGCTCCGTAAAATCCTTACCCCATCCAACCAAATTACCAAGCTCCACCACCAAATTATCCAAATTACCAAGCTCTACCACCAAATTATCCAAATTACCAAGCTCCACTACCAAATTATCCAAATTACCATGCTCCACTGTTATATTACCCAAATGTTCAACCAAATGACCAAGTCACTTTTGCCAAATTACCCAAATGCTCCTCATATCTACCAAACTCCAGAATACCCAAATTCCCAAACACCAGCACCTACTCGCCAAAATCCTCTACTTTATCATCAAGTACCTCCACCTCTGCGAAACAATTACAATCTTCCTCATCTAAAATGTGAGAAGAAACCTTCTCGAGTCTTTACTTATTTGGTTTAAAGTCGAACCCAACTCTTTGAGAGATTGAAAGCAGCTTGTCTGATACAAACAATTGATCCAAAAAATGTTAATGTCAATTCCAGACTTTACAAGGATGATCTTCATTGTGCTTACCATTCAGGAGGTGCCAGACATACCACTGAGGATTACATTAACTTGAAGCATAAAATTCAAGACTTGATTGATCAAAAGCAAACCATGACTCCCAATGCCAATAATGATTCACTACCGAATTGTGGAGGGTATACCATTAATATGATCGAGGTCGAACAAAATTGGTGTGTGGATAAAGCTGTAATCCCAACCAACCTCGATATTCTTAAGAAAGTTGTAGTTCTTTGAGCATATGTGAAAACTCCAAATTTGTGGTTATGACACCACATCAAACTTTTGCTTTAGTGCCAAGAGATTCTCAAAACAAGAAGGAGATTAATCATGTTCCACCAAAGGCTTCGCCTCATCTGTGTCAGTCCTTTATGGTAGAGGAATATGCCAATTGATGATGGTCTCAGAGAAGAAATTAAGGATCTTCTTGAAAAAGGTGATGTTGTGCTGGAGGAAATGATCGAGACACTAGGCATACGAGACGCCAAGCCAATGGAGAAAGTTCTTAATTGGACTTCCACTCTGCTCTTGATTCCTCGCTCATCTTGGTAGACAAAGATGAATCTTATGCTATTTTTTAAAATTGGTGGTAGTCCGAATGAGGCCCGGAACCCACCTTTCATGTCATTTTACCTAATTAAGTTTTAATTTCCCTCGTAATGTTTTGAAAAAGGCAAAATGGCCCATGGTCATGACCAAAGTTTGAATTTCCATATTTTTCAATGAAGGCCTCTTCTATTGCGAAAATATATTTTGCTTGCTTTAATTCTGCTATCTAACAATCTTTGTTTTTTGTTTCAATAAAAATAAATTTTCTGAAAAAAAAACTTGTCAAATCATGTCATGTCACAAGCTGAATAAACATATGAGGTAGATGACGATGTGTTCTAAGAGTATGATGTGGAGATCATGATATTTGAATAAAATGTCAAAGAATTGAAACGGTTCGAGAATTAGGATAAGTCGAATCTGGATGACACAGAAGTTTTGAATCTTGATAAGGATGAATGTGCTAAAGAAACATGAATCAATGTTTATGTGACAGAAGCTTAGAAAAAGAACTCATCGGTGTGCTTAGACAATACATCAATACATTTGTTTGATGACATGTCGTGGTTGAGCACATTCCGTTATCTCACTAGTGGCCAATCGACTTAGATGCTATCAAGAGCTATTATATTTGAAGACCCTCCCTATAATAACATCATTTGCCTGTAATCATCTTATGTTTTATATTTAGAAAATTATCCTTTGTAATGAACTATGTCTGACCTGAATTCTGAAGAATGAGATACGTAGGCGGTCTATGTCCGCCTCGGTTACCCCTTTATTCATTTTCAATATTTTACCTTTGTGCTTGAACTATGTTCGACCTGAATTCTCAAGAATGAGATACGTAGGCGGCCTATGTCCTCCTCGGTCATTTCTTTATAAAAAATTTCCTATTTTTGTTAATCCTCAAGAGGGGAACTACGTTTGACCTAATTCCTGCCTCAACGGGATACGTAAGTGCCACAATGGTTCGGTCATATCTTCCGTAAGATTTCTATTTTCCTTTACAATAAAAACTGGGATAGAATTTTTGAGAGGGACTAAAAAATTCTCAATAAGAGGATCTCTGCAACAAGTAGAAATTGAAGATATATTGCAACTGGGACAAAATTTTTAAGAGGAACTCAAAAATTCTACAAGTCATATATCAACAGTTCGAGATACTCCAAGATATCTAACTAGGATAGAAATTTTTTAGGATGGCCTAAAAAATTTCTTCAAGAATCACTAGAAGTTTGTAGTTAATTTTGAACATTTCAAGCATGATAAGAAGTTTAAAGCTAACTTCAAATGATCTCTGACATCGTTAAAGTTCATAGTCAACTTCAACAATCTCTGACATCATTTTATTTCAGAGCCAACTGCAGAACTTCCCAATTATAATTGATTTCGAGAGGACCAGGAATTTCTCAAGCTTTATGGATCTTTTGAATTCTGCAGAACAAGCTGTCAGACACGTAAAATTTTTTGAACCAAGGACGTTCACTTAAGCTATGCATGACATGACATTTGACAGTGATCTTTTCCAAATTGATTCTTGAAAAATTCTTTTTCCTTAAACATTTTTTAATACATCAAATGTTTTGTATAATTTAATCTTATATCTATCGACAATTAAGATATTAGAGTGATCTAATGAAGATAGCAAGACAAGGAGCAAGCGATTGAAGAAGTCAACACATATCAGTTTGTTTTAAAACACTAACAATTTCTCTATGGATGCAGGTCTATAAGAACACCAGAAGATCTTCATATTCCTCAGTTTAATAAATACAAAGAATTCAAAGGCGACGGCTCTAAATTGATAACTTTTACGTGGATGCAGAAAGCCATTGAAGTTTTCAGAAGAAAAATAGTTCAGAATAGGAAAAGCAACACCTTGTTCGAATCTCCAACAAAGCATGAGTTAATGAACACAAAATGTTCAAATTAGGAAAAAGTGAAAACATCACTCTCAACATGTACAAGCATCTACAAAGATATCAAATTACATTTTTTTAGCATCAAGAACGGTTGAAGAATATTCACAATCCCGTCGATATTAGACACGGTAGTGTAAACCACCAAGAGGGACATCGTCTTTATCACGCAGAGAGTCATTCATGTTGTATTATCAAAGGATTTCATACCACTGCCAAGAGGGCCATTACATCTTCAAATGCCAAGAGGGCCATCATATATGCAAATGCCAAAAGGGCTATTGCATCTTCAAACGCGAAGAGGGCTATCATATATGCAAATTCTAGAAGGATCATTGTATCTTCAAATGCCAAGAGGGCTATTACATATTCAAACCGCGAAGAGGGCCATTAAATCTTCTAAAATGTCAAGAGGGTCATCACATATTCCAACCACTAAGAAGGCCATCCGTATTATATTATCAGAGGTGACAATATCATTGCTGAAAAGGATCAACATCATCATCCTACCGATGGAGCACCATTACCCTACCAATCGATCATCATCATTCTACCAACATATCATCATCATCGTCATTCTATCAATGGAGCATCAACATCATCATCCTATCAATGAAGCATCATCATCAACAATATTGCATTATCAAGAAAGTCATCATCATTGAAGAATCATATCAATTCATCATCTTTTGTGTCAAAATTGATAGATGCTAACGTCAGTATATTTACAGAAAAAAACATGTGTTGAATACTGTAAAACATGCCACTTCTCTATATAAATTACAGTTTCTACCAACAAGTTTATTTCAGTCTTTCCCGAGAGCATCCAAGAGGATGAATTCTCAAATCAAACCATAGGTGTGGATGACATCAAAAAGGATGCAGAAAAACGTGGAAATTTTTCTTAACAGCGAACTGGGACATAATCTGAAGAGGAGTATGAAACTTTTGTGACGCGAGATGGGGAGCGACTTCCACCACAATCAAACCACACCTCTATCGAAGGCATGTGGGTTTTTCTTTGGGTTTATCGGTTTCAATTTCGCATCCGAATATTTTTTCACTCTCACCGGAGGCAAGCTTCCAATCTGAGTGACAATACACCAAGAGCTTTGGAAAGTATGTCAGTGTAAGTTCTTAATTATAGGTGTGAAGGGCCCTCCATTCATGTCTAAGAGGTAGCAAGCCTCTTTTTCATTCTCGACTTACTTGTCACTCCTCCAAAACCAAAGGTTATCTTGCATAATTGATTTCCTTTTCAACTGATTGAGTTGAAATACAAACAACCTGATTCCTAAGGTTTAAGGATATGTAGGCGGGCTCAATGGTCAAAAATCGGTTGTATTTCGACATTCTCTCTTAAATATTATTCTCGAGCAATCCGGTCTCTTCATAATTCGATATCGGGAGAACTTTTGAATTCTTTCATAATCGTGTGTCAAATCAAGCGTATTGAACTACAAGTGGCCTGAATTCTCATATAGTGTGAGATATGTAGGAAACCCAATACCAGGGTTCGACCATAATTCCTAAAGTCCGTACACAAATCCCTTTCCTAAGGATGAAGATGTGGTCGGTCAAAATTGCATTTGTCAATTTCATTTGCCTCAAATTTCTCTCATCAATCCAAGTCAAACGAGGGACACCTGTTGACAAGTCATTTTGGACCTCATAATATAGGTTAATCATCGAGCTTCTTCAATTTCAAACGATTTAAAAATAAAATAGTTTGCAAGTTACTTCAAATAGTTTGTCACTTTTTTTTTTTAAATAATATATATGTTTAGATAATTATGTATATAATTAGTATATTTTTTGAATATTCAAAAATCTTCTAAAAAAGATTTTATTTCTTACTTAAATATTTTATTAAATTAGTTTAGTTTAAAACTAATAGTTTACATTTTGAAATAATTAGTTAATAATTAAGTTAATTATTTTTTTTCGTTAAGATTAAGAAGCTCGTTAATTAACTAATATTAATTCGTGTTATTTATGTTTTAGTCAAATTTAAACTCAATTTGACTAATTCTCAATTTAAGTTGGCTAAGTTTGCAATCCTTTGGCCCTTTTATTGATTGCAAATCGAACCCCTTTCTTACCAATTACTTCAACTCTTTACGACCAATTTTGGGCCTTTTTTTTAAAAATTCCCAGCCCACATCTACTTTCTTTTTCCAACCTTCACCCGATCTAGTTCAAACCCAACAACCCAATACAAATACAAAATGCCAAAACAACTTGCCTACGTTCTCTTCTTCAGAACGAGCAGAAATCCCAGCAAGCCCAAAATCAGCGAAGAATTCGAAAGCAAAGCTGTAGCAAACAACTAAAACAGTGCCAACGTACAACGATGACAACAATTCCCAATGAAACAATCCAGACTCCCAAACCCATCAGCATCGGCAGTGGTGCCAACAATACTATCCCATCAGTACCTGCACTGTCTCCTTCTCCCCTTTTCTCACAAAGTCTTAGAGCACTTTTTCCTATTCACTGTTGACCTTGGAAAAGAGGAAGGAAAATTCAAATTTTGTTTGAATTTTCCACCTGTTTCCCCCCTTTTTTTCAATCCCATTCACCTCCTATAAATACTTTGTTGTCTTCACTCATCAAGGGAGAATGGACAAAAAAAGGAATAGAAATTTAAAGCTATTCGAATTAGAAACAAATGATATAGCAAAAAATCATCAGCCATACATTGTTTCAATCAATCGAAATACATAGAAATAAGTTCCGAACAGTAAGAACTTGGGAGTTTAGCTTTAGATTCTTTTCTTTTGCTGTCTATTGGAGTTTTTTGTGGTGAAAAGTTTCTCCATCGGCTTGTTTGGTCTCAGTTCCTACCCTACGAAAGTCAATCCAAGTTCACTTTGAACTCATTCCTTGCATTACTTTGAGTTGAGGTACGTCTTTGAGTCAGCCTCAACTTTGTTCGAAGAAAGAAAGTTGTTACAGGTCTGGAAGGTAAGAAATGAAGCTGATATACAAGGTGTATACACTGATATATGGCAGATGTATACAAAAATGGGAATTGAGTCGAAGCCCAAAAGCAGCATCAAGTTTGGCCCAAAAAAGGGCCCAAATTCATCTTCTCCTTTACTTTTCTAAATTATTTAATTGTGATTATTTATTGTTTGTTTGTATTAACTCTAGCTTTATTTGTTTTGGTTTTAATTTAATTAAATCCCCTAACAAGTAATATTTTTAAACTTTTTGAGTGCTTTATTTAATTAGTTGTCTAGTTAGCCTCGTTATTTAAAATCACTTATTTCTTAGATTATTTCAAATGTTTTAATCCTCATTTTGACAAGATTTACTAAATCATTCTGATCACTTAAGTTTTTTATATTTCAAGTGATTTTTTAAAAAGGAAATATTACATATTTATATATAAATGAAATAAAAATAAAAGAAGTATAAATAAACAAAATAAAGTAAAATAATCTTTCTTTACTGGTTCAATTCTTTTCAAAATTAGTCAAAAATATTTTGGTCAAGTCGTAGGTCAACTGCGCGTTAGCGGTCACTTCAAATGCTTAAACCCTTCTCGAAGTGTAAATTGAACCCCGAACCCTTTTTGGTATTTTCAAATAATTTTTTTCTGTTTACGTTGTTTGAAAAATATAAGTTTTCTTAATTTCTTTCAAAATTTAAGTAGCGACTCTTTTCTAAGTATTTTTCTCAAATTGTTTTGTACTTAGAACATTTCAAAAGTGATTTTTCTAAAGATAGTAAAATTACGTCATAACACCTATGAATGCCCTCTTTTTCTTTAGTATTTGATCTGGATCTTGAGCATACCTGCAAAAATTTAAATGAAATGTTCTTAGACATAAGATACAAGTTGAAGTACTTCCGGGAAATAAAGTAGGGAAAGAGTATTTTGGCTCCTGATTGTGAGAAGTTGAATGATGTTTCTGGTCATGCCTGAGACTTGATGTTATTTTTCTTGGTTCCTGTGTTCCTGCACTCAAAGAAATTTTTTAGTTTGGGAGGGGGTGTTGATTTGTATCCAATCGCGGACCAAAGCCTCGTCACTGGAATCCTTTGGCACTTTCTTAGTCCCGCATATAGTTTCTTAACCTAGAGACTTGGTAGGTGGAAGAGTAGAAAAATATTTTTGAAAAGAATTAGCTTTTCTTTCTAGAAAATAAGTATACTACATATATATTAGATTTATATATATAGTAATTATCCAACGTTTTTAGATTATGACATGTTCCGAAGTCCATTGAGCTTTCCATTTTGTTGACTATATCCAACATAATCTTCTTGTAGCTTTTACCCTTCTGATGAAGCTTCCCTAGCTCTTTTGCAGACACTATGACGAGCAATATTCTTCATATTTTGAGGTTACGCTAGCAATGATGAAGTGTTCCCTAAGGGTACAAAAAATGGAAATTATGAAGTGCATTGATCAAGCCTGACTCAGGTTGCCTACGTATCCCCAAAATTGGAATCAGATCATAACACAGTTCGAATACAAGTGGGAGAAATAGAAGTATGTAATGCAATGACCGTGCTTGACTCAAGCTTTCTACATATCTAAGTGGAATTAGGTCAGGACATAGTTCAATACAATAGGAAAGTGAAAAATATGAAATGGAATGACCGGGCCTGACTCAGGTTGCCTGCGTATCCAAGCGGAATCAGGTCAGGACGTAGGTCAAATACAGTAGAAAAGTGAAAAATATGAAGGGAAAAGTAAGAACATGTAATGCAATGACCGGGCCTGACTCAGGCTGCCTACGTATCCAAGCGGAATCAGGTCAGGACGTAGTTCAAATACAATAGAGAAGTAAAAAATGCAAGGGGTCGAATCCGACAAAGATTGCCTACGTATCCCACCGATGGAATTCAAGTCTAGCGTAGTTCTAAATATATGAAAATGATGTTTTTGGGTTTTCTAAGGGAGACTGGATCCGATGTGGGTTGCCTACATACCCCACTATGGGAAGTCAGGTCTAAACGTAGTTTTGTTACATCAAAAATGCGAAAGTACAAGAAATAAACACTAATCTTGAAGTTTCCAGATGTAGTATTTCTTGATAGCATCTGAATTGATTGGCTTTGTGCTCACACTGCCATCCATTTCTACTAAGATTACTGCTCCTCCACAGAGTACTCTATGAACCATGTAGGGTCCTTGCCGATTCGGTGCAAATTTCCCTTTGGCTTCTCCTTGGTGAGGAAAGACCTTTTTCAATACTAATTGACCCAGTGTGAACTGTTGAGGTTTGGCTTTCTTGTTGAATGCTTTGGTCATCTTGTTCTGATAGAGTTGACTGTGACAAACTGCGTCCATCCTCTTTTCATCGATGAGCATCAATTATTCATTCCTGCTACGTATCCATTCTGCATCATCTAGTCCAACCTCTTGGATAATCCTTAAAGAGTGTATTTCCACCTCGACAAGTATTACTGCCTCTAAACCATAAACCAACATATAAGGAGTTGCCCTGGTGGATGTTCTGATTATGGTGCGATAATCGAGAAAAGCATACATGTAACACTTTGGAAACTAGTAGGCTAAGCTAGAGCTTGACGTTAGGGTTAGAGCCTTAAAAGTACTTCCCCGTACCTTAAAATTCATGTGATCGTGTTAGAATGTCAAGGTATAAACCCCAAGGACAAACCATGGGTCCTTAAGGAAAAGCCTCCTAGAGGCTGCCTGGCAGTGAACCACGGAGGACACCCATGCCTCGTGGGTCAACCCATGCTCTGTAGGTAGGCATCCACAGCTCAAGCTCCATAAAACAGGTCCTGGAATCCTGACCCACGCTTCACCAGCACAGGCCGTGGGTTCAACCATGGTCCGTAGGTGAGGGGGTCGTGGGTTATGCCTGAAATCGTCTTAGTGAGTTAGTTAAGGGGTGTTTTGTGGTTTTCCACTTTTATGTTAATATGAAGTGATGTCATTTTGTATTAATTTAGACTAAGTATATAATGTTTTAAGACCCCTAAATTTATTCATCTCCTTCATAATTTCCAAATTCACAAATCAAAACCAATTTCCCCAAAATCTTCTCTCAAGAACTTCAAGGAAGAAGAAGAAGAAAGTCAAGCTAGGGTTGGAAGAGGAAGGATTTTTCACTTGATTTCATTGGAGTTATTCACCAAGGTATGGTAGTCCTTCATCCATGGATAGTCTTTATCCATGGAGTCCCTCCAAACTCAATCTCAAAATAGTGATTTTCCCCAAAAAGCTAGGGTTTTACTCCAAGTCATGGAATCCTTTAATAAAAGATTCTGTTAATTTAATTAATTTATATTAAGATTGAATTGATGATTTGTTATGGTTTTATGATGAAATCTCCCAAGAATCCATGAAATCCCCATATTCTCTATTTATGACTTGTGATGTGGCTGAATTAATGAAAGAAGAGTATTATGAGATTATTCTTATATCAATTTAGTTAATTGAATCATGTTATTATCCATGTCTAATGTAGTAATCCTAGATGTGTTGATTGAATATGATCTATGGTCCTTGATGGGCAAAGAATGAGAATTATGCATGATTATGAGAGTGAAGTGTGCATGATTATGATGATGTTGTTGTGATGATTTAAAGGCTATTCTCATGAACACATAATGAACATAATGTGAAAGGTTTTCTCACATGATGAGGATTCTAAGGTTGAAAAAGCTATTGTCACCTAATGTAACGACCCGCAAAACGAACAGGTGAAACTAGAGCCAAACTAGTGTGTGTTTGAAGTTGATGTGAGGTTTGAAGGTGTAAAAGGTTATCCCTAGCTATGGTAGATGGGTTTAGGGGTTAAACAACAAGGTACGACTCCCCAAGGACCACCCAAAGGGTCCTTGAGGAGGACCCTAAGTCTAACCCCAAGACCCTAAAGAACCATGAAGTTTGGCCTAAATGGGGTGAACCACGGAAGGGGTCCACTCCCCGTAGGTCCATCCACTGTCCATGGATGGCCTCCATGGGTCAGACCCCCTTGAGGCAAGCTGTAGCCCTAGACCACGGACCAACAGGACAGTCCGTCACTGGATTCACGGTCCGTGAGTCTAGGGCGTAGTCCTCACCTGGAATTTTTTGTTTTGACTCAGCAACAGTGAAGGTCATTTGGTAAATTGTTTGTTAATTGTTTTAAGTGTATGGCCGGTTATTTTAGGGTTATTAAGATATTTTAAGAGTATTAGAACAATAAAATACTATTTTAGATTTCATTATTGAAATCCCCCAAATCAAAACTCCTCCATCTCCAAATATCTTCTCTCTAGAACTCCATAAAAGACCAAGAGAAGAAGACTTAGGGCTTGAAGAGGAAGGCTAATTGAGTGGTTTTTGTAGAACTCATCAATTAAGGTATGGTGATCCTTCATCTAGGGGTAGCTTTCACCCCTAGAGTCAATTTCAAAGAAGTTTTCAGGGTTTTCAAGTTTATGAAAAACCTACGGTTTTACTTAATCTCATGGGTTCTTTCTTCAAACAATTTCAAATAGTTAGTAATGTCATATTATGATTGTATTGGTGTTTAATTGATGATTTATGATGAAAATACTCTATGAACCCATGATTTCTCTCAATTCCTAAATTGTGCCTTTATGAAGTGGGTTTGTTGATTATCTTGAATTGGTAGGCTTAGGAATCATTTTCTTGAATGATGAATGTATCTTGACTTGATGTCTAATTTATTGAATTGGTAGACCTAATGTTGGTAGCCTTTCATGAATTAATGAATGAATGAATGAATGAATGATGAAGTATTCTAGACAATGTTTTGAACCGATAGACCTAATGTTGGTGGCCCTTCATGATGAGTCTAGGAACTAATGTGATGTTAAACCTTGAAACGGTAGACCTAATGGTGGTGGACCTTTCTTGTGTGAAATGATAAACCTTGTAACGGTAGACCTAATGGTGGTGGCCCTTCTAGGAAGATCAACGAGCTATCCTTAAATGAACCTTAAATCGGTAGACCTAATGGTGGTGGCCCTTCATGTGTAATGTGCTTTGGGTCGGTAGGCCTAATGTTGGTAATGGCCCTCTTCGCGGTTTGAATATGTAATAGCCCTCTTGGCATTTGAAGATACAATGATCCTTCTAGAATTTGCATATATGATAGCCCTCTTCGCGTTTGAAGATGCAATAGCCCTTTTGGCATTTGCATATATGATGGCCCTCTTGGCATTTGAAGATGTAATGGCCCTCTTGGCAGTGGTATGAAATCCTTTGATAATACAACATGAATGACTCTCTGCGTGATAAAGACGATGTCCCTCTTGGTGGTTTACACTACCGTGTCTAATATCGACGGGATTGTGAATATTCTTCAACCGTTCTTGATGCTAAAAAAATGTAATTTGATATCTTTGTAGATGCTTGTACATGTTGAGAGTGATGTTTTCACTTTTTCCTAATTTGAACATTTTGTGTTCATTAACTCATGCTTTGTTGGAGATTCGAACAAGGTGTTGCTTTTCCTATTCTGAACTATTTTTCTTCTGAAAACTTCAATGGCTTTCCTGCATCCACAGAAAAGTTATCAATTTCGGGGAGCTGTTCGCCCTTTTGAATTCTTTGTATTTATTAAACTGAGGAATATGAAGATCTTCTGGTGTTCTTATAGACCTGCATCCATAGAGAAATTGTTAGTGTTTTAAAACAAACTGATATGTGTTGACTTCTTCAATCGCTTGCTCCTTGTCTTGCTATCTTCATTAGATCACTCTAATATCTTAATTGTCGATAGATATAAGATTAAATTATACAAAACATTTGATGTATTAAAAAATGTTTAAGGAAAAAGAATTTTTCAAGAATCAATTTGGAAAAGATCACTGTCAAATGTCATGTCATGCATAGCTTAAGTGAACGTCCTTGGTTCAAAAATTTTTACGTGTCTGACAGCTTGTTTTGCAGAATTCAAAAGATCCATAAAGCTTGAGAAATTCCTGGTCCTCTCGAAATCAATTATAATTGGGAAGTTTTGCAGTTGGCTCTGAAATAAAATGATGTCAGAGATTGTTGAAGTTGACTATGAACTTTAACGATGTCAGAGATCATTTGAAGTTAGCTTTAAACTTCTTATCATGCTTGAAATGTTCAAAATTAACTACAAACTTCTAGTGATTCTTGAAGAAATTTTTTAGGCCATCCTAAAAAATTTCTATCCTAGTTAGATATCTTGGAGTATCTCGAACTGTTGATATATGACTTGTAGAATTTTTGAGTTCCTCTTAAAAATTTTGTCCCAGTTGCAATATATCTTCAATTTCTACTTGTTGCAGAGATCCTCTTATTGAGAATTTTTTAGTCCCTCTCAAAAATTCTATCCCAGTTTTTATTGTAAAGGAAAATAGAAATCTTACGGAAGATATGACCGAACCATTGTGGCACTTACGTATCCCGTTGAGGCAGGAATTAGGTCAAACGTAGTTCCCCTTCAACCTGAGACTTCGCAGTTAGATAGGGTTATCCAATTCCCTGACGGATCTATTAACCTTAAGTTTTTAAGATCTAGTTCTTTTAGCCAAGCGTCTTCAAGTAGAAGAATGTCTTCGGCAAGACCCTCTTCTTTTCAACCCCGGGAGGAGGATGAAGATAGTAGTATTAATATTAACCAGCCTGACCATAGAAAATTTCATGGAGTAGATTTCTCCCAGACCGTTCCTAAGGTTTACTATGAAGAAGAGACTCTGGGAAGTCCTACTGCTAGTGATATGAAACCTGTTCATCAAAGAAAAGATTCCGTTGGAGTACTTACTTCTGATGAGGAAGACTTTGTCCCTAGTAAAAAGAAATTGCATTCTTGGTGGAAAGCCCCTGAACATATGCAAAAGGTAAATTGGTATAAAGCTACCTACACGGTAGAACAACGAACCTCTTTCAGGGATAAGTGGTTCAAAGATATGAAAAGATTCAAAACTGAAATAGAGTTTTTTAAATGGTTCGAAGCTTCTGGGCAAATTGATGATAAACAGTCATCCCTTCAAGTCCTTATCAACAAATGGTACACCAAAGAACAGGTGGTTGAAAGTATTACTCCTCCTCTAGAAGGACTTAGCATCCCTTACAGGAAAGAAATCCTTAAGGCGGCACCTTTTAAAAAACCCATAGAAAAGGAATCTGCCTTGATAACAGCTGGAGACCTTAATAAGGTTTTTGAACAAAACAATTATACCAACCAGGTTCTCCATGTGATATCCCAACAAATTGAGGAACATAAAGGGGATAATTTCAAAGGAATCAGTCAGATAGCGGATAAACCTAGCTCTTCCAAAGTTAGCCCTCAGATTGACACTAAACCTATTTTTAAGATCCCTGAGTTCTCAAAAGAAAACTTCCCTAAACTTTCCAAAGAGTTTAGTCATTCCAATGAACTGCTTGACAGGATAAATGAGCAATTGTCTAAGCTTAATATTACACAAGGCAATAAGCTTAGAACTTTGTTAGAAAGGCACCCTAACAAAAGGAATTATTATCCTAGATCTTCTTTCCCTGATGTTCAATTTGAGGAAGATGTTCTCCATCCAAAGATCTCGCCGCAGATGACTCAAGCTTGACTGAATGGAACATAGATGGTATGGCTGAAGGTCAAATTTATTCTTAGCTCCAAGAAATGGGAATGAACATCACAGCATATAAAATGAAAGGTGCTGGTGATAAGGAAGCCGCTAACATGATCATTGCAGGTTTTACAGGAACCCTTAGAAACTGGTGGGACAATTATCTCACTGATCAAAATAGAGCTGATATCCTTGGTGCTATCACTACTAAAGTAGTAATTAAGACTGAGGAAGGAACTAATATCTCTTCAGAAGTGGTCTACGAAGATGCTACAGCCACTCTGCTCTATAGTATAGCTAAACATTTTGTGGGAGAACCACGTCTTTTCCAGGATAGAAGTTTAGAAATCTTGAATAATTTGTACTGCAAAAAATTGATGATTTGGATGGTACAAAGACATGTTTTTGAATAAGGTCATGATAAGGTCTTATTGCAATATTGATTATTGGAAAGAACGCTTTATCAGCTGATTACCCACTCATTTCATTTGAAAAGGTTAGATAAAAAATAAGAGATAGATGCGAAGGAAAGATTCCGTATTCTCAACTGGCATACGGAGATCTTATCAGTATTATTAATGTTGTAGCTATGGAGCTATGTACTGATCTTAAGCTAAAGGAACAACTTAAGAAAGATCAAAAACTACATATGCGTAACTTGGTAGTTTTTGCCAAGATTTTGGATTTCCATTACTTAAACCTCCATCCGCTAGGAAAGCAGAAAAGAGAAAGAACAACTGAAAATATAAAAGAAAATCTTCCAGAAAGGAAGAGACCCCGAGAAAAATCCAAAAGGAAAGGAAAGAGGCAAGCCTCTAAAGAATCTTCTTCAGAAGACACATGCTGGACATGTGGTAAAAAGGGTCACAGATCTAATAAGTGTCCCAGAAATAAGAAGAAAAAGAAGAAGATTAACCTTCTTGAAGTTGATGAAGAAATTAAGCAAAAACTCTTTTCTATCATCGAAGAAGAGGAAGATTCGATTCGAATATTCTTCATCTGAAGAAGAAAGTGACGATGAAGAATTTCTTAATGTTGCCCATAATTCAGAATCTGAAGAAGAAGAGTCAGAATGCAATTGCAATGGTGCATTTTGCCTATGTGATAGCAAGACTATCCATGTTATCTCTGAGAAGACAGCTGAAACTCTCTTCTCTACTATTGAGCATATTCAAGATGAAGAGGCTAGGAGAAAATACCTCCTTGAACTACAGAAATTGGTTACTAGGCAAAAGGAAGAAAAGCCTAAAGTAACACCTTTTAGCATGAAACAAATCATGAACAGATTTGATTCCAAAAGGGAAGAACCTTCAGTAGAAGAACTTCGAAGAGAAATCAATTCTCTTAAAGAAGATATGAAGGGAATTAAGTCCAGACTTCATAAGATTGAGATCGGTTATCATCAAAAACTTCTCAAAGAAGTTAGAAAGGATGAAGGATCCTCTAAAGCCGCTATTGCTTTGGATAATGAAGAACATAATGAAGAACATGAGGAAGATGCGGATAGCGAAGCAGGTATCCATGCTATTACCAAAATTAGACCTCAGAGTTCTCATATTATGATTAAACTTGTTATTAATGATCATTTAACTCTTAACAAGATTGCTTTGTTAGATAGTGGTGCAGATCGAAATTGCATTATTGAAGGATTAATTCCTACTAAGTACCTTACCAAAGGGACTACCAAATTATACAGCGCCACAGGTGAACGTATAATTATTGATTATAAGTTATTTGATGCTCATATTTGCAATAATGGTATATGCCTTAAAAATGATTTTGTTATAACTAAAAATATTAACGAAGAAATTATATTAGGTATACCATTTATTACCCAAATAAAACCTTATATTTCTGATTTTGATTCTATCAAAACTAAAATCTTAGGAAAAGAAATTTCATTTCCTTTTATTAAAACTCTTTCTCAAGAAGAAAGTAAATTTTTACATAAACAAACTGCTTAGAATTAATCTAATTTCCAATCGATTTGTTTTCTTAAAGAAGATATAAAAATCAAGAAAATTGAGCAAATTTTAAAACCCCGAATGGTAACTAAGATTGCCAATTTGCAAAAACTTTTGAAAAAGAAATTTGCTCTGAATTTCCAAATGCATTTTGGGTCGAAAAGCCCATATTGTTGATCTCCTTATATTGATGGATTCAATGAAAAGGCCATTTCTACAAAAGCTAGGCCCATTCAAATGAATCATGATTTAATGGAAATTTGCAAAAGGAGATTAATACTCTTTGGAAAACAATATTATCGTGCCCTCTAAGTCTCCGTGGAGTTGTTCACCTTTTTATGTCAACAACGTCACGAGAAGGAGAGAGGCTCTCCTCGACTAGTTATTAATTATAAACCTTTAAATTGCTTTAAAATGGATTAGATATCCGATTCCTAATAAAAGGGATCTTTTAAAGAGAACTTTTAAAGCTAATATTTATAGTAAATTTGATATGAAATCGTGGTTTTGGCAAATCTGATTTAAAAGGATAAATACAAAATCGCTTTCAATGTCCCGTTTGGACAATATGAATGGAACGTTATGCCTTTTGGGCTTAAGAATGCCCTTCGTAATTTCAAAATATTATGAATTCCATATTTAATCATATTAGTCATATTTCAATTGTTTATATTGATGATGTACTAATCTTTTCTGAGGACATTGATTCTCACTTTAAACATTTAAATATATTCTTTAAAATTGTTAAACATAATGGCCTGGTGGTTAGCGCCAAAAAGATTAAACTTTTCCAAACTAAAATTAGATTTCTTGGTCATGATTTATATCAAGGCACATATAAACCCATTTGCAGAGCCATTGAGTTTTCTGATAAATTCCCAGATGTCATCTTAGACAAAACTCGCCATAAAGATTTTTGGGTAGTCTTAACTATGTTGCGGACTTCATCCCAAAGGTAAGACAGGTTTGTAAACCATTATATGATAGGCTTAAGAAGACACCTGTTCCATGGACAAAAGAACAAACCTCCGCAGTTATTAAGATTAAAGAAATGGTTAAAAGTTTGCCTTGCTTAGGTATCCCTAATCCGGATTCTTTTATGATTGTTGAGACTGATGCTTCAGACATCGGTTATGGAGGGATTCTCAAGCAAAAGAGAACACCTGAAAGTCATGAGCAATTAGTTCGTTTTACTTCCGAGTTTGGAATTCGCCGGAAAAACTATAATCGTTAAAAAAGAAGTTTTAGCTATTGTCCTTTGCATTACTAAGTTTCAAGATGATTTAATTAATAAGGAATTCTTGCTTAAGGTAGATTGTAAATCTGCTAAAGAGATTCTACAAAAGGATGTTAAAAATCTCGTTTCCAAACAGATATTTGCTAGATGGCAAGCTTTATTGTCAAGTTTTGATTTCCAAGTTGAATATATCAAAGGGGAAGAAAACTCTCTCCCGGATTTTCTAACAAGAGAATTTTTGCAGGGAAAAGCATGAGGCCGGTCATAAGGCCAGGATTTGGAACAAAAGGCCCTTTCCAAGAAAAGGGAAAAGAAATGCATGAAGCCTTCACTTTCTCCTTTGCAATCGTGCCATCACCGAACAGCCCAAATAAGTTTTCACTTGCTAGCCTACCTCCTATCACTCCTTCTCGTGTCATAAGTCCTTTCCCATCGCTACCACCTAGCGCATCATCTTCCAAATTCCTTGATTCTTAAGAAACCCTTTCTTAAAGAATCAGAACCATGTTCATTTTCTCCATCAGGAAAACCTAGATTTTCCTCCCCACAAACTAAAGACTCATATACAATGAAAGCTCCAGAAAGCTTTAAAGAAGCAGTCTCACCATCATCAAACAAATCCAAAGAACGTGAAGTTTTTGACATTGTTACTTTGCAGGTTAATCCTATCCTTGCACTTGACAAGGAATATGAAGGATATGAAGTCAAGCACTTACTAAAGCCCTGTTATACAAACAGAATTATGTGGATACGGAGAATCCACTAAAGACTAGGAAATATTATGAGTTTATTTTGGTTGATACAGATCCATAGAAGTGGAACATAAACTTAGCCATGATTCAGATCCTGATAGCATTGCATATTCCAAATTCACTATTAAAAGAGTTTTTTCTCCATTCGATCGATAGTCGATCATTTACATACTCCAGCTTAATCTTTCAAGAGAACATAGGCCTCAAACCTATAATCGGTATGATTATAAAAATGCATGGTTTAACTTTCTATACTTAAGGCCAACTACGCACACCGGTTTGTCAAGTATAGCCCGAATTTTCAAAATCGCTTATCCCTAGATGGTTCTACGAATGGTGGAACTGCTTTTGGAGAAACCAAAAGGTTTTGCCAAAATTATTTTCGGATAAATATAATCGGGCCTAAACCAACAGACATCTCTACTTTGCCGAACACATTAAATTGTGTAAATATTTTATCCAAAACGGGTATCTTTTATTATCGCTTGACTTTTTCCCATGTATTTGACAGATTAAATATCTCTCAAAAGAGATACTCATCAAAGGATGGTCTCCAGCCCCAAAGAAGCTGCTCAACGATCTTCTACAAATTTCTACAAGTGGCAAAAGATCATCTTCCAAAATGATTTGAAGAAAAGGCTCCAAAAGGCCTTGTCAGACTTAGATGAGGACAAATCCAATGAAGAAACAGCCTTGCAGCTGTTAGAAGAAGCCTCGTCTCAAAGCGATGATAATGGAGATATGTTAAGGCCAAAAGCCTTAGCCTTATCTTACCTAGATCCATTTTATGATTAATTTAATTTAATCCAGTAGAGGATATTAAAATCCGGAATTACTGACCTTTTGAATAGAGACTCAAAGAAGTCGGAATTGTTTAAAAGGAAAGAGATGAGACTCAAAGAGTTGGAATATCTCTTGATTAAAATTAAATTGTTCAAATATGGAATCCCACAACAAAGAAAAGACACTTTGGCATGTCATGAGGTGGCCGACAACTTTATAAAAACAGTACCACTTTTCAAAAGTAGATGCCCGACAAAAGAAAAAGCAGCCACTACTTTTCCAAAAGAAAAAGCAATGGCCGACAACTCAAGATAAAAGAGATTCCTCTCTGAGCCAATCAGAAGAAGGCATAAAAATCATTCCTATCTCCTCCGTCTATATAAGACATTGTTTTTCTCATTGTAAGGCATCGTAAATTCCACACTAGATTTTCTTTTAGCCTTTGGTATTTGGTTGTAATGTTTTCTTTTCGCTGATGTTTGCTTCCTTTTCCGCATAGCTTGAATAAAAGAAGTGAGTTCTTGTATAACTTTCTCTCTTGTTTATATTTTATTTAAGTGTTATTATCATTAAATGCTACGATCGCTTTGAATGGTATCAGAGCCATGTTAGGCATATTTAGCATGTTAATAGTAATGTTAATTATAGCCATGGACGGCTAAATCTTTATGCCAAGATGCATTTATGAAATGTTAATTAGTTACTTAGCAATTTAGCAAAGTTATCACCTTGTTATACAATATGAATTTGCAATTCTTTAATCAGAAAATGGAGTTCATATATGGTGATTAAGGAAAGGTGTTGAGAATGTTTCAAGTAGTTGCGATGATGCCGACAGCGGTCGTTAAGCCGATGGGACAGCGTAGACCGCAAGGTACTTTACTTGAAAATCTCTTGTAAAATCCATAGTCCTTAATGTAAAATCCAAGTATGAACCCATAGTTACTATAGAAGAATTAGAAATCTCATGTTGTATGACTAGTTGATATCTTTACTAGACTGCTTAGTTTCTTTTTATCGTATCATTAGTATAGTCTAATGGCATTCTCTCTCTATGGATAATAGACAAGATATCGTTAATTACATTAATATATCTATTTCTAAAAGAAAATGATTTACAAAATTGGTCTATCCCTAAAGAGCCATTTGAAAAGATTTACCGCTTAGGTAATTTTTCCATGTTTAAAAATACAATATTAAAACTTGTGAGTCAACTATTGCTATCAATAATTCGCTTGAAACTATTAAATTGTTGTTATCTCACGATATTGATAGATATAAGAAGGAATTTAAATTTCTTCATATTGACTTGTGCAAGTTGTCATTAAACCTCTTTCCGTAAAGGCTTGAATATTCCTATTTGTCCGCTTCTTAGAGATGATAGACTACTTAATTTTGATGATTCTCTGTTAGGAGTATTAGAAAGTAATCTAGCTTATGGACCATTTACTTTAATCGTTATCCTAATTTTATCGTTGATATTCATGATCCTAATATTATTGATACTTTGACACTTAATGTCAAAACTAAGAACATGAATAGTAAAATAGATACTAGAGAAATTCTTTGTAATATATCGGGTATATTACAAGCTTATGAAAACCACAATAGCCCCAAAGGCTATTGCTTCTAGTGTTAAAGGAGTCACTATGCTTGGAAGCTAACCAAGAGCATAGTACTACTTTTGTCCCTAGACTTCTTAAGTGACTGATATTTTAGCCGATGAAGAATGGAAATTTGATTCTATTACGAATCCTTTACCCTTCAACTCCGAGACTTCGCAGCTTAGATAGGGTTATACAAATTCCTGACGGATCTAATAACCTTAAGTTTTTAAGATCAAGTTATTTTAGACAATCGACTTCAAGTAGAAGAATGTCTTCTGCAAGACCCTCTTCTTTACAACCCCCGCAGGACGATGAAGATAGTAGTATTAATATTAACCAGCTGACCATAGAAAATTTCATGGAGTAGATTTCTCCTGCACTCCTAAGGTTTACTATGAAGAAGAGACTCTGGGAAGTCCTACTGCTAGTGATATGAAACCTGTTCATCAAAGAAAAGATTCCGTTGGAGTACTTACTTCTGATGAGGAAGACTTTGTCCCTAGTAAAAAGAAATTGCATTCTTGGTGGAAAGCCCCTGAACATATGCAAAAGGTAAATTGGTATAAAGCTACCTACGGTAGAACAACGAACCTCTTTCAGGGATAAGTGGTTCAAAGATATGAAAAGATTCAAAACCGAAATAGAGTTTTTTAAATGGTTCGAAGCTTCTGGGCAAATTGATGATAAACAGTCATCCCTTCAAGTCCTTATCAACAAATGGTACACCAAAGAATAGGTGGTTGAAAGTATTACTCCTCCTCTAGAAGGACTTAGCATCCCTTACAGGAAAGAAATCCTTAAGGCGGCACCTTTTAAAAACCCATAGAAAAGGAATGCTTTGATATAAAACTGAGACCTTAATAAGGTTTTTGAACAAAACAATTATACCAACCAGGTTCTCCATGTGATATCCCAACAAATTGAGGAACATAAAGGGGATAATTTCAAAGGAATCAGTCAGATAGCGGATAAACCTAGCTCTTCCAAAGTTAGCCCTCAGATTGACACTAAACCTATTTTTAAGATCCCTGAGTTCTCAAAAGAAAACTTCCCTAAACTTTCCAAAGAGTTTAGTCATTCCAATGAATTGCTTGACAGGATAAATGAGCAATTGTCTAAGCTTAATATTACACAAGGCAATAAGCTTAGAACTTTGTTAGAAAGGCACCCTAACAAAAGGAATTATTATCCTAGATCTTCTTTCCCTGATGTTCAATTTTGGAAGATGATCTTTTGCCACTTGTAGAGGCTGTAGAAGATCGTTGAACAGCTTCTTTGGGAGCTGGAGACCATCCTTTGATGAGTATCTCTTTTGAGAGATATTTAATCCTGTCAAATACATGAACTGAAAAAGTCCAACTGATAATAAAAGATACCCGTTTTTGGATAAAATATTTACACAATTTAATGTGTTCTGGCAAAGTAGAGATGTCCTGTTCAGTTTGAAACTGATTATATTTATCCGAAAATAATTTTGGCAAAACCTTTTGGTTTCCTCCAAAACAGTTCCACCATTCGTAGAACCATCTAGAGATAACTGATTTTGAAAATTCGGGGCTATACTTGACAAACCAGGTGTGCGTAGTTGGCCTTAAGTATAGAAAGTTAAACCATGCATTTTTATAATCATACCAGTTATAGGTTTGAGGCCTATGTTCTCTTGAAAGATTAACTGGAGTATGTAAATGATCGACTATCCAGTCGAATGGAGAAAAAACTCTTTTAATAGTGAATTTGGAATATGCAATGCTATCCGGATCTGAATCATGGCTAAGTTTATGTTCCACTTCTATGGATCCTGTATCAACCAAAATAAACTCATAATATTTCCTAGTCTTTAGTGGATTCTCCGTATCCACATAATTCTGCTTGTATAACAGGCTTTAGTAAGTGCTTGACTTCATATCCTTCATATTCCTTGTCAAGTGCAAGGATAGGATTAACTCGCAAAGTAACAATGTCAAAAACTTCACGCTTTGGATTTGTTTGATGATGGTGAGATCGCTTTAAAGCTTTCGAGCTTTCATTGTATATGAGTCTTTAGTTTGTGGGGAGGAAAATCTAGGTTTTCTGATGGAGAAAATGAACATGGTTACGATTCTTAAGAAAGGGTTTCTTAAGAATCAAGGATCGGAAGATGATGCGCTAGGTGGTAGCGATGGGAAAGGACTTATGACCGAGAAGGAGTGATAGGAGGTAGGCTAGCAAGAGCCGAAAAACTTATTTGGGCTGTTCATGATGGCACGATTGCAAAAGGAGAAAGTGAAGGCTTCATGCATTCTTTTCCTTTCTTGAAAGGGCCTTTTATTCCAAATCTGGCCTTATGACCGCCTCATGCTTTTCCCGCAAAAATTCTCTTGTTAGAAAATCCGAGAGAGTTTTCTTCCTTTGATATATTCAACTTGGAAATCAAAACTTGACAATAAAGCTTGCCATCTAGCAAATATCTGTTGGAAACGAGATTTTTAACATCCTTTGTAGAATCTTTATGATTTACAATCTACCTTAAGCAAGAATTCCTTATTAATTAAATCATCTTGAAACTTAGTAATGCAAAGACAATAGCTAAAACTTCTTTTTAACGATTATATAGTTTTTAAGCGGAATTCAAACTCGAAGTAAACGAACTAATTGCTCATGACTTTCGGTGTTCTCTTTGCTTGAGAATCCTCCATAACCGATGTCCAAGCATCAGTCTCAACAATCATAAAAGAATCCGGATTAGGGATACCTAAGCAAGGCAAACTTTTAACCATTTCTTTAATCTTAATAACTGCGGAGGTTTGTTCTTTTGTCCATGGAACAGGTGTCTTCTTAAGCCTATCATATAATGGTTTACAAACCTGTCTTACCTTTGGGATGAAGTCCAACATAGTTAAGACTACCAAAATCTTTGTAACTGAGTTTTGTCTAAGATGACATCTGGGAATTTATCAGAAAACTCAATGGCTCTGCAAATGGGTTTTTATGTGCCTTGATATAAATCATGACCAAGAAATCTAATTTTAGTTTGGAAAAGTTTAATCTTTTGGCGCTAACCACCAGACCATTATGTTTAACAATTTTAAAGAATATATTTAAATGTTTAAAGTGAGAATCAATGTCCTCAGAAAAGATTAGTACATCATCAATGTAAACAATTGAAATATGACTAATATGATTAAATATGGAATTCATAATATTTTGAAATTCTGAAGGGGCATTCTTAAGCCCAAGGCATAACGTTCCATTCATATTGTCCAAGCGGGACATTGAAAGCGATTTGTATTTATCCTTTTCGGAAATCTGTATTTGCCAAAACCCTGATTTCATATCAAATTTACTATAAATATTAGCTTTAAAAGTTCTCTTTAAAAGATCCCTTTTATTAGGAATCGGATATCTAATCCATTTTAAAACAGAATTTAAAGGTTTATAATTAATAACTAGTCGAGGAGAGCCTCTCTCCTTCTCAGCAGCGTTGTTGACATAAAAGGCTGAACAACTCCACGGAGACTTAGAGGCACGATAATATTGTTTTCCAAAAGTATTAATCTCCTTTTTGCAAATTTCCATTAAATCATGATTCATTTGAATGGGCCTAGCTTTTGTAGAAATGGCCTTTTCATTGAATCCATCAATATAAGGGAGATCAACAATATGGGCTTTTCTGACCCAAAATGCATTTGGAAATTCAGAGCAAATTTCTTTTCAAAAGTTTTTGCAAATTGGCAATCTTAGTTACCATTCGGGGTTTTTAAAATTTGCTCAATTTTCTTGATTTTTATATCTTCTTTAAGAAAACAAATCGATTGGAAATTAGATTAATTCTAAAGCAGTTGTTTATGTAAAAATTTACTTTCTTCTTGAGAAAGAGTTTTAATAAAAGGAAATGAAATTTCTTTTCCTAAGATTTTAGTTTTGATAGAATCAAAATGTAAATATAAGGTTTTATTTGGGTAATAAATGGTATACCTAATATAATTTCTTCGTTAATATTTTTAGTTATAACAAAATCATTTTTAAGGCATATACCATTATTGCAAATATGAGCATCAAATAACTTATAATCAATAATTATACGTTCACTATTGGCCAGATAATTTGGTAGTCCCTTTGGTAAGGTACTTAGTAGGAATTAATCCTTCAATAATGCAATTTCGATCTGCACCACTATCTAACAAAGCAATCTTGTTAAGAGTTAAATGATCATTAATAACAAGTTTAATCATAATATGAGAACTCTGAGGTCTAATTTTGGTAATAGCATGGATACCGCTATCCGCATCTTCCTCATGTTCTTCATTATGTTCTTCATTATCCAAAGCAATAGCGGCTTTAGAGGATCCTTCATCCTTTCTAACTTCTTTGAGAAGTTTTTGTTGATAGCCGATCTCAATCTTATGAAGTCGGACTTAATTCCTTCATATCTTCTTTAAGAGAATTGATTTCTCTTGAAGTTCTTCTCATGAAGGTTCTTCCTTTTGGAATCAAATCATTCATGATTTGTTTCATGCTAAAAGGTGTTACTTTAGGCTTTTCTTCCTTTTGCCTAGTAACCAATTTCTGCGATTCAAGGAGGTATTTTCTCCTAGCCTCTTCATCTTGAATATGCTCAATAGTAGAGAAGAGAGTTTCATTGTCTTCTCAGAGATAACATGGATAGTCTTGCTATCACATAGGCAAAATGCACCATTGCAATTGCATTCGACTTCTTCTTGATTCGAATTATGGGCAACATTAAGAAATTCTTCATCGTCACTTTCTTCTTGGATGAAGAATATTACGAATCGATGCTTCCTCTTCTTCGATGATAGAAAAGAGTTTTTGCTTAATTTCTTCATCAACTTCAAGAAGGTTAATCTTCTTCTTTTCTTCTTATTTAGGACACTTATTAGATCTGACCCTTTTTACCACATGTCCACATGTGTCTTCGAAGAAGATTCTTTAGAGGCTTGCCTCTTTCCTTTCCTTTTGGATTTTCTCGGGGTTCTCTTCCTTTCGAAGATTTTCTTTTATATTTTCCAGTTGTTCTTTCTCTTTTCCGCTTCTAGCAGATGGAGGTTTAAGTAATGGAAATCCAAAATCTTGCAAAAACTACCAAGTTACGCATATGTAGTTTTGATCTTTCTTAAGTTGTTCCTTTAGCTTAAGATCGGTACATAGCTCCATAGCTACAACATTAATAATCGATAAGATCTCCGTATGCGCTTGAGAATACGGAATCTTTCCTTCGCATCTATCTCTTATTTTGATCTAACCTTTTCAAATGAAATGAGTGGTAATCCGATAAAGCGTTCTTTCCAATAATCATTATTGCAATCGATCTTATCATGACCTTATTCAAAAACATGTCTTTGTACCATCCGAAATCACAATTTTTGCGGTACAAATTATTCAAGATTTCTAAACTTCTATCTGGAAAGACGTGGTTCTCCCACAAAATGTTTAGCTATACTATAGAGCGAGTGGTCAGAGCATCTTCGAGACCACTTCAAGAGATATTAGTTCCTTCCTCAGTCTTAATTACTACTTTAGTAGTGATAGCACCAAGGATATCACTCTATTTTGATCGGTGAGATAATTGTCCCACCGCTTTCTAAGGGTTCTGTAAAACTGCAATGATCATGTTAGCGGCTTCCTTATCACCAAAGACCTTCATTTTATATCTTTGTGATGTTCATTCCCATTTCTTGAGCTAAGAATAAATTTGACCTTCACCATACCATCTATGTTCCATTCGGTCAAGCTTGAGCCATCTGCAGCAGATCTTTGGATGGAGAACATCTTCTCAAATTGAACATCGTGAAAGAAGATCTAGGATAATAATTCCTTTTGTTAGGTGCCTTTCTAACAAAGTTCTAAGCTTATTGCCTTGTGTAATATTAAGCTTAGACAATTGCTCATTTATCTGTCAAGCAATTCATTGGAATGACTAAACTCTTTGGAAAGTTTAGGAAGTTTTCTTTTGAGAACTCGTGATCTTAAAAATAGGTTTAGTGTCAACTGAGGCTAACTTTGGAAGAGCTAGGTTTATCCGCTATCTGACTGATTCCTTTGAAATTATCCCCTTTATGTTCCTCAATTTGTTGGGATATCACATGGAGAACCTGGTTGGTATAATTGTTTTGTTCAAAAACCTTATTAAGGTCTCCAGCTGTTATCAAGGCAGATTCCTTTTCTATGGGTTTTTTAAAAGGTGCCGCCTTAAGGATTTCTTTCCTGTAAGGGATGCTAAGTCCTTCTAGAGGAGGAGTAATACTTTCAACCACCTGTTCTTTGGTGTACCATTTGTTGATAAGGACTTGAAGGGATGACTGTTTATCATCAATTTGCCCAGAAGCTTCGAACCATTTAAAAAACTCTATTTCGGTTTTGAATCTTTTCATATCTTTGAACCACTTATCCCTGAAAGAGGTTCTTTGTTCTACCGTAGGTAGCTTTATACCAATTTACCTTTGCATATGTTGTGGGCTTTCCACCAAGAATGCAATTTCTTTTTACTAGGGACAAAGTCTTCCTCATCAGAAGTAAGTACTCCAACTGAATCTTTTCTTTGATGAACAGGTTTCATATCACTAGCAGTAGGACTTCCCAGAGTCTCTTCTTCATAGTAAACCTTAGGAACGGTCTGGGAGAAATCTACTCCATGAAATTTTCTATGGTCAGGCTGGTTAATATTAATACTACTATCTTCATCCTCCTCCCGGGGTTGAAAAGAAGAGGGTCTTGCCGAAGACATTCTTCTACTTGAAGACGCTGGCTAAAAGAACTGGATCTTAAAACTTAAGGTTAATAGATCCGCTGTGAATTGGATAACCCTATCTAACCGTGAAGTCTCAGTTGAAGGGGTAAAGGATTCGTAATAGAATCAAATTTCCATTCTTCATCGCCTAAAATATCACCCACTTAAGAAGTCTAGGGACAAAAGTAGTACTATGCTCTTGGTTAGCTTCCATAAGCATAGTGACTCCTTTAACACTAGAAGCAATAGCCTTTGGGGCTATTGTGGTTTTCATAAGCTTGTAATATACCCGATATATTACAGCAATTTCTCTAGTATCTATTTTACTATTCATGTTCTTAGTTTTGACATTAAGTGTCAAAGTATCAATAATATTAGGATCATGAATATCAACAATAAAATTAGGATAACAGTTAAAGTAAACTGGTCCATAAGCTAGATTACTTTCTAATACTCCTAACAGAGAATCATCAAAATTAAGTAGTCTATCATCTCTAAGAAGCATAAATAGGAATATTCAAGCCTTTACGAAAAGAGGTTTAACAAAGAACTTCCACAAGTCCAATATGAAGAAATTTAAATTCCTTCTTATATCTATCAATATCAGCAGATAACAACAATTTAATAGTTTCAAGCGAATTATTGATAGCAATAGTTGACTCACAAGTTTTAATATTGTATTTCTAAAACAGAAAATAATTTACAAAATTGGTCTATCCCTAAAGAGCCATTTGAAAAGATTTACCAGTTAGGTAATTTTTCCAGCCTGACCATAGAAAATTTCATGGAGTAGATTTCTCCCAGACCGTTCCTAAGGTTTACTATGAAGAAGAGACTCTGGGAAGTCCTACTGCTAGTGATATGAAACCTGTTCATCAAAGAAAAGATTCCGTTGGAGTACTTACTTCTGATGAGGAAGACTTTGTCCCTAGTAAAAAGAAATTGCATTCTTGGTGGAAAGCCCCTGAACATATGCAAAAGGTAAATTGGTATAAAGCTACCTACACGGTAGAACAACGAACCTCTTTCAGGGATAAGTGGTTCAAAGATATGAAAAGATTCAAAACTGAAATAGAGTTTTTTAAATGGTTCGAAGCTTCTGGGCAAATTGATGATAAATACCATCCCTTCAAGTCCTTATCAACAAATGGTACACCAAAGAACAGTGGTTGAAAGTATTACTCCTCCTCTAGAAGGACTTAGCATCCCTTACAGAAAGAAATCCTTAATGCACCTTTTAAAAAACCCATAGAAAAGGAATCTGCCTTGATAACAGCTGGAGACCTTAATAAGGTTTTTGAACAAAACAATTATACCAACCAGGTTCTCCATGTGATATCCCAACAAATTGAGGAACATAAAGGGGATAATTTCAAAGGAATCAGTCAGATAGCGGATAAACCTAGCTCTTCCAAAGTTAGCCCTCAGATTGACACTAAACCTATTTTTAAGATCCCTGAGTTCTCAAAAGAAAACTTCCCTAAACTTTCCAAAGAGTTTAGTCATTCCAATGAATTGCTTGACAGGATAAATGAGCAATTGTCTAAGCTTAATATTACACAAGGCAATAAGCTTAGAACTTTGTTAGAAAGGCACCCTAACAAAAGGAATTATTATCCTAGATCTTCTTTCCCTGATGTTCAATTTGAGGAAGATGTTCTCCATCCAAAGATCTCACGCAGATGGCTCAAGCTTGACCGAATGGAACATAGATGGTATGGTGAAGGTCAAATTTATTCTAAGCTCCAAGAAATGGGAATGAACATCACAAAGATATAAAATGAAAGGTGCTGGTGATAAGGAAGCCGCTAACATGATCATTGCAGGTTTTACAGGAACCCTTAGAAACTGGTGGGACAATTATCTCACTGATCAAAATAGAGCTGATATCCTTGGTGCTATCACTACTAAAGTAGTAATTAAGACTGAGGAAGGAACTAATATCTCTTCAGAAGTGGTCTACGAAGATGCTACAGCCACTCTGCTCTATAGTATAGCTAAACATTTTGTGGGAGAACCACGTCTTTTCCAGGATAGAAGTTTAGAAATCTTGAATAATTTGTACTGCAAAAAATTGACAGATTTCAGATGGTACAAAGACATGTTTTTGAATAAGGTCATGATAAGATCTGATTGCAATAATGATTATTGGAAAGAACGCTTTATCAGCGGATTACCCACTCATTTCGCTGAAAAGGTTAGATCAAAAATAAGAGATAGATGCGAAGGAAAGATTCCGTATTCTCAATCGCATACGGAGATCTTATCAAGATATTAATGTTGTAGCTATGGAGCTATGTACCGATCTTAAGCTAAAGGAACAACTTAAGAAAGATCAAAACTACATATGCGTAACTTGGTAGCTTTTGCCAAGATTTTGGATTTCCATTACTTAAACCTCCATCTGCTAGGAAAGCAGGAAAAAGAGAAAGAACAACTGGAAAATATAAAAGAAAATCTTCCAGGAAAGGAAGAGAACCCCGAGAAAAATCCAAAAGGAAAGGAAAGAGGCAAGCCTCTAAAGAATCTTCTTCAGAAGACACATGCTGGACATGTGGTAAAAAGGGTCACAGATCTAATAAGTGTCCCAGAAATAAGAAGAAAAAGAAGAAGATTAACCTTCTTGAAGTTGATGAAGAAATTAAGCAAAAACTCTTTTCTATCATCGAAGAAGAGGAAGCATCTGATTCAGAATATTCTTCAGAAGAAAGTGACGATGAAGAATTTCTTAATGTTGCCCATAATTCAGAATCTGAAGAAGAAGAGTCAGAATGCAATTGCAATGGTGCATTTTGCCTATGTGATAGCAAGACTATCCATGTTATCTCTGAGAAGACAGCTGAAACTCTCTTCTCTACTATTGAGCATATTCAAGATGAAGAGGCTAGGAGAAAATACCTCCTTGAACTGCAGAAATTGGTTACTAGGCAAAAGGAAGAAAAGCCTAAAGTAACACCTTTTAGCATGAAACAAATCATGAACAGATTTGATTCCAAAAGGGAAGAACCTTCAGTAGAAGAACTTCGAAGAGAAATCAATTCTCTTAAAGAAGATATGAAGGGAATTAAGTCCAGACTTCATAAGATTGAGATCGAAGCTATCACTGAAAAACTTCTCAAAGAAGTTAGAAAGGATGAAGGATCCTCTAAAGCCGCTATTGCTTTGGATAATGAAGAACATAATGAAGAACATGAGGAAGATGCGGATAGCGAAGCAGGTATCCATGCTATTACCAAAATTAGACCTCAAAGTTCTCATATTATGATTAAACTTGTTATTAATGATCATTTAACTCTTAACAAGATTGCTTTGTTAGATAGTGGTGCAGATCGAAATTGCATTATTGAAGGATTAATTCCTACTAAGTACCTTACCAAAGGGACTACCAAATTATACAGCGCCACAGGTGAACGTATAATTATTGATTATAAGTTATTTGATGCTCATATTTGCAATAATGGTATATGCCTTAAAAATGATTTTGTTATAACTAAAAATATTAACGAAGAAATTATATTAGGTATACCATTTATTACCCAAATAAAACCTTATATTTCTGATTTTGATTCTATCAAAACTAAAATCTTAGGAAAAGAAATTTCATTTCCTTTTATTAAAACTCTTTCTCAAGAAGAAAGTAAATTTTTACATAAACAAACTGCTTTTAGAATTAATCTAATTTCCAATCAGATTTGTTTTCTTAAAGAAGATATAAAAATCAAGAAAATTGAGCAAATTTTAAAAACCCTGAATGGTAACTAAGATTGCCAATTTGCAAAAACTTTTGAAAAAGAAATTTGCTCAATTTCCAAATGCATTTTGGGTCAGAAAAGCCCATATTGTTGATCTCCCTTATATTGATGGATTCAATGAAAAGGCCATTTCTACAAAAGCTAGGCCCATTCAAATGAATCATGATTTAATGGAAATTTGCAAAAAGGAGATTAATACTCTTTTGGAAAACAATATTATCAGGCCCTCTAAGTCTCCGTGGAGTTGTTCACCTTTTTATGTCAACAACGTCTGAGAAGGAGAGAGGCTCTCTCGACTAGTTATTAATTATAAACCTTTAAATTGCTTTTAAAATGGATTAGATATCCGATTCCTAATAAAAGGGATCTTTTAAAGAGAACTTTTAAAGCTAATATTTATAGTAAATTTGATATGAAATCAGGGTTTTGGCAAATACAGATTTCCGAAAAGGATAAATACAAAACTGCTTTCAATGTCCCGCTTTGGACAATATGAATGGAACGTTATGCCTTTTGGGCTTAAGAATGCCCTTCAGAATTTCAAAATATTATGAATTCCATATTTAATCATATTAGTCATATTTCAATTGTTTACATTGATGATGTACTAATCTTTTCTGAGGACATTGATTCTCACTTTAAACATTTAAATATATTCTTTAAAATTGTTAAACATAATTGTGCAGTGGTTAGCGCCAAAAGATTAAACTTTTCCAAACTAAAATTAGATTTCTTGGTCATGATTTATATCAAGGCACATATAAACCCATTTGCAGAGCCATTGAGTTTTCTGATAAATTCCCAGATGTCATCTTAGACAAAACTCAGTTACAAAGATTTTTGGGTAGTCTTAACTATGTCATGGACTTCATCCCAAAGGTAAGACAGGTTTGTAAACCATTATATGATAGGCTTAAGAAGACACCTGTTCCATGGACAAAAGAACAAACCTCCGCAGTTATTAAGATTAAAGAAATGGTTAAAAGTTTGCCTTGCTTAGGTATCCCTAATCCGGATTCTTTTATGATTGTTGAGACTGATGCTTCAGACATCGGTTATGGAGGGATTCTCAAGCAAAAGAGAACACCTGAAAGTCATGAGCAATTAGTTCGCTTTACTTCCGAGTTTGGAATTCCGCTGTAAAAACTATAAATCGTTAAAAAAGAAGTTTTAGCTATTGTCCTTTGCATTACTAAGTTTCAAGATGATTTAATTAATAAGGAATTCTTGCTTAAGGTAGATTGTAAATCTGCTAAAGAGATTCTACAAAAGGATGTTAAAAATCTCGTTTCCAAACAGATATTTGCTAGATGGCAAGCTTTATTGTCAAGTTTTGATTTCCAAGTTGAATATATCAAAGGGGAAGAAAACTCTCTCCCGGATTTTCTAACAAGAGAATTTTTGCAAGGAAAAACATGAGGCCGGTCATAAGGCCGTGGATTTGGAACAAAAGGCCCTTTCCAAGAAAAGGGAAAAGAAACAGACAAGAAGCCTTCAGCTTCTCCTTTTGCAATCAGGCCATCACTGAACAGCCCAAATAAGTTTTCGGCTCTTGCTAGCCTACCTCCTATCACTCCTTCTCAGGTCATAAGTCCTTTCCCATCGCTACCACCTAGCGCATCATCTTCCAGTCCCTTGATTCTTAAGAAACCCTTTCTTAAAGAATCAGAACCATGTTCATTTTCTCCATCAGGAAAACCTAGATTTTCCTCCCCACAAACTAAAGACTCATATACAATGAAAGCTCCAGAAAGCTTTAAAGAAGCAGTCTCACCATCATCAAACAAATCCAAAGAACGTGAAGTTTTTGACATTGTTACTTTGCAGGTTAATCCTATCCTTGCACTTGACAAGGAATATGAAGGATATGAAGTCAAGCACTTACTAAAGCCCTGTTATACAAACAGGAATTATGTGGATACGGAGAATCCACTAAAGACTAGGAAATATTATGAGTTTATTTTGGTTGATACAGGATCCATAGAAGTGGAACATAAACTTAGCCATGATTCAGATCCGGATAGCATTGCATATTCCAAATTCACTATTAAAAGAGTTTTTTCTCCATTCGACTGGATAGTCGATCATTTACATACTCCAGTTAATCTTTCAAGAGAACATAGGCCTCAAACCTATAACTGGTATGATTATAAAAATGCATGGTTTAACTTTCTATACTTAAGGCCAACTACGCACACCTGGTTTGTCAAGTATAGCCCCGAATTTTCAAAATCAGTTATCCCTAGATGGTTCTACGAATGGTGGAACTGTTTTGGAGGAAACCAAAAGGTTTTGCCAAAATTATTTTCGGATAAATATAATCAGTTTCAAACTGAACAAGACATCTCTACTTTGCCAGAACACATTAAATTGTGTAAATATTTTATCCAAAAACGGGTATCTTTTATTATCAGTTGGACTTTTTCAGTTCATGTATTTGACAGGATTAAATATCTCTCAAAAGAGATACTCATCAAAGGATGGTCTCCAGCTCCCAAAGAAGCTGTTCAACGATCTTCTACAGCCTCTACAAGTGGCAAAAGATCATCTTCCAAAAATGATTTGAAGAAAAGGCTCCAAAAGGCCTTGTCAGACTTAGATGAGGACAAATCCAATGAAGAAACAGCCTTGCAGCTGTTAGAAGAAGCCTCGTCTCAAAGCGATGATAATGGAGATATGTTAAGGCCAAAAGCCTTAGCCTTATCTTACCTAGATCCATTTTATGATTAATTTAATTTAATCCAGTAGAGGATATTAAAATCCGGAATTACTGACCTTTTGAATAGAGACTCAAAGAAGTCGGAATTGTTTAAAAGGAAAGAGATGAGACTCAAAGAGTTGGAATATCTCTTGATTAAAATTAAATTGTTCAAATATGGAATCCCACAACAGCAAAAGACACTTTGGCATGTTGCGGAGGTGGCCGACAACTTTATAAAAACAGGTACCACTTTTCAAAAAGTAGATGCCCGACAAAAGAAAAAGCAGCCACTACTTTTCCAAAAGAAAAAGCAATGGCCGACAACTCAAGATAAAGGAGATTCCTCTCTCGAGCCAATCGAAGAAGGCATAAAAATCATTCCTATCTTTCCTCTGTCTATATAAGACATTGTTTTTCTCATTGTAAGGCATCATAAATTCCACACTAGATTTTCTTTTAGCCTTTGTTATTTGGTTGTAATGTTTTCTCTTTTCGCTTGGATGTTTGCTTCCTTTTCCGTTGCAGTTTGAATAAAAGAAGTGAGTTCTTGTATAACTTTCTCTCTTGTTTATATTTTATATAAGTGTTATTATTACTGTTAAATGCTACGATCGTTTTGAATGGTATCAGAGCCATGTTAGGCATATTTAGCATGTTAATAGTAATGTTAATTATAGCCATGGACGGCTAAATCTTTATGCCAAGACTGTACTTATGAAATGTTAATTAGTTACTTAGCAATTTAGCAAAGTTATCACCTTGTTATACAATATGAATTTGCAATTCTTTAACTGTAAAAATGGAGTTCATATATGGTGATTAAGGAAAGGTGTTGAGAATGTTTCAAGTAGTTGCGATGCCGACAGGCGGTCGTTAAGCCGATGGGACAGGCGTGTAGACTGCAAGGTACTTTACTTGAAAATCTCTTGTAAAATCCATAGTCCTTAATGTAAAATCCAAGTATGAATCCATAGTTACTATAGAAGAATTTGAAATCTCATGTTGTATGACTAGTTGATATCTTTACTAGAATGCTTAGTTTCTTTTTATCGTATCATTAGTATAGTCTAATGGCATTCTCTCTCTATGGATAATAGACAGCATACTGTTAATTCTGTTAATATATCTATTTCTAAAACAGAAAATGATTTACAAAATTGGTCTATCCCTAAAGAGCCATTTGAAAAGATTTACCAGTTAGGTAATTTTTCCATGTTTAAAAAATACAATATTAAAACTTGTGAGTCAACTATTGCTATCAATAATTCGCTTGAAACTATTAAATTGTTGTTATCTGCTGATATTGATAGATATAAGAAGGAATTTAAATTTCTTCATATTGGACTTGTGCAAGTTGCTGTTAAACCTCTTTTCCGTAAAGGCTTGAATATTCCTATTTGTCTGCTTCTTAGAGATGATAGACTACTTAATTTTGATGATTCTCTGTTAGGAGTATTAGAAAGTAATCTAGCTTATGGACCAGTTTACTTTAACTGTTATCCTAATTTTACTGTTGATATTCATGATCCTAATATTATTGATACTTTGACACTTAATGTCAAAACTAAGAACATGAATAGTAAAATAGATACTAGAGAAATTGCTGTAATATATCGGGTATATTACAAGCTTATGAAAACCACAATAGCCCCAAAGGCTATTGCTTCTAGTGTTAAAGGAGTCACTATGCTTATGGAAGCTAACCAAGAGCATAGTACTACTTTTGTCCCTAGACTTCTTAAGTGGACTGATATTTTAGCTGATGAAGAATGGAAATTTGATTCTATTACGAATCCTTTACCCCTTCAACCTGAGACTTCGCAGTTAGATAGGGTTATCCAATTCCCTGACGGATCTATTAACCTTAAGTTTTTAAGATCCAGTTCTTTTAGCCAAGCGTCTTCAAGTAGAAGAATGTCTTCGGCAAGACCCTCTTCTTTTCAACCCCGGGAGGAGGATGAAGATAGTAGTATTAATATTAACCAGCCTGACCATAGAAAATTTCATGGAGTAGATTTCTCCCAGACCGTTCCTAAGGTTTACTATGAAGAAGAGACTCTGGGAAGTCCTACTGCTAGTGATATGAAACCTGTTCATCAAAGAAAAGATTCCGTTGGAGTACTTACTTCTGATGAGGAAGACTTTGTCCCTAGTAAAAAGAAATTGCATTCTTGGTGGAAAGCCCCTGAACATATGCAAAAGGTAAATTGGTATAAAGCTACCTACACGGTAGAACAACGAACCTCTTTCAGGGATAAGTGGTTCAAAGATATGAAAAGATTCAAAACTGAAATAGAGTTTTTTAAATGGTTCGAAGCTTCTGGGCAAATTGATGATAAACAGTCATCCCTTCAAGTCCTTATCAACAAATGGTACACCAAAGAACAGGTGGTTGAAAGTATTACTCCTCCTCTAGAAGGACTTAGCATCCCTTACAGGAAAGAAATCCTTAAGGCGGCACCTTTTAAAAAACCCATAGAAAAGGAATCTGCCTTGATAACAGCTGGAGACCTTAATAAGGTTTTTGAACAAAACAATTATACCAACCAGGTTCTCCATGTGATATCCCAACAAATTGAGGAACATAAAGGGGATAATTTCAAAGGAATCAGTCAGATAGCGGATAAACCTAGCTCTTCCAAAGTTAGCCCTCAGATTGACACTAAACCTATTTTTAAGATTCCTGAGTTCTCAAAAGAAAACTTCCCTAAACTTTCCAAAGAGTTTAGTCATTCCAATGAATTGCTTGACAGGATAAATGAGCAATTGTCTAAGCTTAATATTACACAAGGCAATAAGCTTAGAACTTTGTTAGAAAGGCACCCTAACAAAAGGAATTATTATCCTAGATCTTCTTTCCCTGATGTTCAATTTTGGAAGATGATCTTTTGCCACTTGTAGAGGCTGTAGAAGATCGTTGAACAGCTTCTTTGGGAGCTGGAGACCATCCTTTGATGAGTATCTCTTTTGAGAGATATTTAATCCTGTCAAATACATGAACTGAAAAAGTCCAACTGATAATAAAAGATACCCGTTTTTGGATAAAATATTTACACAATTTAATGTGTTCTGGCAAAGTAGAGATGTCCTGTTCAGTTTAGGCCCGATTATATTTATCCGAAAATAATTTTGGCAAAACCTTTTGGTTTCTCCAAAGCAGTTCCACCATTCGTAGAACCATCTAGGATAATCGATTTTGAAAATTCGGGCTATACTTGACAAACCAGTGTGCGTAGTTGGCCTTAAGTATAGAAAGTTAAACCATGCATTTTTATAATCATACCAGTTATAGGTTTGAGGCCTATGTTCTCTTGAAAGATTAACTGGAGTATGTAAATGATCGACTATCCAGTCGAATGGAGAAAAAACTCTTTTAATAGTGAATTTGGAATATGCAATGCTATCCGGATCTGAATCATGGCTAAGTTTATGTTCCACTTCTATGGATCCTGTATCAACCAAAATAAACTCATAATATTTCCTAGTCTTTAGTGGATTCTCCGTATCCACATAATTCCTGTTTGTATAACAGGGCTTTAGTAAGTGCTTGACTTCATATCCTTCATATTCCTTGTCAAGTGCAAGGATAGGATTAACCTGCAAAGTAACAATGTCAAAAACTTCACGTTCTTTGGATTTGTTTGATGATGGTGAGACTGCTTCTTTAAAGCTTTCGGAGCTTTCATTGTATATGAGTCTTTAGTTTGTGGGAGGAAAATCTAGGTTTTCTGATGGAGAAAATGAACATGGTTACGATTCTTTAAGAAAGGGTTTCTTAAGAATCAAGGAATTTGGAAGATGATGCGCTAGGTGGTAGCGATGGGAAAGGACTTATGACACGAGAAGGAGTGATAGGAGGTAGGCTAGCAAGAGCCGAAAACTTATTTGGGCTGTTGTGATGGCCGATTGCAAAAGGAGAAGTGAAGGCTTCTTTGCATTTCTTTTCCCTTTTCTTGGAAAGGGCCTTTTATTCCAAATCCGGCCTTATGACCGCCTCATGCTTTTCCTGCAAAAATTCTCTTGTTAGAAAATCCGGAGAGAGTTTTCTTCCCTTTGATATATTCAACTTGGAAATCAAAACTTGACAATAAAGCTTGCCATCTAGCAAATATCTGTTTGGAAACGAGATTTTTAACATCCTTTTGTAGAATCTCTTTAGCAGATTTACAATCTACCTTAAGCAAGAATTCCTTATTAATTAAATCATCTTGAAACTTAGTAATGCAAAGGACAATAGCTAAAACTTCTTTTTTAACAGTACTATAGTTTTTCGGCGAATTCCAAACTCCTAAGTAAAACGAACTAATTGCTCATGACTTTCGGTGTTCTCTTTGCTTGAGAATCCTCCATAACCGATGTCCAAGCATCAGTCTCAACAATCATAAAAGAATCCGGATTAGGGATACCTAAGCAAGGCAAACTTTTAACCATTTCTTTAATCTTAATAACTGCGGAGGTTTGTTCTTTTGTCCATGGAACAGGTGTCTTCTTAAGCCTATCATATAATGGTTTACAAACCTGTCTTACCTTTGGGATGAAGTCCGCAACATAGTTAAGACTACCCAAAAATATTTGTAACTGAGTTTTGTCTAAGATGACATCTGGGAATTTATCAGAAAACTCAATGGCTCTGCAAATGGGTTTATATGTGCCTTGATATAAATCATGACCAAGAAATCTAATTTTAGTTTGGAAAAGTTTAATCTTTTTGGCGCTAACCACCAGACCATTATGTTTCAAAACGATCGTAGCATTTAACAGTAATAACACTTAAATAAAATATAAACAAGAGAGAAAGTTATACAAGAACTCACTTCTATTATTCAAACTGCAACGGAAAAGGAAGCAAACATCCAAGCGAAAAGAGAAAACATTACAACCAAATACCAAAGGCTAAAAGAAAATCTAGTGTGGAATTTCTGATGCCTTACAATGAGAAAAACAATGTCTTATATAGACAGAGGGGAGATAGGAATGATTTTTATGCCTTCTTCTGATTGGCTCAGAGAGGAATCTCCTTTATCTTGAGTTGTCGGCCATTGCTTTTTCTTTTGGAAAAGTAGTGGCTGCTTTTTCTTTTGTCGGGCATCTACTTTTTGAAAAGTGGTACCTGTTTTTATAAAGTTGTCGGCCACCTCCGCAACATGCCAAAGTGTCTTTTGCTGTTGTGGGATTCCATATTTGAACAATTTAATTTTAATCAAGAGATATTCCAACTCTTTGAGTCTCATCTCTTTCCTTTTAAACAATTCCGACTTCTTTGAGTCTCTATTCAAAAGGTCAGTAATTCCGGATTTTAATATCCTCTACTGGATTAAATTAAATTAATCATAAAATGGATCTAGGTAAGATAAGGCTAAGGCTTTTGGCCTTAACATATCTCCATTATCATCGCTTTGAGACGAGGCTTCTTCTAACAGCTGCAAGGCTGTTTCTTCATTGGATTTGTCCTCATCTAAGTCTGACAAGGCCTTTTGGAGCCTTTTCTTCAAATCATTTTTGGAAGATGATCTTTTGCCACTTGTAGAGGCTGTAGAAGATCGTTGAACAGCTTCTTTGGGAGCTGGAGACCATCCTTTGATGAGTATCTCTTTTGAGAGATATTTAATCCTGTCAAATACATGAACTGAAAAAGTCCAACTGATAATAAAAGATACCCGTTTTTGGATAAAATATTTACACAATTTAATGTGTTACGCAAAGTAGAGATGTCCTGTTCAGTTTGAAACTGATTATATTTATCCGAAAATAATTTTGGCAAAACCTTTTGGTTTCCTCCAAAACAGTTCCACCATTCGTAGAACCATCTAGGGATAACTGATTTTGAAAATTCGGGGCTATACTTGACAAACCAGGTGTGCGTAGTTGGCCTTAAGTATAGAAAGTTAAACCATGCATTTTTATAATCATACCAGTTATAGGTTTGAGGCCTATGTTCTCTTGAAAGATTAACTGGAGTATGTAAATGATCGACTATCCAGTCGAATGGAGAAAAAACTCTTTTAATAGTGAATTTGGAATATGCAATGCTATCCGGATCTGAATCATGGCTAAGTTTATGTTCCACTTCTATGGATCCTGTATCAACCAAAATAAACTCATAATATTTCCTAGTCTTTAGTGGATTCTCCGTATCCACATAATTCCTGTTTGTATAACAGGGCTTTAGTAAGTGCTTGACTTCATATCCTTCATATTCCTTGTCAAGTGCAAGGATAGGATTAACCTGCAAAGTAACAATGTCAAAAACTTCACGTTCTTTGGATTTGTTTGATGATGGTGAGACTGCTTCTTTAAAGCTTTCTGGAGCTTTCATTGTATATGAGTCTTTAGTTTGTGGGGAGGAAAATCTAGGTTTTCCTGATGGAGAAAATGAACATGGTTCTGATTCTTTAAGAAAGGGTTTCTTAAGAATCAAGGAATTTGGAAGATGATGCGCTAGGTGGTAGCGATGGGAAAGGACTTATGACCTGAGAAGGAGTGATAGGAGGTAGGCTAGCAAGAGCCGAAAACTTATTTGGGCTGTTCAGTGATGGCCTGATTGCAAAGGAGAAGCTGAAGGCTTTTATGCATTTCTTTTCCCTTTTCTTGGAAAGGGCCTTTTGTTCCAAATCCCGCCTTATGACCGGCCTCATGCTTTTCCCTGCAAAAATTCTCTTGTTAGAAAATCCGGGAGAGAGTTTTCTTCCCCTTTGATATATTCAACTTGGAAATCAAAACTTGACAATAAAGCTTGCCATCTAGCAAATATCTGTTTGGAAACGAGATTTTTAACATCCTTTTGTAGAATCTCTTTAGCAGATTTACAATCTACCTTAAGCAAGAATTCCTTATTAATTAAATCATCTTGAAACTTAGTAATGCAAAGGACAATAGCTAAAACTTCTTTTTTAACAGTACTATAGTTTTTCTGAGCGGAATTCCAAACTCCGGAAGTAAAACGAACTAATTGCTCATGACTTTCAGGTGTTCTCTTTTGCTTGAGAATCCCTCCATAACCGATGTCTGAAGCATCAGTCTCAACAATCATAAAAGAATCCGGATTAGGGATACCTAAGCAAGGCAAACTCTTAACCATTTCTTTAATCTTAATAACTGCGGAGGTTTGTTCTTTTGTCCATGGAACAGGTGTCTTCTTAAGCCTATCATATAATGGTTTACAAACCTGTCTTACCTTTGGGATGAAGTCCGCAACATAGTTAAGACTACCCAAAAATCTTTGTAACTGAGTTTTGTCTAAGATGACATCTGGGAATTTATCAGAAAACTCAATGGCTCTGCAAATGGGTTTATATGTGCCTTGATATAAATCATGACCAAGAAATCTAATTTTAGTTTGGAAAAGTTTAATCTTTTTGGCGCTAACCACCAGACCATTATGTTTAACAATTTTAAAGAATATATTTAAATGTTTAAAGTGAGAATCAATGTCCTCAGAAAAGATTAGTACATCATCAATGTAAACAATTGAAATATGACTAATATGATTAAATATGGAATTCATAATATTTTGAAATTCTGAAGGGGCATTCTTAAGCCCAAAAGGCATAACGTTCCATTCATATTGTCCAAACGGGACATTGAAAGCAGTTTTGTATTTATCCTTTTCGGAAATCTGTATTTGCCAAAACCCTGATTTCATATCAAATTTACTATAAATATTAGCTTTAAAAGTTCTCTTTAAAAGATCCCTTTTATTAGGAATCGGATATCTAATCCATTTTAAAACAGAATTTAAAGGTTTATAATTAATAACTAGTCGAGGAGAGCCTCTCTCCTTCTCAGCAGCGTTGTTGACATAAAAGGCTGAACAACTCCACGGAGACTTAGAGGGCCTGATAATATTGTTTTCCAAAAGAGTATTAATCTCCTTTTTGCAAATTTCCATTAAATCATGATTCATTTGAATGGGCCTAGCTTTTGTAGAAATGGCCTTTTCATTGAATCCATCAATATAAGGGAGATCAACAATATGGGCTTTCGACCCAAAATGCATTTGGAAATTGAGCAAATTTCTTTTCAAAAGTTTTTGCAAATTGGCAATCTTAGTTACCATTCGGGGTTTTAAAATTTGCTCAATTTTCTTGATTTTTATATCTTCTTTAAGAAAACAAATCTGATTGGAAATTAGATTAATTCTAAAAGCAGTTTGTTTATGTAAAAATTTACTTTCTTCTTGAGAAAGAGTTTTAATAAAAGGAAATGAAATTTCTTTTCCTAAGATTTTAGTTTTGATAGAATCAAAATCAGAAATATAAGGTTTTATTTGGGTAATAAATGGTATACCTAATATAATTTCTTCGTTAATATTTTTAGTTATAACAAAATCATTTTTAAGGCATATACCATTATTGCAAATATGAGCATCAAATAACTTATAATCAATAATTATCGTTCACTGTGTATTGTATAATTTGGTAGTCCCTTTGGTAAGGTACTTAGTAGGAATTAATCCTTCAATAATGCAATTTCGATCTGCACCACTATCTAACAAAGCAATCTTGTTAAGAGTTAAATGATCATTAATAACAAGTTTAATCATAATATGAGAACTCTGAGGTCTAATTTTGGTAATAGCATGGATACCTGCTTCGCTATCCGCATCTTCCTCATGTTCTTCATTATGTTCTTCATTATCCAAAGCAATAGCGGCTTTAGAGGATCCTTCATCCTTTCTAACTTCTTTGAGAAGTTTTTCAGTGATAGCTTCGATCTCAATCTTATGAAGTCTGGACTTAATTCCCTTCATATCTTCTTTAAGAGAATTGATTTCTCTTCGAAGTTCTTCTACTGAAGGTTCTTCCCTTTTGGAATCAAATCATTCATGATTTGTTTCATGCTAAAAGGTGTTACTTTAGGCTTTTCTTCCTTTTGCCTAGTAACCAATTTCTGATTCAAGGAGGTATTTTCTCCTAGCCTCTTCATCTTGAATATGCTCAATAGTAGAAGAGAGTTTCACTGTCTTCTCGGAGATAACATGGATAGTCTTGCTATCACATAGGCAAAATGCACCATTGCAATTGCATTCGACTCTTCTTCTTGATTCAATTATGGGCAACATTAAGAAATTCTTCATCGTCACTTTCTTCTTGGATGAAGAATATTCTGAATCAAATGCTTCCTCTTCTTCGATGATAGAAAAGAGTTTTTGCTTAATTTCTTCATCAACTTCAAGAAGGTTAATCTTCTTCTTTTTCTTCTTATTTCTGGGACACTTATTAGATCTGTGACCCTTTTTACCACATGTCCAGCATGTGTCTTCTGAAGAAGATTCTTTAGAGGCTTGCCTCTTTCCTTTCCTTTTGGATTTTTCTCGGGGTTCTCTTCCTTTCCTGGAAGATTTTCTTTTATATTTTCCAGTTGTTCTTTCTCTTTTTCCTGCTTTCCTAGCAGATGGAGGTTTAAGTAATGGAAATCCAAAATCTTGGCAAAAACTACCAAGTTCTGCATATGTAGTTTTTTGATCTTTCTTAAGTTGTTCCTTTAGCTTAAGATCAGTACATAGCTCCATAGCTACAACATTAATAATACTGATAAGATCTCCGTATGCCAGTTGAGAATACGGAATCTTTCCTTCGCATCTATCTCTTATTTTTGATCTAACCTTTTCAGCGAAATGAGTGGGTAATCCGCTGATAAAGCGTTCTTTCCAATAATCATTATTGCAATCAGATCTTATCATGACCTTATTCAAAAACATGTCTTTGTACCATCTGAAATCTGTCAATTTTTTGCAGTACAAATTATTCAAGATTTCTAAACTTCTATCCTGGAAAAGACGTGGTTCTCCCACAAAATGTTTAGCTATACTATAGAGCAGAGTGGCTGTAGCATCTTCGTAGACCACTTCTGAAGAGATATTAGTTCCTTCCTCAGTCTTAATTACTACTTTAGTAGTGATAGCACCAAGGATATCAGCTCTATTTTGATCAGTGAGATAATTGTCCCACCAGTTTCTAAGGGTTCCTGTAAAACCTGCAATGATCATGTTAGCGGCTTCCTTATCACCAGCACCTTTCATTTTATATGCTGTGATGTTCATTCCCATTTCTTGGAGCTTAGAATAAATTTGACCTTCAGCCATACCATCTATGTTCCATTCAGTCAAGCTTGAGCCATCTGCAGCAGATGCTGGATGGAGAACATCTTCCTCAAATTGAACATCAGGGAAAGAAGATCTAGGATAATAATTCCTTTTGTTAGGGTGCCTTTCTAACAAAGTTCTAAGCTTATTGCCTTGTGTAATATTAAGCTTAGACAATTGCTCATTTATCCTGTCAAGCAATTCATTGGAATGACTAAACTCTTTGGAAAGTTTAGGGAAGTTTTCTTTTGAGAACTCAGGGATCTTAAAAATAGGTATCAGAGCCATGTTAGGCATATTTAGCATGTTAATAGTAATGTTAATTATAGCCATGGACGGCTAAATCTTTATGCCAAGACTGTACTTATGAAATGTTAATTAGTTACTTAGCGATTTAGCAAAGTTATCACCTTGTTATACAATATGAATTTGCAATTCTTTAACTGTAAAAATGGAGTTCATATATGGTGATTAAGGAAAGGTGTTGAGAATGTTTCAAGTAGTTGCGATGCCGACAGGTGGTCGTTAAGCCGATGGGACAGGCGTGTAGACTGCAAGGTACTTTACTTGAAAATCTCTTGTAAAATCCATAGTCCTTAATGTAAAATCCAAGTATGAATCCATAGTTACTATAGAAGAATTTGAAATCTCATGTTGTATGACTAGTTGATATCTTTACTAGAATGCTTAGTTTCTTTTTATCGTATCATTAGTATAGTCTAATGGCATTCTCTCTCTATGAATAATAGACGATATCTTTAATTAGTGCATTAATATATCTATTTCTAAAGCAGAAAATGATTTACAAAATTGGTCTATCCCTAAGAGCCATTTGAAAAGATTTACGATTAGGTAATTTTTCCATGTTTAAAAAATACAATATTAAAACTTGTGAGTCAACTATTGCTATCAATAATTCGCTTGAAACTATTAAATTGTTGTTATCTGCTGATATTGATAGATATAAGAAGGAATTTAAATTTCTTCATATTGGACTTGTGCAAGTTGCTGTTAAACCTCTTTTCCGTAAAGGCTTGAATATTCCTATTTATGCTTCTTAGAGATGATAGACTACTTAATTTTGATGATTCTCTGTTAGGAGTATTAGAAAGTAATCTAGCTTATGGACCAGTTTACTTTAACTGTTATCCTAATTTTACTGTTGATATTCATGATCCTAATATTATTGATACTTTGACACTTAATGTCAAAACTAAGAACATGAATAGTAAAATAGATACTAGAGAAATTGCTGTAATATATCGGGTATATTACAAGCTTATGAAAACCACAATAGCCCCAAAGGCTATTGCTTCTAGTGTTAAAGGAGTCACTATGCTTATGGAAGCTAACCAAGAGCATAGTACTACTTTTGTCCCTAGACTTCTTAAGTGGACTGATATTTTAGCTGATGAAGAATGGAAATTTGATTCTATTACGAATCCTTTACCCCTTCAACCTGAGACTTCGCAGTTAGATAGGGTTATCCAATTCCCTGACGGATCTATTAACCTTAAGTTTTTAAGATCCAGTTCTTTTAGCCAAGCGTCTTCAAGTAGAAGAATGTCTTCGGCAAGACCCTCTTCTTTTCAACCCCGGGAGGAGGATGAAGATAGTAGTATTAATATTAACCAGCCTGACCATAGAAAATTTCATGGAGTAGATTTCTCCCAGACCGTTCCTAAGGTTTACTATGAAGAAGAGACTCTGGGAAGTCCTACTGCTAGTGATATGAAACCTGTTCATCAAAGAAAAGATTCCGTTGGAGTACTTACTTCTGATGAGGAAGACTTTGTCCCTAGTAAAAAGAAATTGCATTCTTGGTGGAAAGCCCCTGAACATATGCAAAAGGTAAATTGGTATAAAGCTACCTACACGGTAGTTTTGGGTTTGACCGGTTATTATAGAAGGTTTGTTAAGGGCTTTTCCCCATTGCTTCTCCGTTGATGGCTTTAAATCAAAAGAAGGCTTAGTTTGAGTGGTCAGTAGCTTGTGAGAAAAGTTTCCAAGAGTTGAAAGATAGACTTACTTCCGCTTCAGTGTTGACCTTAGCGGAGGGTACATATGGCTTTGTGGTGTATTGTGATGCCTCTAGAGTTGGGTTGGGATGTGTGTTTATGCAAAATGGTAAGGTGATTACTTATGCTTCAAGGCAACTTAAAGTCCATGAAAAGAATTATCTGACCCATGACCTTAAATTAGTGGCGGATGTGTTTGCCTTTAAAATATGCAGGCATTATCTATTTGGGATGCATTCAGATATTTTCACCGATCATAAGAGTTTTCAAAATGTGTTTAGTCAAAAGGACTTGAATCTTCGACAAAGAAGGTGGTTAGAACTCTTGAAGGATTATGATATGAGCATCCTTAATCGCCCCGACAAAGCTAATGTGGTAGCGGATGCGCTTAGTAGATTGTCTATGGGTAGTGTGGCTCATGTAGAGGATGAAAAGAAAGAATTAGTTCGTGATGTGCATAGGTTGGCTCGGCTAGGTGTTCAACTAGTGGATTCCACCAAGGGTGGTTTCATGATCCATAATGCGTCCGAATCATCCTTTGTGATGGATGTAAAGTCTAAGCAAGACCTTGATCCTTTACTAGTTGAGTTGAATGAGTTGGTACTCAAAAAGTCCGTTGAAGCTTTCTCCCAAGGGGGAGATGGGGTGCTTAGGTACCAAGGTCGGTTATGTGTTCCGGATATTGATGGTTTGAGGGAAAAAATTCTATAGGAGGCTCATAGTTCTTGGTATTCTATTCATCCGGGAGCCACCAAGATGTACCGTGATCTACGGGAAGTCTACTGGTAGAAGAGAATGAAAAATGATATTGCGGGATTTGTAGCCAAATGTATGAATTGTCAACAAGTTAAGGTTGAGCATCAAAGGCCGGGAGGCTTATTGCAAGATATACCAATTCCCACTTGGAAGTGGGAAGAGGTGAATATGGATTTTATTGTGGGTTTGCCTTGTACTCGAAGGCAACATGATTCTATTTGGGTCATTATAGATCGGATGACAAAATCAGCCCACTTCATTCCCGTATGGTTTCTCATTCGACGGAAGACTATGCCAAGTTGTATATAAATGAGGTGGAGAAGATGCATGGGGTTCCTTTATCTATTATTTTGGATCGGGGTACTCAATTTACTTCACACTTTTGGAAGTCATTCCAAAAAGGGCTTGGGACTAAGGTCAAGCCTAGCACAACTTTGCATCCCCAAACCGATGTGCAAGTGGAGAGTATCATTCAAACATTGGAAGATATGTTGAGGGCATGTGTTATAGACTGCAAGGGTAATTGGGATGATCATTTGCCATTAGTAGAGTTTGCCTATAATAATAGTTATCACTCAAGCATCGATATGGCTCCTTTTGAAGCCTTGTATGGTAGGAGATGTAGGTCTCCAGTTGGTTGGTTTGAGGTAGGTGAAATTGCTCTTATTGGTCCCGAATCGGTTTATGAAGCTATTGAGAAGGTCTGGCTCACTAGAGAGAGGTTGAGAACGGCTCAAAGTAGAAAAAAATCCTATGCCGATGTGAGAAGAAGGGATCTAGAATTTGAGGTTAATGATTGGGTCTATTTAAAACTCACCATGAAGGGTGTGATAAGATTTGGCAAGAAAGGGAAAGTTAGTCCCCGGTATGTAGGCCCATATCAAATTTTGAAGCGTATTGGGAAGGTTGCCTATGAGTTGGATTTGCCAAATGAGTTGGCCCGGTTCATCCGGTATTTCATGTTTCTATGCTTAAGAAGTGTATTGGAGATCCAGTATCCATTATTCCTTTAGAAGGGTTAGGAGTTGATGAAAGACTTTCCTATGAAGAGGTCTCGATAGTAATCTTAGACGGGCAAGTCAAAAGACTGAGAAACAAGGAAATAGCTTCCGTAAAGGTTTTGTGGAGAAATCACTTAGTTGAGGGTGCTACTTGGGAGGCCGAGGCCGATAAGAAATCTCGATATCCTCATCTCTTTTCTTCTACTCCTATTCAAGTTTGAGGTAAGTAATTCCTCTTGAGTTTTAGTATTTTGGGAGTCATGTGTGTTATAAGTGTTTTTACCATGATTTCCTTATGTTTTGCATGTTCTTGATGAAATTCATGTTTAGTAGGAAAATGAGTTTTTATGATTTATGTGCCTCATGTTGTTATGCATTTGGTATGAATTGCCTAATTGACTTCATGAGATGATTGTTGAACATGCTTTAATATGCTTTTGAGAGTAATTGCATATTGGCTCCATGATGTTGTGTGGAGCATGATTTTAGTTGGAGAAGGTAATTCCTCCTATGAATATGAGAAATAATGATTTTTCATGCATAATGGGTTGTTAGATGTAGTTCCTACCTCCTCATGTTGCATTGATTATGTTTGAGATGGAGTTGAAGTTTCCTCCTTTGAATTGTGCATTAATTTGATGTTTCATGCATGATGGGCTGCTAGTCTTGAGTCTTTAAATTCCATAAAATGTCTAGATCATCATTCAAGGACGAATGTTCCCAAGGGGGAGATATTGTAACACTTCGGAAACTAGTAGGCTAAGCTAGAGCTTGACGTTAGGGTTAGAGCCTTAAACGTACCTCCCCATACCTTAAAATTCATGTTATCATGTTAGAACATAAAGGTTTAAACCCCAAGGACCAACCATCGGTCCTTGAGGAAAAGCCTCCTAGAGGTTGCCTGGCAGTGACCCACAGAGGGCACCCACGCCTCGTGGGTCAATCCACGCTTCCTGGGTAGGCATCCGTAGCTCAAGCTCCATAAAACAGGTCCCAGAACCCCGACCCACGCTTCACTAGCACGGGCCGTGGGTCCAACCATGGTCCGTAGGTGAGGGGGTCGTGGGTCATGCCTGAAACCGTCTTGGTGAGTTAGTTAAGGGGTGTTTTGGGGTTTTCCACTTTTAAGTTAATATTAAATTCATCATTTTGTATTAATTTAGACTAAGTATATAAAGTTTAATTTAAGACCCCTAAATCTATTCATCTCCCTCATAATTTCCAAATTCACAAATCTAAACCAATTTCCCTAAAATCTTCTCTCTAGAACCCAAGGAAGAAGAAGAAGAAAGTCAAGCTAGGGTAGAAGAGGAAGTCTTTTTTCGCTTGATTTCGTGGGAATTATTCACCATGGTATGGTAGTCCTTCATCCATAGATAGTCTTCATCCATGGAGTCCTTCCAAACTCAATTTCAAAATAGTAATTTTCCCCAAAAATCTAGGGTTTTACTCCAAGTCATGTATTCCTTTCAAAAATGGTTATATTGATTTAATTACTTTATATAAGATTGAATTGATGATTTGTTATGGTTTTATGATGAAACCTCCCAAGAATACATGAAATCCCCATATTCTCAATTTATGACTTGTGATGTGGGTTAACTGATGAAAGAAGAGTATTATGAGATTATACTTATATCAATTTAGTTAATTGAATCAAGTTATTATCCATGTCTAATGTAGTAATCCTAGACGTGTTGATTGAATATGATATATGGTCCTTGATGGGCAAAGTATGATAATTATGCTTGATTATGAGATTGATGTATATGCTTTCAGAACACTTTGAGAGTGAAGTGTGCATGATTATGATGATGTTGTTGTGTTGATTGAAAGACTATTCTCATGAACACATAATGAACATAATGTGAAAGGTTTTCTTACATTGATGAAGATTTTAAGGTTGAAAAGGCAATTCTCATCTAGTTGAATCTAATGTCATATGGAGACATGGACGGTGAAAGGTTATTCTCACACATGATCTAATGAGCTATCTTAATGAAACAAGTTATGAATTAACGAGTACTCCTTGGGATGAATTCTTAGCACTGAGTGGATATTGACTATGAGATGAAAACCTTTCCGTGAGAAAGGTCGGGTTTCTAGAAGCAATCTCTTTAGATGGAAACCTTTATGTGAGAAAGGCCGGGTTTGTAGTAACAATCTCTGCATCCCATCAACTATGTGCCCCCATAGGTATTTAGCTAGTGGATCCACCTAAAAGCTGATGGTCTTACCTTAGGAAAGTAGGACAACCCTTTTCGGTGTAGGTAACACCGGATTCCATGTTTAGCTCACATGGTCTATGTCGGTTAAAGCTCATTCCCACTATGAAAAATAAGATGATTTATGAACTATGGTTACATAAGAAGATTTACTTAGCATGGTTAGGATTGTGGGATCTTATTCATGCATTGCACAAGTAGACTTTGAGGGTGCTTATGATATTTGCACTATGACATGATGATTTATGTAAGGAACATGCTTATGACTTATGATTTTCTTTTCTCTTTGAAATGATGCTTTAACTTAGTAAAATTGCATGCATTCAACTAAAATGTCATTTTTAGCATGTTTTCAAGGTTTTGTGCATGACTATCATGCTTGGTGCATTTTTGTACTAACCCATATTTTCTACATTTTTCTCAAAGTGTAGGGTCCGGTTCACAAAGTGGTCCCCATTATGGCTAGAGCTTGGAATTGATCATTTTCCTTGCTAGTTTGATGAGTCCTCATGATTCGAGGATGGATTCTATCATTGTAGTTTCATTCTTGTATTTTCACTTTTGGACTATGTTGTTTTAGGGCAGTGACCCTATTTGAATTCTCAATTGTAATAGATGGCTAAATGAGACAAGTTTAGACTTCCACTATGCTTTTATGAAAACTTCTTAAGACTTGAAATGTGTTTTACTCCTTATTGTTCTTTACTTATGTTATGATATGCTAAGTGGCTTACATGGTGCCCTTTCGGGGTTCTATGTTCCTTGTTACACCTAGGGGGTACCCTTGGATCGTGACAATATGGTATCTTCTCATGCCATTGCCTGACTATCCACTATTTTCCTTAAAATCTTCTCGATATTCTTATTTGCGGCCTCAACTGCTCTATTCATCTGTGGCCAGTAAACTGTGGAATTTCGATGAACAATCTTGAACCTTTCACAAGTTTCTCTCATAAAATCGCTGTTGAGAATGGCAGCATTATCTGTTATGATTGATTCTGGAATTCCAAACCGACAAACTATATTGTTGCGAACAAAGTTTGCTACCACCTTCTTTGTCACTGTCTTATATGTCGAAGCTTCGACCCATTTTGTGAAATAATTGATAGCTACTAGGATGAAACGATGTCCATTTGATACGGGAGGCTCTATGGGTCCGATAACATTCATGCCCCAAGTGACAAATGGCCAGGGGGAACCCATAACATTGAGCTCATTCGGCAGAACCCGTATAAAATCTTCATGGACTTGGCATTTATCACTTTTGCACATACCGAATGCTATCCCTCTCCATGGTCATCCAAAAATATCTGGCTCTTAAAATCTTCTTTGCCAAAGTGAACCCATTCTTGTGAGGTCCACATGTTCCTGCATGTATTTCTTCCAAAAGCCTTGTCGCTTTTACGATGTTGACACATCTCAGCAATCCTAAATCCTAAGTTCTTTTATATAGGATTTCTCCGTTAAGGAAGAAATGATTGGCCATCCTCCTCAATGTCCGTTTTTGCTTGCTTGTGACATTTTCAGGATATTCTTGTGCTTCTAACAACCTTGTGATGTCAAAGTACCATGGTTTTCCATCCAGTTCCTCATCTATATGAAAACAATATGCATATTGATCATGTATCTCTACATTAATAGGGTCGATATAATTTTTGTTTGGATGCTGAATCATCAAGGACAATGTTTCCAAAGCCTCAGCTCGAGGGACATGCTTGAACTCAATCCTTGTGAATCTCCTACTCAACTCTTTTATGTAATGCAAATAAAGCAGGATCTTGACATTCTTAGTGGTCCATTCTCCTTGCACCTGATGAACCAATAAGTCGAAATCTCCAATCACTAAGAGTTCTTTGATGTTCATGTCGATGGCCATCTATAGTCCAAGAAAAGAAGCTTCATATTCTGCCAATGTTGTTAGTGCAATAAAACCCGATCTTGGCCGAGATTGGGTAATACTGACCTATTTTAGAAATTAAGACATTTCCTATTCAAACTCCAATAGAGTTTGATTCTCCTTCAAAGAACATCCTCCATCCATCATACGACTCTGATATGTCTTCTACTACAAACAAAACCTCTTCATTAGGGAAGTAGGTCATGAGTGGCTTGTAATCCTGGTCCACTGGGTTTTCTGCGAGATGATCAACCAAGGCTTGTCCTATGATGGCCTTCTGTGTCACGTACACAATATCAAACTCGCTCAATTAAATTTTCCATTTTGCCAGTTTACCTGTAGGCATTGGTTTCTGAAAGATGTATTTGAGTGGATCCATTCTTGAGATCAAGTACGTGGTGTATGCAGATAGATAATGCCTACATTTTTTTGTGATCCAAGTCAAAGGGCAACACGTTCGTTCAAACAAGGCCTCGTATGGTGTGAGCTTCTAGCTCAAATTGTAAATGGCTTGCTCTCTTCTACCTGTCTCATCATTCTGCCTTAATACATATCCAAATGCATTATTGATGAGTGCATAAATTGTACTCATTTAGAGCGATATTTTAATAAAAATTATGTCCTCAAATGCTTATTTTATCTCAATATTTGATGAAAACACTTAACTTTCAGGTATTTGAAGTTTGAATGAAAGCATGGACACTACGTCGCAAAAAGGAATGAAAAGGCTGAAAAGAACGAAGAAATGAAGGCCTGAGGATTGCTGAGTCCATTTGGTGGGTCGTCGAAGGGTCTTACTTCGCCTTTTGTTCCAATGTGCTGAGCTCTGAAGGAAAGGATTAAGTCAGCGAAAAAGGGAGCATTCGGCGCATCGTCGAGAAGTACTGCGAAGCAGTACGATGTCGCCCAATGGCCCATAGCATGACGATGCTAAAGGATGGTGCAAGACGGCGATGAACTACACCAAAAGATGAATCGCCGAGTTGATCGGCGATTCCGACTAACGACGCCAAATGATCCATTGCAACACAAATCTATAAAAACTATAAATACTAGTTAGAGTTGTAGTTTTAAGTGTCAAACAATTATTATAATTTTCATATAGAATAGTACGTTTTGATATTTTTGCTCTGAGTTTGAGAGAGTTGTGAAAACTTGAAAAAGAAGAGAGTTTCATCTCCAAGGATTTGGACTTGGGTCTCTTGGATTCTTCATTCTTGGCCTGTACCAAGACTTAAATCTTCATACCCATTTAAATGCAAGCTCATTTAGGTATAAATTTCTATCTCTTGGTATGTGGCTAAAAACCCCAATTCTTGGGGTGTGATTTAGCGAATATGGGTTAAGATAATTATTGGGTCTTGCTTGCTGATAGTCTATTCATAGTTTAAATGTGATTTTGTTTAGTGGTTGTGGATGAATTTAATGAATTTGTAGCTGCAAAATCAAGTTTATTTATGTGTTTTCGGCTTGCTCGAGAGAGAGCTCGTAAAACTAAGACCACTAGATTGATGGCCAATGTGAGTGGGTCGACATGAGGTTCACCTCGAGAGAGTGAACCCTAGTCCCATGTCCACACACTCAGCTCGAGAGAGTGAGTGGGTTAAGGCATAGGCTGGTCTTTATGCGGCAAGTGGGAGTCCGAAAGAAACACATTTGAAATGGGGTAAGTTGCTAGAGAGTGAGCTTATCCCCCTTAAAGTCTGGCCTAGTCACAATTATTCTATGAATCTTCTATTGAAAACATGTACCCAATAATCTAGGTTAACCCATAATCCCGTCACATCCCAAGGATCCCTTCTCATTACTTAGAAATCCTTGTTTATTTTGCTGTTTTTACTTACTAGTGACAAAACCCCATTGTTAATTGACACCCTTGTGTCCCCTTTTATTTACAATATTTTTAATCGTTAATGTTCTTAGCTACGCCTAGTTAGAACTAAATTTTATTTTTCTATTAATTCTCAAAACCACTCTCTTGGGAACGATCCCAACCCTTGGTTGGGTTACTAAACTATTGTACGATCGTAGACACTTGCATTGGAAGTTGTGTCTTGATTACGCAAACATCAATTATCCATGACAGATAGATACAATAAAAAGGCTTTCCAGGCTCCGGTGGGACTAATACTGGTGGGTTGGACAAGTATTCTTTTAATTTGTTGAAAGCCTTTTGGCATTCCTCTATCCATTTCGTGGTGCCATCCTTCTTTGGTAATTTAAATATGGGTTCACAGATCACTGTGGATTGAGCTATGAACTGACTGATGTAATTCAGTCTTCACAAGAAACTCATCACGTTCTTCCTGGTTTTGGGGGGAGGTAGCTGTTGGATTGCCTTGATCTTTGTTGGATTCAACTCTGTGCCTATCCTACTAGCGATGAATCCCAATTATTTTCCCGCGGTTACTCCAAATGAACACTTTGCTGGATTTAACTTTAGATTATACTTTCTCAACCTCTCAAAGAACTTCTACAATTCATCCAGGTGGTCTGAACTTCTTTTGGATTTGATAACAACATCATCCACGTACACTTCAATTTCCTTGTGGATCAGATCGTGAAAAAGGGTAGTCATGATCCTCATGTAGGTTGCACCGATATTTTTTAGACCAAATGGAATCACTCTATAACAATACACCCCTTATAGAGTGATAAACGTTATCTTTTCTGTATCATCTTCATCTATCAGGATTTGGTGATATCTTGCAAACCAATCAACAAATGATTGCAACTCAGGTTTTACATAATTATCGATGAGTATATGAAAATTTGGAAGAGGAAAATCATCTTTAGGTCTGGCTCTATTAAGATCTCGATAGTTCACCATATTCTGATTTTTCCATACTTTTTCGGCACAAGCACAATGTTGGCAAACCATGTGGGGTAATTTGTAACCCTCAAAACGTTCGCCTCAATTTGCTTAGTTACCCCATCCTTGATCCTTAAACACAAATTCGGCTTGAACTTTCTTGTCAAGTGGGATCGGTTGGTAATTTGTGCGAGACAATATCAGTGCTTAATCTTGGCATGCCATCGTAAGACCAAGCAAATACGTCAACATACTATTTGAGAAAATATATTAATTCTTGCTTTCTTTCTACCTCCAAATGTATGATGACTTGCTTTTCCTTCACAATTTCCTCATCTCCTAAGTTGACAACATCTGTTTCATCTATAATGAGTTTTCTCTGACTTTCAACTTGCTCGATCTCATGTGGTAAATATTCATGCATCATGCTTTCATCATACTCTTCATGATCTTGTTCATCGCTTACACCTTGCTCGGTGGATTCCTTACATGTCATAACCGTTGAACGAGGATTTTTATTAATATGAGTGCTGAAAAGTGCAAATGGTAAGTAAAAATAAATAGATATGTAAAAATAACGAGACATTTATTTAAAAAGAAAATAAAACTTTTTATTTCAAAGCATTCTAGCTTTTAGAAGAGGCAAGCAACAAAAGATTAGGCATGATTCAAGCCTCAATTTGATCATGTGAATTTTTATATTTAAAACTACTTTTTCACACTACCAGGACTCTGAATGAAATAGGGACGGACTGATGGTCCAGTTGTGCAAGATTTCTCCAGGTTCGGTATCACAAATGGTCAATTTGCTGAGATTTAGCTCTTCCTCTTCTCCAACCATAGCCACAAAAAATTGCCTATTCCTTTTACAATGTCTTTCTCACTTGTTTGATCTGGCATCAAAGCTTGTTCTGGTACAAAGATTGTCTTGTTTGACCTGTGGTGGACTCTTCCTGAGGTAGCTTCATATCTGAGTCCATTGGTGCCTCTCTGATGCTTTAGTTGGATTGGCTCAACTATGCCGTTGGACTTGGGTCCAAGTCCACTCTTAGGCTGATACCCATACTTCACCATCTCTGACGCAACCAATTTTGCTGCACTTATCGATTTTGTATCATCTGGATCTACTTTCTCATTGATCCTTACAGCTTGCATGATTTCCAAGGTGTGAAAAGTGGCTCCATCTAACTCGTTGGCGACTGGGATAGAATTAACAGAATATATGGGGTGACTGAGCTCTCTATGGATGGTAACTTCTCTGCGATCCCATTCAAACTTTACACACTGATGAAAAGTGGAAGGAACTTCTCTTGCCATATGAACCCATGGTCTTCCCAACAACAGGTTGTAGTTGGATGATACATCCATCACTTGAAATATGATGGGGAATTCAGCCGGCCCACTTGCAATGTGAGATAGATCTCTCCAATGACACTTCTTTGTGCTCCATCAAAAGCTCTAACTTTCATATGATTTTCCCTTATCTCTCCCATATTAACACCAAAATCACTCAAATTGGTGAAAAGACAGATGTTGCATCCAGAACCACTATCAATTAGAGCTCGAGTCACAATCTTATCAAAACATTTAACTACGATGTGAAGCGCTTTGTTGTGCCTAACCCCTTTCACAGGTAGCTCATCATCATGGAAAGAAATCTTGTTAGCTTCCACTATTCTTCTAATAGTTGAAGCTAAGGTTTCACTTGTGGTCTCTTCTGGAATGTTCACTATTGACATCGAATTTTGACCGACCTTTAACCCTTTTGGAAATGCTATTCGATTAAATACGTATTTTTAAAACCTTTTTCAAGTTTAAAATTTTAATCGATTTTGTCTAAAAATTATATATTTTAGTATGCTTGATTTATAAAAAATAAATATTGTAATTATCATTAAATTATTTTTTTATTCAATTTATCGATAGTTAAACTCGAAATAATTACTTTATTTAAACGTTTTAAAACTTATATTTGTATGATTTATATGAAAATTATTATAATATATGTAGTATTTTATTAATTTAATAGTATCTCATTAAGTTTCCCTTAAATCATTTAAATTCTAGCCCTTTCTATTCAATTTATTTAGATTACAACCTTTATTCATATCCAATTCATTGCAATTCTAGCCCTTCAATTCAATTTCTTATTTCGATTATTGCCACTTTAGTGATTTCAATTGTGGCCTTCTTATTCTAATAGCTTTTAAGATTCCAATCCACAATCGATCTTAGCCGTTCATTGTTTGTGACAACTCTAAGATCAAATCTTAGTCGCTCATCCAAAATCAATCAACGATTCGGATCGCCTAACCCATTTCTTTCCTATTCTGACCTAAAAGACCAAAACCCCTAAAATTTCATTCACTCTTTCTCCTCTCAATAAAGTAGCCGCAGCTGCCAGACCCTCTCTCTCTTCCTCTTCTCACGCTGCTCCTCCGACCACCACTAGAGTCGGCGAGCCTCCCTTCTCCCTTCACCCCTCTCTCTTCTTCTCCTTCTTTTTCATGAAAACCACCGATGAGCACCAGTAGCAGTGCGGAGACGAAAAGAGCAACAACAACTCCAAACAGCCGCCTTGATCGGTGTGGAGACAACGCCAACAGCTCCAGCAATAGCCGCCAGCTACCCCTAACAAAGTCACCATTCTGTCGCGCCTCATTTTTCGCAAAGTGGGTTTTCCTGCACGACCTAACAACCCTTTTAGGTTTTGGGTGGATTGAAGAGTCACCACCTAACGAATTAAGGCGCGTTAGGGCACCTATCTAACCTAACTAATTAGGAAAACCCACTTTGCGAAAAGTGAGGCGCGACCGAATGATGACTCCGCTGGGGATATTAGGTTCTAACTATTATGTGTCTCATTGATTTATGTGGGGTTTACTTTAATTGGTTATTACTATGTCTAATTTGTTGTGTGCTTTTCTTGTTTATTCACTTTCCTTATATATTGTTAATGTCCATGTCTAGTCCCTATCCCATTTCCTTATTTGCTTAATTATTTTATGTGCTTGCATGCTTATTTATGTATTTATTTATTTACTATTTTCTATAACTGTTTATGTGTTACCGCTTTCCATTTAATTGCTAAATGTTATTGCTTTGATAATTGGCATTCCGTTCATACTTCCCCCAATTGGGACCCTCTTCATTTTTAAAAAAAAATATTATCTTGATGTTGTGCCTTTTCACCTCTCACAAATAGTCCAATTCTTTTCAAATACCCATTATAGAGAGTTGGCACATGCGTGGACAGAACGAATAATATTACTACCGGGAAACTACGAGCCTTCTCGCATAGAATCCCTTTCAAGTCCGTGTCAAGCCAACTCTTAGAAATCTCAATTAGGTCATACATGCTGCATAAGCCCTAGGTGGTTTGACCCTTGGTGTCCCAAACACCCTTTAGACAAATTGCATATTATGTGTCAATGTGATCATATTAATTAAATCAAGCCAAATTATGTCAAAATAGAGTTAAGAATTTTCTCTGACTTTAAAATTCAAATTGGCAAAGTGTGGCTTGAATCAATTATGTGACCTTTTATTTCCTCTAACCGCTATTATTGCCCCACTCTTAGAGTACTGCATCACTCGTTTGAAATTATAATTTTGGCTTATTATATGCTACCTCATGCTAGTGTTTGATTTATTTCTTTTGCTTAATGGTTGTCTAGTATTTGGACTTTGGCTCACCTAAGAATCGATAATATGACAAATATGTTCAACCTTCGAAAAAATCACCCCTCTTCTCATCCAATACAAAGTACCTTTTAGACTATCTCTCCTCGTTCTGTTCCTGCTCACACCCTCTCTCAACAAATATCTCCGACTCACATCAATTTTGATGTTTTGCGAAATGAGAGAATACATGAAAAAATGGAGAAGACTAAGCTAGATGCATTACAACAAAAAATGCATAACTTAGAGGAGTGGGTGAATGGAAGACTAGACTTAAAACTTGCTCATAATCTGAGGTATGAGAAATTATGTCTACACCCAGGAGTTGAATTGCCATCAGGATTTAAAATTCTAAAATTCAACATGTTCGACGGGCATGGGGACCCAGTTGCACATCTTAAGGATTTCTGCAGCAGATTAGGCGGCTTAGAAAATAATGAAGCTCTCCTAATGAGGTTATTTATCCAAAGCTTATTAGGAATAGCCTTCAATGTTTGATTTGCTCAAAGGAAGAAATGGAGTCATGAATCTTTTGAGGAATATGTCATACGGTGGAGAATGCAAGCTTCCAAGATATGCCATTTACCGCATGAAGAGGAGTTGGTTCAAACTCTCATCAGATCACTTGATGGTAATACTACAAAACTTTGTTCTTCATGGGTATTCAGAGCTTCGACATTCTAATTAGAATTGGAAAAGAGTTAGAATATGACATTTAGTGTTGAAGAATTGCTAATGCACAAATTTCTCTTCAAGTCTTGAAAAATTCATTGGATGAAAGAAACATAGATGCATCAACCTCTATACCTTTGAAACAAAGTAATCAGAATACTGAGCAAATTCATGCTATCTTTGATTCATGTGACATGCGTTTCAAGCCTTACAATCCGCGAGTATCTCAACTTAAGGTAAGGAAGCCTCGTACCTTTACGCCTTTAATGGAAACTTTGACTAGCATTTTTCAAAGATTATGGGTTAAAGGACTTTTGAAGCCAAGAGAAGGTTGGATCCCTAAGCACTCTTCTTCAACTGTGGATCTATCCAAGAATTGTGCGTATCATTCAAATATTCAAGGTCATGACACTGAAGAATGTCCAGCATTGAGAAATAAGGTTTAGAATATGATTGAAAATGGAAAAATTATAGTGCAACAAGGACCACTAACAACAATTGCAATCCTTCTATGGCGAATGCAGTCATCATTCAAGGAGATCCTACAGAGATATATTCAAGACATTTGACAAGGAAGCGCAAGTCGCATCAAAGAAATTAATGAGGACTATACTCTTATGAGCAAAGTGTTGCTATTTTTCTATAGATGTTGCACGAAACTTTTCTTTTATTCCGCTCTTTTCTCCTTATACTCATGAACTATGTTTGACCTGATTTCCTTATGGATACGTAGGCAACCCTTTGATGGGTCCGGTCTCTATCAAATAAATTTATCTTCTTTCCCATGGCCATTCAAAACATTCTTTTCCAAATTCAAATCTAGGGTAATTGACCCATCCTTGAGCATAATTGTCGTTTCAGATTCAAAGTCAAGCTTTAATGTCCAAATACAAGACAAACACTTTTCTTTTTGAACTAATAATCTTCTTTGAGTGAAATAGGATCACAAAATCCCCCGCTAATGAAACTAGGGCATAATTTTTGAGGTTCCCTCAAAAATTTCATGATGATATTTAATAAAGTGAGTATATATCTTATACTCTAAACTGGGGCAGAATTTTTTGAGAAATCCTCAAAAAATTCATCATAATGGAGTGTAATTCTGAAATCAAAGCAAGCATATGTATGACCCAATCTTGGTTTTCAAATTTATGATTTTTCTTTGGATTCAGGAATAGATTTGACATAAGGAGCTACTATTTGAATCAAGCTACCATTTGACTATTTCGAAGATGCTATTATCAACTTGCTATTGTGACCTACCGAATATTCATAGGCTCATCTGCCTTACAATAAGACATTGGGCTCATCCGCCTTACAATACGACATTAGGCTTGTCCGCCTTACAATATGTCATTAGGCTCGTCCACCTTACAATACGACATTAGGCTCGTTTGCCTTATAATACGGCAGTTAGGTTCGTCCACTTACAATACGACATTTAGGCTCGTCTGCCTTACAATACGACATTAGGCTCGTCCGCCTTACAATAGGACATTAGGCTTGTCTACCTTACAATACGACATCAAGCTCGTCCATCTTACAATACGACATTTAGGCATGTTTGCCTTACAATATGATATTAGGCTTGTCCACCTTACAATAGGACATTTAGGATCTTCCGCCTTACAATAGAATGCTTAGGTTAACATTATTTTTTGGAGATTAACCCAAGTTTATCAAGGGTTTGCACTATATTTCTCAAAGCAGATACGTCTTCCTATCTCCTCTTGTCGTTATTATTTTTTAGCACTTATATTTTTTATCATGCTGGCTCACACTTTTTGTATTTATAAGCTAACATTTTATCTAGTCATATTAGAAATTGCACGAGGGATCGATCCCCCTCTCAGCAACGATTATCATGCTCATATCTATCGCAACAAAGACCCTCTTAATTCTTTGTTACTCGTATTTGCTGCTTTTTATCTGAATCAAAAATCGCTGTCATGCTCTTCTCGCTACTCTTATCCTATCTATTCAAGCCGTTATCAGTCCAATTTGAATCATACCGCTTTTTCAATTTCAGGAGCTTCATTCGTTCCTAAATCCTGAAGTACACACTACCTGATTCTCGTAATACCAGAGATATGTAGGCGGCTTAATACCAAAGTCTCGGTCATATCCCCTTCTAACTCTATATTGTTCCAATTGATCCCACTGACATCTCTCAAAGGTCGGACAAAATGGGCAACTTAGTCAACGTTGGTTGCCCGACAATTTGTTCTTCATTCTCAAGCAACCAAGGGGCAGCTGTTGACACCCAATTTTGACCGACCTTTAACCCTTTTGGGAATTTTATTCGATTAAATGCGTATTTTTAAAACATTTTTTGAGTTTAAAATTTTAATCGATTTTGTCTAAAAATTATATATTTTAGTATGCTTGATTTATAAAAAATATTGTAATTATCATTAAATTATTTTATTATTATATTTATTGATAGTTAAACTCGAAATAATTACTCTATTTAAATGTTTTAAAACTTAGATGTGCATGATTTATATGAAAATTATTATAATATATGTAATATTTTATTAATTGAATAGCCCTGCTTAAGTTTCCCTTAAATCATTTAAGTTGTAGCCCTTTCTATTCGATTTATTTAGATTACAACCTTTATTCATATCTAATTCATTGCAATTCTAGTCCTTCAATTCAATTTCTTATTTCGATTATAGCCACTTTAGTGATTTCAATTGTGGCCTTCTTATTCTAATATCTTTTAAGATTCCAATCCACAATCAATCTTAGCCGTTCATTGTTTGTGACAACTCTAAGATCAGATCTTAGCCGCTTATCCAAAATCGATCAACGGTTCGGATCGCCTAACCCATTTCTTTCCTATTCTAACCTAAAAGACCAAAACCCCTAAAATTTCATTCACTCTTTCTCCTCTCAAAAAAGCAGCCGTAGCTGCCATACCCTCTCTCCTCCTCTTCTCACATTGCTCCCCCGACCACCACTAGAGCCAGCGAGCCTCCCTTCTCCCCTCGCCCCTCTCTTTTCTCCTCCTTCTTTCTTCGTGTAGACCACTGGCGAGCACCAGCAGCACGCGGAGACGGCGAGAGCAACAATATCTCTGAACAGCCGCCCTGACCGGCGAGGAGACAACTCCAATAGCTCCAGCGATTTCGACCGACGGGAACTCCAGCAACAATAGTCGCCATCGACCCAGCAGAGTCTCCATTTTGTCGCTCCCCATTTTTTGCAAAATGGGTTTTCATGCACGACCTAACAGCCCTTTTAATTTTTGGGTGGATTGAAGAGTCGCTACTTAACAAATTAAGGCACATTAGGGCACCTATCTAACCTAACTAATTTAACTTGAACCCTTACCCAATCTCTGATTTGTTGATCTCTAGTTAAATTAGTTAGGTTAGATAGGTGCCCTAACGTGCCTTAATTCATTAGGTGGCGACTCTTCAATCCACCCAAAACCCAAAAGAGTTGTTAGGTCGTGCACGAAAAGCCATTTTGCGAAAAATGGGGCGCTACATTCACTCTGTTTAAAACTTCCATTAAAGCATTCCTATGAGCTTCAGAACTCATAAGCAGAGACAAAATAGATATGTGGCAGGCGTCTTCTTCAGCTTCTCTTCGAATGAATAGTCTTTAGACTGCATCTTCTTCCAAAATTCTGCAGCTTCAGCATCAATGACATTCTTTTTTGGATTTTGTTCTTTTTAGAGGACTCATCGATTTATATCCTCCAGGGCATAAAACCTTCCCAACCTAGTCATTCCCTGAGCCACAACAGTATCAATCATCTTGCCCTTGACGCCAGCTCGATAGTCTTATGGGACTGCTTTGGTGTCATACTCATTCTTTCTAGCGATTACAGTGGTCACTACAACTCTTGGGAGATATGTTTGGACAGTCAGAAGTACCCTTAGTTGAACTGTGAGAGCAGGTTGGGCCAAAGATGTCATGACATTTGTTTCATCTGTGTTTGGATAGTCAGGGCCCTCATATTCATCATCAAGAGTAACCATGTTGACTTACCGATTCTCATGGTTTGGCAAGGGTTGTTGTTTACATTGGGAGGTGATGGAGTGCATTTGATTACTCCTCTCTTGATCAAAGACTCGATTTGGTTCTTCAAACCATAACAATCTTCTATGTCATATCCTTGGATTCCCAAGTGGTAAGCGCATCGCTTGTTTCCATCAAAGTTACAAGGGATTGGATTGGGAAGTTTTCCTTCAAATGGTTGTAGCACTCCCATTATCCTCAACCTCTCAAACAATTGGGCATAGGGTTCGACAACTGGTGTGTAAGCGCGAACATTTCTAGCTTTGAGATTTGGACGTGGTCTTGGTGTATATGCTGGTCTATTTCAGTGGATTGGTGCTTGGACAGGGACATATAGTCTTTTTGGATTTTGGTGTGCTGGTGCTCGGGGTGGATTATAGTGGGGTTGGGAATTATATGCTGGGTATGTGACGTATGATGTACGTGCAACAATTTGGGGATTGTTGGGGTATCGGTGGGATGGTCCTCCCTATTGGTAAGTGACAGCTGAAACACCCTTCCTTTTTTTCTTGACGCCGCCAATGGCACCCTATTGTGTGGCCCTACTTCCAGCTTGCAATGCAACCATAGAATGAATTTTCCTAGATTTGATACCATTCTCTATGAAGTCTCCCATCTTGACCAGTTCTGCGAACTTCTGGCCCATCATTGACATCATCTTTTCAAAGTAGATACCTTCTTAAGCTCTAATAAAGTACTTCGAGAGCTCACTCTCATCTAGTGGTAGTTGCACCCTTGCGGCTTCAGTTCTCCAATGTCGGGCGTACTCTTGGAAATTCTTGGATGGCTTCTTTTGTATATTGGCCAATGAGAATCTGTTGGCTGTAATTTCAGTATTGAATTTGAAACGAGTCATGAAATCCTCAACTATTTCCTGCCAGTCATGCCATTTTCGAGGGTCCTGGCGCGTATACCAGGTCAATGCTTCTCCATACAGACTCCAGATGAACAACTTCATCCTCAGCTTCTCATTTCTGCCTACACCGACTAACTTGTCACAATATACCCTTAAATGTGCGTGAGGGTCACCTTTTCCATCAAACATGTCAAACTTTGGTGGTTTGTACCCTACCAGCATGTCAATGTCTGGATGGATGCACAAGTCATCATAATCAAGGCTCTCCATTCCCCTAGTGACTTGTAAGCTTTTCAACAGCTTTATTAGACCACGAAATTGAGCATTTATTGATACATCCTCTTTTAACCGAACATCTTTTTTTTTTCATTTATGCATATTGATCAACCTCATACGGGGCATTAACCACAACTGGTGTTGTGAAGGTAGGATCTCCACCGACATATACAGGTGGAACATGTGGCTCATAGAGAGCGGCAACATGTGTTCCAAGTATCTGTTGCATTGTAGGTATGGTAGGATCACGATTCGAAATGTTAGAAACGGTCTTGACTGTGATTGGAGAAGATGGTGGGACTCGACCGTGAGCAGGAGCGTGTTGAGTTTGTTCTGGCTAATTTGGTAAGTAGGCAGAAGGCAAGTCAACCTTTGGGAAGTAGATAGGCGTCTTGAATGTTGGGAAAGTGGTAGCTGACAGTTTGGCCAAGTCTCTCACATGACGTAATTCTTCCCTCAAGATCTCGAGTTCTTATTCCATGTGAGCCATTTTCTCATCATTTTGAATGTCTGTTATATTTTGAGAACCTTCGGGTGTAACGCCCCAAAAATTTGTAAGTTGAACTAGAGAATTCAAGACCTTTTCGTAAGAGTTTTGGAGTATGGTATGAGGATTAAAATCACAAGAAATGATTCCCGTACTTAGAATGGAGGTTTTAGGGGATATACGTCAAGGTACACTCCCCCCAAGGACCACCCAAGGGGTCCTTAAGGGGGGCCCCAAAAACAGTCCCCAATCTGTAATTTTTAGTGACCTACGGTTGCCACCTACTGGCCGTAGGTGGACCCATGCCCCATAGGTGGGGTCGTGGGTCAAGGACTTCACATGCCTGTAACTTTAGGCCACAGAACACACCCACAAAGGGTGCAGTCCGAAGGGTGGACCCACCCACGGTCCGAGGGTGGACCCACCCACGGTCCAAGGGTGGACCCACCCACGGTCCGTGGGTGGGTGGTTTGTGAGTGAGAGTAGTTTTCCAATTTTTAGTTTTAGTTAGGGAATTTAGGAAAGTTAATTAGTAATTAGTTAGGGCTTAGGGAGGTCGGTTAATTAGTTAAATAACCACCTATAAATACCTAATAAGACCCTAAACTAATCATTTAACTCATTCATCTAAGAACCCCCAAATTCTCTCCAAAAATCCTCACTCTAGAAATGAAGAAGAGTAGAGAAGAGGGCAGCAACCTAGGTCGATTTCACCCATTGATTCATGCTTGATTAGGGCTTTGAAAAGAGGTATGTTAGCTTAATCATCTATGGGTTCTTCCACTCATAGAGCCACCTAGGTTTTCCCCCCCAATTGTGAAGTCAAAAACCCAATCTAGATAGGGTTTCCTTCTACTTTGTGGGTAGTACTTAGGTATGATTCCAATCTAGTGGATAATACATAATTATGATTGTATTAGAATCTAATTGTGATATTATGATGAATTCATGTGATTTCTATGATGAACCCTGGTCTATTTGATTAATGTGATATTTGTGGGTTTATGCCATTAGAGATGGAATTGAAGGATCATAAGTGATCTTCCTAAATCAATGTTGTGTGTAGTAATTGATCAAAGTTAGGATCATATAATCATGAATTGAACTAGACCTTATTGAATATGAATGATCTTGACTTGTAATGTTGGAATTGAACCTTTATGAACAATTGTGACTATAATCACTTAGTAATGAGGGATGTGATTATAAAACCTTGAAATCTAGGTATAATGAAGCTAATAAGAAGTAAAGCTTGAGCATAGGGCTTGTAGTCATGAATGTTGATCAGTAGGGTTTTGAGACTAAAGCCAATATGATGAATTAGATGTGTTAAGGCTTGAGAGTAAAGTGTAAAAGAAAATAGATGCCTAATAGGTGGAATTGGGGTGAAAGGCCTATACTCACCTAACCTACCTTATGATGCTTGAAAATATAAAGTGATAGGATCACTTGAACATGGATTGGTTATCAATGACCTCCTTCCATGAGACATGAGTGTTAAGCAAGGCTTAACAAGTAAATCTTGGGGTGTATGCTTGGCCCCAAGTGGATATTGACAATGAGATGGAATGTCACACAAGAGAGGGTTTGGGCTCCAAGTAGAAAGGAGAACCACACCTAGTTGATATGAGGACTATCCAAGTTAAAGGGGGAAATCTTATGTAGTAGAGTATGGGTTTTCCCAAAGTTAGGTCTCATGAGATGGGAGCCTTCACATAGTTGAGTCAAGGTTCCTAGTAGCAATCTCTATATCAAATGAACTAAGATATGCTTAAAGAAGCATCTCATAGTGTTCTAAAGCATAATTGAACTAAGACTTACTTAATGAAGTACCTCATAGTGTTCAAGAGTATAAATGGATTTAGACATGCTTAAGTAAGTATCTCATAGGATCCATGTTAATAATGAACCTAGACATGCTAAAAGTAGTATCTCATAGGGTTCAAGCTATTAATGAACTAAGATGTGCTTAAGAGAGTACCTTATAGTGTTCCAAGGTTTAAAGAGAGATGAACTAAGATGTGCTTAAGAGAGTACCTCATAGTGTTCTAAAGTTAAAGAGATGAAGTAGGTTCAAATTCAAGCAGTATTAGTATGAGGACTTAAAAGTGGTACTTAGCATGAATAGTATTATGGGATGCTATGCATACATTGCACAAGTATGACTTAGGGTTATTAAAGAGAAGTCTTGAGATAGGATTGTGCTATAGTTGCCTTCTTTGATATAAGTGACTAAAGGTCAGAGATTCCCTTAGTTATGAAAGTTAAGTTAATAATGAGGCGAAAGGAGGGTGAATATGACTAGGACGACTTCAAGGTTATGCTTAGTGTGAAGGGTAGCATGGGATGCCTTTCATGCATTGCACAAGTGTGCCTTGAGGTTACTTAGAAGTATGGTGCCCTTATGGTAAGAAAAGCTTATGAGTTAACCATGTATATAGACTATGATTAAGATGACCAAAAAGGGATACTTGATTAGGTAGTATTATGGGATGCTATTCATGTTTTGCCCATGTATTCTTTTGAGGTTACTTGAGAATGGTTTTATTATGGTCTAGATGACTAAGAGTCATTTATGATTATTATGATTATGACTTGTCTTCTATTCTCATTAACTATATCTTATGTTGACTTATGATTATATGATGCTCATGTTGGAGATTATGCTATAACTATGTCATTATCTCTTATGCTTATGTCTTATGTTGACTAACCATTTTGAGATGCTTTTATGGTGTTGTGCTACCTATCATACTTGGTATATTTTGTACTAACGCATGTTGCCTACATTCTAATCAAATGTAGGGTTTGGAGACTTGAGTGCTATTTTGAAGCTAGGTTTCTAAGGAGCTAAGGAGTTGAAGATCTTGGTGAGTCCTCATAGCTTTGAGGACAAACCAACCATTTCTTTTATGTATTTATTTCATGTTTTTGAGACTATTGTATGGTTTGTGTCCCAAGAGTTTAATCTAAAGTGTATTAGATGGTTTGAGACAAGATATAGAAAGGCTTTTGCTTGATTTTTTTTTTATGGAAATGACTTCGATTAAAAAAGTTTTAAATTTTCCCGTATTTTCTATTATCTTATGTTATGATATGCTAAGGTATTGTTTGAGACCCCTTTGGGGTCAAGTACGCCATGTTACGTCTATGGGGTACCCCTGGGTCGTAACATTGGGGTTCTCAATATGTATCATTATGTTTGCGGAAGCGTTGAACTCGTCTCTATCAATCATCTTTTCTTTTGATCAAAGGTCAAGTCGATACAAATCAACATACTTTTGGGGATAAATGATGAAAAAGAAAATAAAACAAAGAAAAAGGGAAACTATGTTAGTTTGGGAGACATATTGAAAGACGTAACAAATACATAACAGATATATACGCCAATTTAGCGACGTTCAAAACACATCCTAATGTAGAACCTCCTTTTTCCTAGGCCTACATTGCAATTAGTTTGAAAATAAATGATCCATTTAAACACATTTTAGATTTGGAGGAAACATAACTTCATTGATTAAGGTAGTCTGTCTATTACAATGAGGTAGGCGATCAGAGGCCTAAGAAATGAAAGTATAGGGGTGGCCCTAAGGCATACAAGAGGAATAGGCCACACAACACTTTGAGGAGCTTATGAAAGAGTTCAAAGAAGAAAGACGATCTATGGCCAGGTTGGAGCATCGTCATCTCATCGTCCATATCATAATATATCCCTGTGTGGTACTCTGGAGACTCTTCATGGCCGTGCTCGGGTGACATGTCTATGACCCCTCCATCTCTTGGGTCATAGATGTTAGAACCCATTTTAGAAACCTCCATGTGGTCTTCCCCCACCTCTTCTTCTGGGTCCTCTTCGGGATCCTCCTCTAGGTCTTCTTCAAGGTCCGCTTTAGGATCCTCTTCTGGGTCTTCTTCAGGGTCTTCTTCCGGGTCTTCTTCAGGGTCTTCTTCTTCTTCTTCCTCAACCACCTGGATTACATAATCGATGGATCCATGAACTATCTGATTGTACATGGGTGTAGTGAATCCCATGAGAGGAAACACTGATTCTCTAACCCAATCAATCCATTGGTTATCTACAAACCCCCTGATCCCTCGTACACTTGGTTGAGCCATATGACTCACAGTAGTCCACCAAGCATACTATTCTGACGTACACCAGCTTTCCTCTCCCATGCTTAAATCAACCATGTATTTCCATTCGGCTTACAAATTTCTTATCCTCTCTAGTGAGACTGAAGTGAAATCATCCTCATGTAATCCCATGATCGACTATAGCAGAATGTCTTAGACAACTCCTAATTGCCGCATAACTCAAAGAGGTGCATATGGTTGAATGCCCCTTAGCCCAATCAACTCGATAAAGAACATATATCGAGTCCTTGCAAATGTCAATCCTCTTATCCAAGAAAACTTCCATTGGATGGAATCTCCCGTAAGGTTGTTTAAAAATGTGCGCCACTCTTCCCTTCCTATCGGCGCACCCACCCAATATCGGAGGCGATCTTCGGGGCTTTTGATCATGTTATGTGCATTTATGCAGTAATCTATATGTGGATCATGACAATAGAAGTGTTCCCTCACCCAGATCTTTAGCAACATATTGCATCCTCCGAAGTAGTTGTGCCCCTCGTGCAAGCTGTCAATGACCGAAGTACCTCAGCAAGAAATATGAGTACCAAGGAATATCTTAGCATATTGTTAAAATTGCTCATAACCATTGGCAATATATTGATGTCGATGAAATGGGACCTCATTGTGAAGACCATGATTCCCAAAAAAGCCATAATGAATACCCTTGGCCTCAAATGTTCCCATGCTCCACGGGTACATGCAAATTCGTGTTGATGCTCATCATAACCTTCAAGACGCCCAAACCTTTAAAAGAGATAGTCTAGCTTGACCTTTCCGTCGTCCACATATCTCAACGATGAAAATATATGCAGCTCCAGGAGAATTAGAAAATCACCTGGACATATGGCTGATGGGATCATCAACAACCTTCCTCTAATTGGTAGTTCGGTAAAACTACTGAACTCCTCCAATGTGGGAGTGATCTCAAAATATGAGAATTTGAGAGTTACCATGCTTGGCTCCCAGAACCCCATTAGATGAGTAATGAAGACTTTGTTGCCTTGTGTCCCTAGAAGTAACAATAGTGCTCCCAAATGCCCTCGAATCTCAGCTCCGTGTATTTTGTGGATGTTTTGCCACCAATTTTATAGGACGTGTGGCGCTAAAACAACCATTTGGATATTCGACAAGTTTTGATTGATGTTCATCTGAAAGAAAGGTAAAGGGTGTGACAAGTTTATTTGCTCCAAATCTGTTAAGTGTTTTAGTTTGGATCATTCATATCAATTTCACACAAAATGTATGTCGTTGTGTTTTAAAGAAGAAACTCATTGAGATGTGGGTAGTTTCATAAACGCAACGAGAATACCTTATATTGTCTTGCCTAAGGCAATGCAATATGACCTATTTCTAGAGTAGGATTTTTTCCTATATGATTGAGAGTAGGATTGAGTAATTGCAAGAAGACACACTATCTTAATTGCACTCACTCTGAAACTAAGAAATCTAAAGAAAGTTTCGGAGGAGTGCAGAACACCCATCGCGTGTTTAGTGTGTGTTTGTATACGGCCAAAGACTCGATAGAAAGTTCAAATGACAGTGTAAGGCTAGCAATAACAAATAGTGTTTTAAAACAAATAAGGGACACAAGTTTGAATTTTACTTGCGACCTTTGAATCAAAGCAATGTATCATTTTCATAAAGCAAATAATAAGCTGAAAATAAACAACTAATCACAAAACTTATTCCTAAATTAAGTTTTCTAAGGTTAAAACCTCATTTATCCCCAGCGGAGTCGCCGAGTTGTCGCACCTTATTTCGAGCTAGCCGAAATAGTTCACAAAATAATATGACTGCCACTCTGATTTTTGAAAATTTGTTTTGTTTTAGAGTTGCAACCTAATTTTAAGGAAAATATTAAGAAAACCATTTTTTATATGTAAATGTAAACTCTGTATTAATTTGCGAAAACTAGAGAGATTCTAAGTAAAAGTTTTGGTTACTCGAGGGGAAGATATTAAGCATCCCTTAGAGCCTATCCAAAAATAGTCCTTAAACTCAATTTAGGAAAAAATAATTAGGAAAATTTGTTCATTTATTTGCTTTAACATCACTGATAAGTAGATTTCGTTAGTTTAAAAAAACAAGGTAAAATACAAGGTATGACATATATACATCTATAAAGTAAATTTAATGGTAGTATGTTTATCATATAGTAAAATAAATAAATAAATGTACTTAAATGTATGAAAAATTTATATGTTGAAAAATATAGATGTGTCTTATATAAACTTATCCTAAATATATAAATGTTGAGTTTAAAGGATATGAAAATTTGTTGTTTTATTTATATATAGAATTAAGACGTAAAGAAAAATAAAATAAAATAAGATAATAGTCGGGCATAAGTATATAATAGTATGTGCGATATAATTTGAATAAACATAGAGAAAACAGTGTTTTCTAAAAATAAACAAATAAAATAAATAATAATGGTACTAAAATGTTAAAATATCATATAAAGTTTATGATCTTAGCTATATTTATTATAAAGTATAATATATACATGGAAGTTGTTTAAAACATATGAACGCTTACTATTTTATGTATATAAACAAATTGACGATAGATTATATGTATATTAAAGTGTAGGTATTTATAAATTATAATAATAAATAAGTAACATTCGTAAAAGAGATAGTAGATATGAGAAAAATAATATAAAGTGCAACAAAATAATAAGTCATGTATAGAGAAAACAAAAAAATATATAGAACTTATACCTTTATGTGCATGACATATATATGTATGTACCTTGTATTTTTTGACCCTGTTGACATATCTAAAATCTTGAAATAGCATGTTAAGTGATTAAAATATTTTAACATTATTTGATTTAGAAAAGTAAGAATAGCAAATATATTTTATAAGGGGTGATGTAAAGAATATAAAATAGGCCTAGTTATTGGTACTTATTATATAGTTACATTTATTTTGTTAATAACATATACATGCATACTTCCCTACTTATTTTCTTAAAAACTATTTCTAAAAGTGTAACGACCTATTCCCGTCGTTATAGAAATGCCAACAGGGGAAAATTAGGGATCGAAAAACATTTTCATAGTATTTAGATTTTCCCAACCCAGTCCAGATTTGGACAAAATTAAAGTCTTTAAGGTGTAGGGAAATCTGGTAGCAATCGGGTGATTTATTTATAATTCTGGTTACATGAGTGGTTAGATAACTAGTTAAGGAATCCATACGACTTTATGAAATTGAATTCAGGCGAGTAGAACTCCCACAATAGATCTTAGCGTGAATGGTATTTTCTGAGCGTCATGGGTTAGAGTTGTGTTGTGAAATGAGGATTTTGGAATTCTTTAAAATAGCTCTGGTTCATGCAAACTGCCTTGGCGGGGGTTTTGGCCGTTCTGGAGGGGCAGCTGAAGCGGGATGAGGGCCGCTGTGTGGGTTTGACATGACATAAGGTCGTAAATAAACCCCTAAACGACCTCATTCTGCACTTTTTGATTTTAGAGCTAAGGAACAGACCCCAGGCGACTCTTAACAGTTTTTCACCATTCTTGAGGCTAAAGGTAAGCTTTTCACTCCCCGAATCCGTTTTTCGATCCGTAGAACGTAATAGAATGGGTAATTATCGATGGGGGAGGGTTTTTTTTATCTAGATTATATGGTGGAAATAGCCCTATGTTGGATACATGGGATCATGTGTATGATCTAGGGTTGTTGGAATTGTTAGTAGTCTGAGTAATTAGTGATTGCTTATTGATTCCTGTATTGTATTGATTGTTTGTAGACCAAGAACAAACGGAATGAATTCTTAGGGTTTCAAGCTTGTTTCGAGGTAGGTGATGGTTGTGATTCTATGATTGTGTGATATATGTTTGTTCTTGATTCATTATGATACATGTATGTATATGAATGTTGAATTATTGATCACACTTGTTGTAAATGAGATAGATGAATGATGGTTACCATGAAATCATGACTTAATTGTATGATCTTAAGGATATACTTGTGATTGTGATTGTGGTGTGTTGAATGGATCGGTTTCCATGTTCCGGCATAATTAACTTGGATCAGTTGCCATGTTCCGGCATAATTATGGGATCGGTTGCTACGTTCCGGCATAATCATTGGATCGGGTACCATGTTTCGATATGCTAACTGTTTGGGTTTGGGTTATATGAGAGTACCAATGACTTGTCATAATTATGTATTTTGAGAAATGTGAAGTCGTTCGTTGTTCGTAGATGTTGATAATATTGTATATGTTCGATATGTGCATGTGATTATATTGTTGTATTGACTTATGTTTGTTACACTTAGTAGGATAGCAGCGTGATCCTACCAGTACACTATGGTTGTGTACTGATACTGCACTTGCTCTTATTTTTATTGAGTACAGGGCATCTTCAAGCGGCAACTGACAGACCTTGCTTAGAAGATCAGTGATCGTCATTCGAATTCAAGGGTGAGCCAATTCTTCTGGGCTTCCATGAGTTCTCCTTTCATCTATGTCCACATTCCGGACTTAGACAGTTCTATTAGTTATTAGTAGATTAGTTGGGGTTGTATCCCTTCTTGTTTAGACTTGGTTCATTGTTAGATGTTTTGGTACATTGACTTTCAAGTTCCAGGCATTACTTCCGCAATGTTAGTTTATTATTGTTAGACTTTTGTTAGAGTTTATGGGAACTCTATTTCTTTCCTTAGTATTTAACTTGCTTTCGTAACTTAAATGCCTTAGTTTTGATTTAGTTGCTTGGGTTTGGTTGTAGTAGTGGTTCTCCCACTGGAGAGTTAGTGTGGGTGCCAATCACGATGGTCTAGGTCGTGACAAAGTTGGTATCAGAGCCTAGGTTCATTGATCTCAATGTACCAAAACGAGTCTAGTAAAGTCTTGCGGAACGGTACTGGGATGCCTTTACTTTTCTTCAAGAGGCTATAGGACTTTAGGAAATATCTCTGTTTTCTCTTGTCTCCTTTCGTGCTATGACTTGATTCCAATTGGTATCTGGCAATTCCAATTGGTATCTAACCCCCTTCACTCTTCTGTCAGCAAATGGTTAATACTAGATACAACGGCGTTAGGCCCGTAGCTCCCATCAATGCTCCAGCTGAGGAATCTGCAGCGAGAGGTCGCGGTCGAGGCAGGGGTAGAGGAAGAGCTAGGGGTAGAGGCCGTGCAAGAGTAGCGCCTGCTGGGAATGGAGCTCCTGTTGAGAATGCTCTTATTAATGAGAACCCTCCTGCGTATCATGAAGAGATTGAAGAGGACAATTTTTATATTGAGAATGTTAAGGATATAGGACAACAGAAAGCGGTGCAAGCTGAGACTACTGATGTTCCTCCCATAGACCCAGTGTTAGCTCGACAGATCATGTCATTCTTGAAAGGGTTGGTTGGTCCTGGAGTGCTTCCTTCTACTCAAGCAACTCAAGCTCCTACTAATCCTCCTGTTGCTAGCACTGTGCCCAATGTGGGTGGGACTAGAGGTAATGATGCTTTCTTCTGTCCTTTGTTAGGTTCTGGTATGACTGGTAATGAGCATGAAATATTGACTAAGTTTTTAAAGGTAAAGCCTCCGGTGTTTCTTGGTTTTAAGAATGAGGAGGCTTATGAGTTCATCTTAGATTACTATGAGAGGCTTCATAAGTTGGGAATTGTCCATCAGCATGGAGTTGAGTTTGTGTCCTTTCAACTTCAAGGTGAGGCTAAGCAGTGGTGGAGAGTGTATATGGAATGCAGATCTTCTACTTTACCTTCACTTACTTGGACCTAGTTTCATGCTTTGTTTTTGGAGAAATATGTGCCTAGGACTATGAGGGATCGCAAGAAGGATGAGCTCATGGCTTTGGAGCAAGGTGGTATGACTGTGGCTGCTAATGTGGCCACGTTTCATGCTTTGTCCAGATATGCTACTCAATTGGTGACTACTGAGGAAGAGAGAATCCGGTTATTTATTAGGGGACTAAATTCTGAGTTGCAAGTATTATCTGTTCATATGACTTCTGCAGGGAGGAGTTTTAATGAGGTAACTGACTATGTTAAGAAAATGGAGGGGGTGAGGCGAGATGGTCAAGCTAAGGCATGGGCAAAAAGGGCCATGAACTTGGGTAACTTTCAAGGTTCTTACTCCAAGGGGTCTGGAAGGCCAACGCTTTCAGCCAAGCCAATTCAGTCCGCTACGCCCGCCTTTACAGGTAATTACTCAGGGACTCCACCTTATAATTTGATTCAGGATAGCCAGGGAGTCGCACCTTCAGCGGGCAGCAAGCCATATTTTGATTGTACATGTTACAATTGTGGTGAACCTGGGCATATGAGGAGAGATTGTCCCCACCCACGTGTGTTAGATTCCGCACAGCAGTAGTCTAGAGCAGTGGTACCCGCGGGGAATGGTAATAATTGTAGAGGACGTCCACAAGGTGGGTGAGGAGGTAATCACTGAGGCCGTGGATATAGAGGAAATGGTAATGCAGGCAGGGGTAACATACAATGAGGCTGAGAAGTGGTTCATCAAGATAATAGGGGTCAATGTTATGCATTTCTGGGCATGAATGAGGCAGAGGCCCATACAATAGTCTCAACATGAAAACAAAAGACATAAATGAACTAGTGGATTTTTGTCCTCGAAGCTATAAGGACTCACCAAGATCTTCAACTCCTTTTCTCCTTAGAAACCTATCTCCAAGAATAGAACTTAATCTCCAAACCTTACATTTGATGAGAATGTAGGCAAAGATTGCGTTAGTACAAAGTGTACTAAATATGTTAGCTGGCATAATATTAAGAGCATAAGGCAAGGGTTAGTTAATATAAGACAAATCCAAACTCATGTGAAATACTTCATGAACATAAACTATAAGCATAAGAGACAATATCATAATAATAAGCAAAGTCTCCAATATAAGCACCATATAAGCATTATTCAACTCCCAGTCATTTTCACCATAATAGGACTATTCTCAAGTAACCTCCAAGGCATACTTGTGCAACGCGTGAATAGCATCCCATAATACCATCCAAGCTAAGCATCTCTTTTTGGTCATCTTAATCATAGTCTATATGCATAGTCAAGACCTAGGCTTCATGTACTAAGTGCACTATACTTCTAGGTAACTGATTAATAATGTTTCAATGACACTTCATCCAATTCTAAGTGTGAACCATCGTTAGTCAATATATAACCCAACTAAATGAGTTGGGGTCGAATCCTACAGGGAGTGGTACGTGATTAAGATTCAATAGTAAAGTGTGAGCATGTTCAAATCAATCATAGGAATAGACATGATCGAATAAAAACATAATTCAAATCAGGGGTTGACACGAATGTCAAATAAAGGGGGTTTTGGTTTTAATTATCAACTACATCAGCAACAAAACAATACGAGATAACAATAATGAGATGGGTTCTTGGAATGTGATTCGATTACAGGCTATTATAGACAAATGGGTAGTTACAACTATTAGAAATCGGCTAAAGATCAGTGAGTAAGCTAGACTATAGAGGAGATAAACTTTCTCTCGAACAATTTATCCCGAATCAAGTCGATTTCTCTCGAACATCAACAAGCATGCAAAATAAGAACAACCTACGCCTTAGTACATTCACTCTCTCGAGCTGAATTTGTGGAAAAGGGTTTAGGATCCACTCTCTCGAGTTGAACCCATGACAACCCAATACCCACAGACTATCAATCAAGTACCTTAGTTCTAAAACCTCTCTCTAGAGCAAGCCAAGAACACAAAGGTGGAATCACATTTGCAACTGCAATTCCTAAATTAACCCACAATGAATGATTGAACTCACTTTTAAATAGCAATTAAACTAACAATTAGCAACACCCATTAGCTAAATCAGCCCATAATCACATAATCACACCCCAATAATTAGGGTTTTAGTTAGACATCATAAAAATATAAAAATTGAGTTTCCATCAACTGGGTAAGATTGATTTCTTCTTTACAAAGGTCCAAATTGAAGAATCTCAAAGAACCACTTCCAATTTCTCAAAAGTGAAAAACTTCAATTCTTCAAAGCTAAGGAAAATGTGTCTCAATGTTCAAAACTCTAACACCAATTCAATATCCTTAAAAATTAGACAGAAGATTGATTAAAAGATACTAAACTAAATGTTCAAAAATGTATTTATAGTCGCCAAAAATATGCTGCGAAGAGCCATTTGGCACAATAAATCGGGCTCGCCGATCCACTCGCCGATCCGCCCTATGTTCAATTCCATCACCTTTTTTCCTTAGCCTTCAACATCCTCCAGGTCTATAACTTTGGGCAATCTAACTCTGCAATGTTGAACCACTCGACGATCCGCCGACTGGTCCATTCTCTCACCGACTTGGTTCTTTCCTTCAGGGCTTGGCCCACTGGAACTTTGGTTGTTATAGAGCCACTCGGCGACTCACCAAATGAACTTGATGATCACCAGACTCTATTTTCTTCCTTCTTTCAGCTCATTTTGTTCTTTTTTGCAACTTAGTGTCCTTGCTTTGCTCCTCAAACCATAATCCTGAAAATCAAGGATTTAACATCAATTATTGGCACAATGAGCATTGTAAGACACTAAACCTATACAACTAAAGCCCTAAATGAGTCCAAATCTCAGACTCATTGGTAACCTCAAAGCACACTTGTGCAATGCATGAAGGGCATCCCCTAATACCATTCACACCAAGCATAACCTTGAAGTCACCTTAGGAATACCTACCATTCACTAGGTCTCATTCATTAGTTTACTTCAAAAAGACAGGGAACTATCACCTTTAGTCAATTATGTCATGGAAGGCAACTATAGCAATAATCCACCAAAGCATACATCATATAAGATCAACACTTCTTAGGTAACCTTAAGTCATATTTGTGCAATCTATGCATGGCATCCCATAGTAGCACTCATACTAAGTAATTCTTTAAGTCATCCTACTCAAGTTTTTTAGTTAGGGACTAGTCCCTCTTTGAAAGCATTGGAACACTAGGAGGTATTTTACTAAGCCTATGTTAGTTCCTCTTTGTTTTGAACCCTAGGATATACTACATTAAGTACATCTATGTTCATCAAGCTTGAACTCTAGGAGATGCTTCTTCAAGCATAATCTTAGTTCATTAAGTTTGAACCCTAAGAGATGCTTCTTCAAGCATAATCTTAGTTCATTAATTGTGTTGGACCCTAGGAGATGCTACATTAAGCATAATCTTTAGTCCATTAGGTTTTAACTCTAGGAGATGCTACATTAAGAACGATCTTAGTTCATTACTAATCTTGTTGTAGTTAGGATATAGCCTTAACCGACATGAGAACATATGAGCTATCACATGAGCTCTTCCGGTGTTACCCACACCGTTAAGGGTTGGTCCACTTGCCTAAGGTAGAACCCGTTTGTTAGCTTAGTTGGATCCACTAGCTAACTTTCCTACGGGGCACGTAGTTATGGGATATAGAGATTGGTACTAGAAACCCAAAACTCCACTAGGTGAAGGCTTCCATTTCATGAGATATAATTTGGGAAATCCAGACTCTTCTAGGTAACAGTTCCCATTTTAGAAGTCCAAACTCAACTAGGTAGGAACTTCCATCTCATTTCAATATCCACTCGTTGCTAGGCCTAAATCCCACAAGATAATTATTAAGTCTCTACTAGGACTCAAAATTCATGGAAGGATGTCCTTGACAATCAATCCAAGTTAATTCACTATATAACTCTTTAGACCATGCGTGAGCAACTATCACCATCCATGATCTAGTTATAAAGGCTCTTTAGCCATTGATTCAATTAGGTGAGAAAGCTTTTCAACCCTAGAACCATTACTAGGTGAGAACATCTTTCACATTAAGTTCATTATGAGTTCATGAGAATTATCTTCCAATCAGCCCACAACAACAACCTAATCCTTAATACTTTACTCTGAAAGTGTTCATAAGACATGTACATGGATTCATACAAACATGCATCATATCACATCTTGCCCTCTTAGGGTCAAAGCTCATATCAAATTAACATGTTTAGAATTACTACATTAGACATGAACATCAACATAACTCAAGTGTTTCTATCACTTTATACATTCTTGCATTTATTAGGAAGATTAGGTGAGTATAGGCCTTTCACCACAATTCTAACTATTAGACTTCTATTTTCATATAGACTTTACTCTCAAAGTCTTAACATACATAGTTCATCACATTGACTTTACTCTCAAACCCAGTGATCAACATTCATGACTACAAGACTTACTCTCAAAGCTTTACTTCTTACAATCATCATTCATACCTAGATTTCAAGGTAATCTAATCACATTCTTCATTACTAAGTGATTCTAGTCATAATTCATCATAAAGGTTCAACTTCAAGTCTACTAGTCAAGATACATGATATATACTAAAATATAGTTCAATTTATGTCTATATGTTACTAATATTGAACAATTACTACTCATAACATCAATTCTAGACGATCAATTAAGATTCATCAATTTCCCTCTACAAGGCTTAGACCCACATACTTAGATTTCATTAATTTGGACTTAGGGTTAGCCATGGAAACACATAATATCATCAATATATCATGATCCAATACTAAAACAATCATAATTGAATATTATCCAATCAATTGGAATCATACTCAAACACTACCCATACATTGGAAGAAACCCTAGCTTAGCTTGGGGTTTTCTTCTCAATTTGGGGGAAATCTAGGGGGCTCTATGGCTGAAAGAACCCATAGATGAAGAAACTAGAATACCTTATGAAGATTCACCACGAAATTGAAGAGAAAAGGCTGCTCCTTGAACCCTAGACTTGACCTTCTACTTCTTCTTCAATGGAGCTTTAGAGAGAGAATTATTTGAGAGGGAGTTTGGGGTCTTAGATGAATGAACTAATTGACTAAGTTTAGGGGTCTATTAGGCTTATATAGGGGGCCTAATAACTAATTAACCACCCCCACTTAACCCCTAACTAATTACTAATTAACCTCTAAACCCCCAACTTAAAAACTAAAACTCAAAATCTGCTCCTACCTACGAGACCCCCACCCACAAACCGTGGGTGGGTCTAATGTCCGTGCTGCACCTCCTTAGGTGGAGGTCTGTGATATTTGCATAATCAACACACAACTTACAATGCAAGTGTCTACGATCGTGCAATAGTTTAGTAACCCAACCAAGGATTGGGATCGTTCCCAAGAGAGTGGTTTTGAGAATTAATAGAAAAATAAAATTTAGTTCTAATTAGTCATAGCTAAAGACATTACCGATTAAAAATATTGTAAATTAAAGGGGGACGCAAGAGTGTCAATTAACAATGGGGTTTTGTCACTAGTAAGTAAAAACAACAAAATAAACAAGGATTTCTAAGTAATGAGAGGGATCCTTGGGATGTGCCGAGAATATGGGTTAAGCTAGATTATTGGGTACATGTTTTTGATAGAAGATTCATAGATTAATTGTGACTAGGCTAAACTTTTAAAGGGATAAGCTCTCTCTCGAGAAACTTACCCCGTTTCAAATGTGTTCCTCTCGGACACCCACTTGCCGCATGAAGACCAGAGTACGCCTTAAACCACTCACTCTCTCGAGCTGAGTATGTGGGGATGAGACTAGGATTCACTCTCTCAAGTTGAACCTCATGTCGACCCACTCCCACTGGCTATCAATTTAGTAGTTTTATTTTTACGACCTCTCTCTCGAGTAGGCCGAAAACACATAAATAAATTGGTATTTGCAACTACAAGTTCATTAAATTTATCCACAACTAGTAAATGAAATCACAATTAAACTATGATTAAGCAATCAGCAAGCAAGACCCAATAATTATCTTAACCCACATTTGCTAAATCACACCCCAAGAATTGGGGTTTTTAGCCACACATGTATACGAGATAGAAATTTATACCAAATTGAGCTCGCATTCAACTGGGTATGAAGATTTAAGTCTTAATACAGGCCAAAATTGAAGAATCCAAGAGACCCAAAACCAAATCTTGAAGATGAAACCCTTTGGATCTTCAAGTCTTCAAAACCCTCTCAAACTTAGAGCAAAAATATCAAAAGTACTATTCTATATGAAAATTATAATAATTGTTCCACACTTAAAACTACAACTCTAACTAGTATTTATAGTTTTCACAGATTTGTGCTGCAATGGATCATTCGACGTAGTTAGTTGGAATCACCGATCAACTCGGCGATTCGCCTTATGGTGTAGTTCATCGCCGTCTTGCACCAGCCTTCAGCATCGTCGATCTCTGGGTCATTGGGTGACATGGTATTGCTTCGCAAAACTTCTCAGCGATGCGTCGACTGCTCCTTTTTCCGCCGACTTGATCCTTTCCTTCAGGGCTCAGTACACTGGAACAAAAGGCGAAGTAAGATTCTTCGGCACCTCGCCAAGTGCAGTCGGCGATCCTCAGGCCTTCATTTCTTTGTTCTTTTCAGCCCTTTCATTCCTTTTTGTGACATAGTATTCATGCTTCCCTTCAAATTTCAAATATCTGTAACTTAAGGGTTTTCATCAGATATTGAGATAGAATAAGCATTTGAGGACACAATTTCTATTAAAATATTGCCCTAAATGAGTCCAATTTGTGGACTCATCAATACCCCCAACTTAAACTTTTTCTTGTCCTCAAGCAAACTCAAGTTCAGCCGTTCAAAAAGGGTGTCTCGAACAGTGCTACACAAGACTCAATCATGAATGCACACAACAAGAATCAATTTACTTATGTAAAGATCAAATGTGCACTCAAAGATTAAAGTTTTGACTCACCAATATCAAAGAATCTCGTGCTCACAATACTTGCTTCAAATGCAAATTCAAGTTCAACCAAAGTGTTTAAATGCCCTCAAACAAGGAGTGATTCCATATTCACACAATGGTTCACAGTTTAAAGCTTCAGAATAGGATGCAACGCTCACTCTCACAAGGAAGAACACAATGCATTCTTTCACCCATAGGTTTGCCCATATTTTCCAACCAATATTTGTTTCAGCTCACTCAAGATCAAAAAGGACTTTTCAAGGCTTGTAATGGGGCTGAGTGCAAAGGTATGGTCATTTAGGATCAGTGACTTTCATCCTCATGAAATATGCTCACAACATTTCCTTTCCTTTTCCTTAATCATTCTCTTTAGTGCTTATAAGTCATCCTATTATTCACTTTCCATGGATTGTTTGGGAACCCCATTTCTTTTGTACTTTATTCCACAACTTTTGTTTTCATTTTTTTTATTCTTCTTTCTCATTTCTCTCTTCTTCTTTTTTTTCATATGGAAGAGTTCCATTTTCCTTCAAAACCATGGGTAAGGGGGACTTTCTTGCACTTCTTGATTTGCCCATATCTTTTCACCACACCCCCAACTTAGGATTTTTGCCTAAGTTGGCTATTCAACTAACCATAACTTCATCAGGATTATGGGTGATGGATAAGGAAAGATCTAGTTTTCATCAAGTTTCTTCCGAAGAAAGGGAAGGCTCAAGGGGTGTTAAAAAGCGGTTCACACACTCACAAGGTAGATCACAAAAGAGGTATATGTCAATTGGTTCACACTCTTAGAAGTTACCTAAGATCATATCAAGAGATAACATCACTTAGTTGATTGGACCAACAGGGAAAATTCTAGGATCTACCATGTATGGTTCAAAGTAAGCTCATCACACTAGGCATTGACACTACAGTCAAACAAGACTCCAAACTTTTTCTAGTGTGCAATGATCATCACAAGAGACTCAATTCGATACTAGGCTAGTCATAACGAGATGCAAAAATTTCAGATATTGTCTATGCAACTTCCTTTGGCCTCATTGTAGCTGCGCATTCATGTTCATTCAATTGAGAGCACTATTCAAGTCATTGATATTGATCAAAATCGAGACTTAAATTTTGCAAAAGAACAGCCACATTCAACACATGAGAGGTGGCAAAATTTTTCAGAAGGGTCAAAATCATTTTTGCAATTTAAAATAAAAGGATCCATAAGCTCAAACGTCCACAGAAAGCAGTGTAAACATAATTTAACCACAATGCCCAAATATAAACAAAATACGAATATCAAAAGCACACAAAGGTGGGCCTCACCCCACCACAAATAAAAACATTTGTCCTCAAATGCAAATAACAGAGAATTCGAAATGCAAAATGAAGAAAGACAGAGAGGGAGGTAAAAAGGTGATCTTGGCTAATATGTCGCTCTATCTTCCTGGGCTTCAGTGCCTGGAGTGACTCCAGAAGGGCCAGCTCCACTGAATCCAGCAACAGGTGCTAAGGAAGCCTGTACGACAACATTTATCTTAATTGGTTCCATCTCGGTCAGGTCTTCATCTGCAGCTCCCTCAGTCTCCTCATACATCTCTTCATAAGTCTCTCCTTCTGACTCAGGATTGGCTGTCTACTCCATTTTATCCCCATGTCCAGTGGTGGTCTGAGGCATCTTAGGCACGTCTGGAATTTCCACTACTCCAAAGACCATGGATACATCGGTGGACTTTAGGTGGTTTACATCTTTTCGCAGTTCAGTAATGGCAGCTTTTAAAGTTATCACCTCCTCTGTGGCCCCTTGGTTATGCTCACACATCGCTATCCTAGCCGCCAAGGCATCAATGATAGTGTTCAGAGGTGTCGCAGCATTGGCTAGGGCTATCTGGATCATGCTTGGAACATATGCCTCTAGAATAGCAGCCCGATGATCAGCAGAAAGGGCCAGTTGTCCTATCTAGAGTAAGCCTGGGTGAGTGGAGTTCGGGAGATAGAAGCAACAGGTCTAGGAGGTAGTTCAGCAGTAGAAGAACCTGGAGTATCAGAAGAAGTAGCAATAGGGATACCTGAAGGCCCAGAGGCCGGAGTAGGCAAAGATGCCTCTTCAGGTGCTGATTCTGTGTCCACTGGGGCTGCCTTCTTCTTTTCCTCTTGATCTTTAAGGTACTCAACTTCGATCATTGGAATATTAGTGGAGGATGTGGGAATCACTTCCACATATTTCTTTGCATCTCTTAGTACCCGAGCCCTTCTACACAACTCGGTGATTAATATCGGGAAAGGAAGAGAGGTCCAGGTCTGCTTTGCACGCGCATGAATCTCTGAAGCCATATGATCATCCGTTTATTCTAGTCTTCTCCATGATGCAACCCAAATATGCTGCTTTAGCAAGGCAAAGAATCGACTCATTCTGGGATGTCATAATTGTACTGCTGATAAAACCAAACTAGTATCTTGCAACTACATTCAGGTCTTTCTTTTCAATTGGAGCCCCTTCTAACAACCACTTCCGCTAACTGTCTGAAATTGGTGGGGCTAACCACTTTTTCATTGTGTCCAGCTTCTCTATTCTGATCAAGTGCTGGCAGTGATCCTCAATATTTGTGGACATGCCCAAGATTGTGTTGATGGCCTCACTGTCACAAATTACCTTCCTTGCTTTAACAACCACATAGTCGACTTCTTTGAACGTTGATATTAGCCTCTTCATCTAGGGTACCAGTGCACTGTATGCACTGTAAAATTCTCTGACCCAGCTTGGTATGTAAGAGCCACTGGGTTTTGTGAAGATTTGGAACTTGTGGTGCTTCAGGCACTCCATTATCCCCGGGTACCTGTCGATAACCCATCTATGGACAGACGTTTTTCGTCCAGGATTGTCCTCAGCCCCTCAGCCTTCGATCTATTCATTGACTTGGGTGGAGAACCTTGTATAGTAGGTGCCAGCACTATTGCCTGTTCTAGATCTTGAAGTGTAGGAGTGGTAGACTGGGTACTCCGGATCCTAGATGGATCGTTTAGCCTCTTAGATCGCAATTCAGCTCTCTGTGCTATTATGAGCTCATCCTCTTAAAATCCTGTAGTTTGAGGCTCCTGATGTTCCTCATCACTATTAGATGAACTGTGGTAAGAAGCATAATATCTCTCACTGTTGGAGCTTGCGTCTGATAAATCAGGTGCTTTGATTTTGGATTTATTTTTCCTATCAGATGTGGACAGTTTTGCAGTCTTGTCTTTTGATACCACTGCGCCTTCATTGATTTTAATCCCTTTCGCCTTATTGCATGGTGGCATGTCTCTACATGGATCTTTTGGTCTAGCCATGTCTGCAATATACTAAAAAAAATTAGAAACGATATAGTAAATGAGCTCAGACAATCTACTACAGAAAGACTCGCCGATCCAGTTGGCAAATCGCCGAACCACCTTGGCGAGCTAGCTCGGGCTCGCCGAAGGGATTGGCTCACAGGTTAAAGTAAGTTGGCAATGAGAAGGCATTTTTGGCGTCTCGCCGACTACTTTCAGCGAACAACGGTTTGTCCGCTGAAAGTTATAGTGCAACAAGAGATCAGAAAGGCAGAAAAAGGGTGAACTAGCTCACTTTTAGTGAGTCGCCGAGTGCTTTTGGCGACTTCAGGCTTCTCGCCCAAAGCTACATAATCTCAAGTCAAATTTCGCATGAAATTAAAGGCGAGATGGGTATTTTTAGGTGAACCGCCGAGTAATTTGGCGAGCTCGACTTAGCTCGCCAAACGGCCCAACGTGCCAATAATCAACCCAACATCTCGTATTCAGTCCTGCAATACGTGAAAATAAAATTAACACTTGCACTAGAGAAATTAAACTAAGACCCAAAACTCCCATCATCCCGAGATACTCAGACGTCTCCCGATTTTGCCAATCTAGATAATATGCAAGTATAATCACATGATTTGACTCATTTCAACACACAAGCATACGAAATTTCAAAAATCAAGATACAACAGGCAAGATTCTAGACTTAAGATATGCATTCAAACATTCTAATACTACTAGATAGGCCCAGCACACGACAACATGCTATGAGTATTGCAAATGAGCAAAAGATTCTTAAAAAAAATAAACTCGGGGTTTGGAAATTAACCTTAGATGACGATTAATACAAATTGAAATGCTAGGCCCCAAAGTAATCCAACTCTGGGCACAAACCATCGACTAAAATACTTACAAAGATGTGAAACTATAAATGTGATTTTGTGAGGTTAGAAACTGAGGGAAAATGAAATTTCAAACCCTTTGACCCGATATACCATCCAGTTCGTGCCCATTCGGCAATATTAGTCATGTTCGCCTACGTACTTGGCGACACGCCCATTGGTTAATTACGTCGCCAAGTTTTACAAGACATTCATTAAGTATGACGATCCAAATGGTGGTCTGCATCGGGATCGCTGACCTGGTTGGCTATTCGCCAAATTTCTCCTTGGTTCGCCGAGTTTTACAAGCCCAAATTACTATGATTTTGAGCCTAACGGCGGATTCAATCGGGCATTCCGACCGTTCCGGCGATGCGCCAACTAGGTCATTCTTTCGCCCATCTGCACTTTTCAAACGCTTTCCCACTTAAACCTACACAATCAACACAACATTATTTATAAAATCAAAATAAGAACAAGGGTTTTTGGTTGCCTCCCAAACAACGCCTTAGTTATCGTCATGGCACGACACAAGTCAGCACTCAAACTCCATTTTTGGGGTTAGCCATAGTATCACTAGGCAACCCCATGTTTTGTTGCGGGTGGAGATCGGGCAACGCATAACCCATGAGGTTTTTGAGTAGCTGGACAGCTCTGGAATGATACCAAATCATCCGCTTCATTCCTTCAGTGTCTTCCTTCATTCCTTTCAGCTCTCTATCTTACTCAGTCACCTTGTGGAGAATGATTAAGAGCATTCCCTCAAGGTGTTTAAGCTCATTGTCTTTGAGACTTCTTCGCTCATGAGGAGGGATGAATTTATCCTTCCTATTACACTGGACTTCGATCTTCACCATCATTTTGGCCAACTCATCCATCTGAGTCATTAGGGCAGCCAACATGAAGTTCTTTTCTACTTCTTGGTTTGTTTCAGCCATTTGATTAAGCAGTTGAGCTGCTATCACATATGGCTGTTTTGCAATGCCTCTCGGAATGAGTTGGTCGACCAATCTCTTGTTTCCAGGACCAAGACTTCTGTAGAAACAATCAAGGAGAGCTATGTCAGGAAAGTCATGATTTGGGCATTGATTGATCAGTTCATTAAACCTTGCCCATGACTTGTGGATCCGTTCACCTTCCAATTGCTTGAAGGTAAGGATACGATCCCGAAACATCATTACCTCTAATGGAGGAAACTCCATTGGCTCCTGAGTATAGCTCTCCATGCTCACTTCCTCTGTTTAGATACAAACAAACCAACAAAACAAAACTAAATGTTAATTGAGTAAACTATAGCTAAGAAGAACAAAAAATTTACTAATCTAAAAATTCTCAACTAATATAAGTCCCCGGCAGCGGTACCATTATGATGTTTGCATAATCGATACACAACTTTCAATGCAAGTGTCAACGATTGTACAATAGTTTAGTAACCCAACCAAGGGTTGGGATCGTTCCCAAGAGAGTGGTTTTTAGAATTAATATAAAAATAAAATTTAGTCCTAATTAGTCATAGCTAAAAACATTAACGATTGAAAACATTGTAAATTAAAGGGGGACACAAGAGTGTCAATTAACAATGGGGTTTTGTCACTAGTAAGTAAAAACAACAAAATAAACAAGGATTTTTAAGTAATGAGAGGGGATCCTTGGGATGTGACGGGAATACGGGTTAAGCTAGATTATTGGGTACATTCTTTCGATAGAAGATTCATAGAATAATTGTGACTAGGCTAACCTTTAAAGGGGATAAGCTCTCTCTCGAGCAACTTACCCCATTTCAAATGCGTTCCTCTCAAACGTCCACTTGCCGCATGAAGACCAGCCTACGCCTTAACCCACCCAGCCTCTCGAGCTGAGTGTGTGGGAATGAGACTAGGATTCACTCTCTCGAGCTGAGTGTGTGGGAATGAGACTAGGATTCACTCTCTCAAGTTGAACCTCATGTTGACCCACTCCCACCGGCCATCAATTTAGTAATTTTAGTTTTACGACCTCTCTCTCGAGCAAGCCGAAAACACATAAATTAACTTGTATTTGCAACTTCAAATTCATTAAATTCATCCACAACTACTAAATGAAATCACAATTAAACTACGATTAAACTATCAGCAAGCAAGACCCAAAAATTATTTTCACCCGTATTCGCTAAATCACACCCCAAGAATTGGTGTTTATAGCCACACATGTATAAGAGATAGAAATTTATACCAAATTGAGCTCGCATTCAACTAGGTATGAAGATTTAAGTCTTGATACAAGCCAAAATTGAAGAATCCAAGAGAACCAAATCTAAATCTTGAAGATGAAACCCTTTGGATCTTCAAGTCTTCAAAACCCTCTCAAACTTAGAGCAAAAATATCAAAAGTACTATTCTATATGAAAATTATAATAATTGTTCCACACTTAAAATTACAATTCTAACTAGTATTTATGGTTTTGACAGATTTGTGCTACAGCGGATCATTCGGCATCGTTAGTCGAAATCGCCGATCAACTCGGCGATTCGCCTTTTGGTGTAGTTCATCGCCGTCTTGCACCAGCCTTCAGCATCATCGTGCTCTGGGTCATTGGGCGACATCGTACTACTTCGTTGAACTTCTCAGCGATGCGCCAACTATTCTTTTTTCTGCCGACTTGATCCTTTCTTTCAAGGCTCAGCACACTGGAACAAAAGGCGAAGTAAGACCCTTCGGCACCTTGCCAAGTGGACTCGGCGATCCTCAGGCCTTCATTTCTTCGTTCTTTTCAGCCTTTTCGTTCCTTTTTACGATGTAGTGTACATGGTTTCCTTCAAATTTCAAATACCTAAAACTTAAGGGTTTTCATCAGATATTGAGATAAAATAAACATTTAAGGACACAATTTCTATTAAAATATAGCCCTATAGGAGTCCAATTTGTGGACTCATCAGTCTGGAGCTCAACCTTGCAGGGGAACATCAGCCTTGACCCACGAGCTAGAGCTATAGAGCATGGATGGACCCACGCCCCATAGGTGCCATCCGTAGCTCACTAAAAAATGGCAGATTTAGGGACTGTTTTGGGAGTGGTCCTTGGGGGATCATACCTTGACGTCCTAACCCAAAAATCCTCATTCTATGTACGGGAATTATTTTTATGATTTTATCCCCCACACAAACTCTAAAACTCTAGCACAAGGCTTTAGAACTTTCTAGTCTAACTTTCTACTTTTCAGGGTATAACATATCCAATACACTTCTTAACCATGGAGACATGAAACACCGGACGAACCGGAGCCAACTCATTTGGGAAATCTAACTCATAGGAACCTTTCCCAAAATGTTTCAAAATTTGGTATGGCCCACATATCGAGGACTAAGTTTTCCCTTCTTGCCAAATCTCATCACACCTTTCATAGGTTAGATTTTTAGATAGACCTAATCATTAAACTCAAATTCTAGATCCCTTCTTCTAGCATCGGCATAAGATTGTTGCGAACTTTGGGCCATCCTCAACCTCTCTCTAATTAGTCGGACTTTCTCAATGGCCTCAAAAACTAGTTCAGGACCAATTAGAGCAATTTCACGTACTGCAAACCAACCAACCGGAGACATATATCTCCTCCCATACAAGGCTTCAAAGGGAGTAATACCGATACTTGAGTGATAGCTATTATTGTAGGCAAACTCTATTAATGGAAAGTAGTCATCATAATTACCCTTGAAGTCTATAGCACATGCCCTTAACATATCTTCTAATGTTTGTATGGTACGCTCCACTTGCCCATCGGTTTGGGGATTAAAAGTGGTTCAATGCTTAACCTTGGTACCAAGCCCTTTTCGAAATGACTTCCAAAAGTGTGAAGTAAATTGAGTACCCCGATCTGAAATAAAGGACAAAGGAACCCCATGCAACTTCACTATCTCTCTTATATACAACTTGGCATAGTCTTCCGCCGAATGAGAAACCTCGACGAGAATGAAGTGGGCTAATTTTGTCATCCTATCTATAATGACCCAAATAGAATCATGTTGCCTTCGATTGCGAGGCAAACCCACAATAAAATCCATATTCAGCTCTTCCCACTTCTAAGTGGGAATTGGTATATCTTGGGATAAGCCTCCCGGCCTTTGATGGTCGGCCTTAACTTTTTGACAATTCGGACATTTGGCCACAAATTCTGTAATATCTTTCTTCATTATGTTCCACCAATAGACTTCCCGTAGATCACGGTACATCTTGGTGGCTCCGAGATGAATAGAATATCGAAAATTATGAGCCCCCTTTAAAATTTTCTCCCTCAGACCATCAACATCTGGAACACATAATCGACCTTGGTACCTAAGCATCCCTTCTCCCCCTTGGGAGAAAGCCTCAGCGGACTTTTTGAGTACCGACTCTTTCAACTTAACTAATATAGGATCAAGGCCTTGTTTAGACTTTACATCCACTACAAAGGACGATTTAGAACCATTATGGACTTGGTGGAATCCATTAGTTTGACACCTAACTGGGCCAACCTATGCACATCACGAACCAATTCTTTCTTTTTGTCCTCTACATGAGCCACACTACCCATGGACAATCTACTAAGAGCATATGCTACCACACTAGCTTTGTCGGGGTGATAAAGGACACTCATGTCATAATCCTTTAACAATTCTAACCACCTTCATTGTCGAAGATTCAAGTCCTTTTGACTAAACACATATTGAAGACTCTTATGATCAGTAAACACATCAACATGTTCCCCATATAGATAATTTCTCCATATCTTTAAGGCAAACACAATCGCCGCTAACTCAAGGTCATGGGTAGGATAATTCTTCTCATGGACTTTAAGTTGCCTTGAAGCATAGGCAATAAACTTACCATTTTGCATACGTACACATCCCAACCCAACTCTAGAGGCATCACAATATACCACAAAACCATTCGTACCTTTCGGTAAGGTCAACACCGGAGCGGAAGTAAGTCTATTTTTCAATTCTTGGAAACTTTTCTCACAAGCTTCCGACCACACAAACTTAGCCTTCTTTTGAGTCAAAGCTTTCAACGGAGAAGCAATGGAGGAAAACCCCTGAATAAACCTCCTATAGTAACCGGCCAAACCCAAAAAGCTTTTAATGTCAGAAAGAGATAGAGGTCTAGGCCAACTCTTGACCGCATCCATCTTCTTAAGATCTACTTCAATACCCATGCTTGACGTAATATGACCAAGGAATGACACAGACCTTAACCAAAATTCACACTTGCTAAACTTTGCAAAAATTTAATGGTCCTTAAGAACATGCAATACAACCCTCAAATGGTCAACATGTTCATCCTCACTCCTTGAATAGATCAAAATATCATTGATAATCACTATCACAAATGTGTCAATATATTGTCGGAATACTCTATTCATTAAGTCCATGAACACCACCGGAGCGTTAGTCAAACCAAAGGACATTACTAGAAACTCATAGTGACCATATCTTGTTTAGAAAGCTATCTTTGGAATTTCAACCCCTCTCACCCTCAATTGGTGATAACCCAAACAAAGATCAATCTTAGAGAAATAACTAGCCCCTTGAAGTTGGTCAAACAAGTCATCAATTCTTGGAAAGGGATACTTGTTCTTAATGGTCACTTTGTTCAATTGACGATAATCGATGCACATTCTAAGAGACCCATCCTTCTTTCTAACAAACAACACCAGAGCACCCTATAGAGAGATACTCGGTTGAACAAAACCCTTGTCTAGCAAATCCTTTAGTTGCTCTTTCAACTCTTTTAACTCCGCCAAAGCCATTCTATAAGGAGGAATGGATATAGGTTGTGTATTCAGAAGAAGGTCAATCCCAAAATCTATTTCCTGCCCGGGAGAATACCAGGTAAATCATCGAGGAAAATTTTTGGGAACTCATTCACTAATGGAACCGACTCTAGGGAAGAGGTTTTAGATTCAACATCTCTCACCCTAACAAGATGGTAAAAACACCCTTTGGAGATCATCTTCCTAGCTTTAAGACAAGAGACAAATTGACCTCTAGGCATAGAATTCCCCCCTTTCATTCTAAGATAGGCTCATTTGAAAATTTGAACCAAACCACCCGAGTCCTACAATTGATAGAGGCATAACATGCATGCAACCAATCCATACCCAAAATCACATCAAAGTCTTACATGTCTAACTACATCAAATCCACCAAAGTAACCCTATGGGACAAGGAAATATGATAACTTCTATAAACCCTTTTTTCCACTATCGAGTCACCAACTGGGGTAGAGACCGAAAATGATTCTACTAACACTCTAGGGAGTATTTCAAATTTCATAGCCACAAATGGGGTCACAAAGGAAAAATTAGCACCGAGTTCTAACAAAGCATAAAAATCTATAGAAAAGGCTTTTAACATACCGGTCACCACATCCGGGGAGCTCTCTTGGTCACCTCGAGATTGAAGAGCATAAAAGTGGTTTTGCTTTAGGGCATTGGAGTTTGAACCACTTGGAAGAGCTTGTTTATCTTTCATTCCCTTAACCTTGAGCATAGGACAATCTCTCATCTTGTGGCTAATCTTCTGTAACACCGAAAACTAATAGGATAAACTAGAGTCTTATGGGAGAGTTCTAGAGCTTTACGTGGGGGTTAGAGTTGTAAAAATAACTTCCCGTACTTAGATTGAGGGGTTTATGGGTTAAACGACAAGGTACGACTCCCCAAAGACCAACCAAAGGGTCCTTGAGGAGGACCCTAAAACAGCCCCAAAATCTGCCCCCACTACGTAGTTAAATCATTATATAGTTAGTCTAATTTAGTGTAAAACGACATCACTTAATACTAACTTAAAATGGGAAACCCCAAAGTGCGCTAAGTGTAACTGCCATAAGGTAATTTTAGGCCTCACCCACGAACCCACGACCACAGTCCGTGGATGAACTCACGTGGCATTCTGGTGAACCGTGGATTGAGGTTCTGGAACCTATTTTCCAAGCCTTGACCTATGCCCCTCACCCACAAGGCGTGGCCTGACCCACTAGGCATGGGTGCCCTCAGTGGGTCACTGCTCAGGCAACCTCTAAGTGTCTTCCTCAAGGACCCATGGTTGGTCCTTGGGGTTTGTACCTTGACGTTCTAACATGAAACCCTATATTTTTAGGTATGGGGAGGTACATTTATGACTCCAACCCTCATGTTAAAATCTAGTTTGGCCTACTAGTTTCCGGTATGCTACAACTTCTCTCATCTTGATGGAAAGAACCTATCGAGAAAAGCAACCTTAAATTTCTCCCAATCAATAGGACCCTCATCTACCGCCCTCTCTTCTTTCCATTGGGTAAACTAAATTTGAGCAACACCCTTAAGTTGATAAGCGGCCAATTCTGCCTCTTCCACTAGCGTCACTCCCATGATCACTAACACCTTATACACCTCATCAATGAACTCTTGCGGATCTTCCTCAATATTAGACCCATTAAATTCTGGAGAATTCATTCAAATAAAGCCCCTCACTCTAGTTGCCTCCGTACCCACCCTTGGGTTCACGAGAGCCACAACCTCTCTATTTGTTTGAGCCATCACAGCTTAGGCCAATGCATGAAGTGCGGCTCGAAACTCATCACTAGTCACTTGCTCGGCCAAAGGGTTGATTGGCACTTGGGGAGCCTCTTGTCTCACATTTTCATAAATATTTTTATTTCTTTCATGGAGGCATATTTTGAAAAGCATAAATAGGGTTTAGGAGAGAAAGACACCCAGAGTTACACTCTATCACATGACTTTAGAGTAATGGAAGAAGTGAAGCTTCCTAATCATCTTGTAGCCTCTCATTCATAAATATGGCACGCTTCATACTCATGAACAAGACTCTACTAGACGTGACTTAGGAGACATCCTAGGACCATTCTAAGCCTTGTGCTCTAATTACCAAGTTTGTCACGACCCAGGGCGTATAGAAGCCCAAAGGACTCCATACAAGACACTTAGCTCTCATAACATAAGAAATAGAACAATAAGAGTAAAACAATAGTCCAAGTCCAAAACATTTTATAGAAAAAAAACGAAAGTCTAAAATCTTGTCTCAACATAGACATCTTATACAATAGAAATAAATTGGGCCTAGCCTATACATCATGTCCAAAAGAGAAATACATGAAAGAAATTAAACAATAAGAGTTTATCCTCGAAGTATAAGGACTCACCAAAGCTCAGGAATCAATCAAATCACCATCTAGCCACAAAACTGAGCACCCTGAATATCAGACCCTACATTTGGGAAAAATATAGACAAGAGTATGCGTTAGTACAAAATAATTGTAACACCTTAGAAATTAGTAGGCTAAACTAGAGCTAAAATGTGAGGGTTAGAGTAAAGGAGGTGGGCAAGGGCTAAGGGCCAAGGGAGAGCACTAAGGCAGTATACTCTCCCCTAGACACTACCCTACTGACCATGACCACCACCACAACCCGTGGTAGGGACCATGGCAGGTGGTGTGGCTTGTGGTGGGCTAGGAAGTTAGCTCCCCAAAACTGCCCAAAACAAGCTCTTCTTCTAGAGACACTTTATGGCTTGTGGTGAAGACCATGGCTCGTGGAGGAGAGTTTGGTGTGTGAGGGTGGAAAGGAAGTGGCAAGCCACTGCCTCAAGGCAATCGAGAGGGACCACGGCTCGTGGAAAGCACTACGGCTCATGGAGCCCCTCGTGAGGATGCCTTGGGCATGTGGGATAAAGGTACTTGTTACCTAGCCACTGCCTCAAGTCCAGGGAGGGGACCACGGTTCATGGAGCCCCTCGTGGCACCTGGGCACCCCACTTAAAGTGAGGGTTATTTTAGGTAATTCCTTTTTAAAGGGGTATTAAGTGAGGTCATTTTGCCTAAGTTTTATACACATATATAAGTCATTTTAAGTCAAAATACACCCATTCACCCCATTATTTCCAAAACCCTAAATCAATTCCCAAAAGTTTATCATTTAAAAAATTCTCTCTCTAGAAAACTCAAAGAAGAAGAAGAAGAAAGAAGTTGGAGCTAGGGTTCAAGAAGCAAGGTTCTTCACATCAATTTCATTAGTCTTCATTGATAAGGGTATGGTAGCTCTTCATCCATGATAGAATTTATCCGTGGAGCCCTTCAAAATCCCAATTTCAAAGATAGAAATCCCCATAAGTTAGGGTTTGATTCCATAGTCATGGGTTCCTTTCAAAATAGATTCCAACGATTGAATTATGTTATATTATGTATGAATTTGATGATTTCTGATGGTTTTTATGATAAATCACCAAGAACCCATGAAACCCCCATATTTCTCAATTATGATGTTGTGATGTGAGTTTGTTGATGATAGAAATATGTTATGAAATTATGCATGTAGTAATTGTGTTACAAGAATTATGATTATATCCATGTATAATGTAGTGAATTCTAGATGTGTTGATTGAATATGATATTTGATCCTTGAAGGGCAAGATATGAGAATTATGCATGATTATGAGATTTATGTATATGCTTTAAGAACACTTTGAGAGCGAAGTGTCTATGATTGTGATGTAGTTGTTTGTGTTGTGAAAGGTTATTCTCATATACACACTTATGTATGATTATAATATGATGTGAAAGGTTTTCTCACAATCAGAAGATTCTAAGGTTGAAAGGCTTCCTCACCTATCGAATCTATCTGTAGACATGGATGGTGAAAGGTTATTCTCATGCATGATCTAAGAGTTTTCCTAATGAACTAAGTTGGGTTGATTGTCAAAGACATCCCTTCATGAAACGAATTATGCCTTAATAAGTATTTCGTGGGATTAATGCTTAGCACCAAGTGGATAATGAATGTGAGATGGAAACTCTCCTGAAAGAAAGGCTGAGATTCTAGAAGCAATCTCTTGAGATGGAAGCTCCCCTAATAGAAAGGTCGAGTTTCTAGTAACAATCTCTTTATCCCATAAACTACGTGTCCCCGTAGGATATTTAGCTAGTGGATCCACCTAAGCTAACAAACCACGGTTCTACCCTAGGCAAGTAGGACAACCCTTTTCGGTGTGGGTAACACCGGGTGATCATGTTATAGCTCACATGGTCTCATGTCGGTTAAGGCTTATCCCCACAACAACAATATGCGCAACAATATGAATGAGGGCCTAAGGAGGCTTACTTAGCATGGGTGAGATTTATGGGTTCTTATTCATGCATTGCACAAGTATGCTTAAGGTTATTCATCAAGTGTTTCTCTTATGTTATGATGACCTATGTATTGATTATGTCTATGACTTATGTTTTTCCACTATCCTTATGATGATCTTTAAAGTTGATAAATATCATACTTTCAAATGAAATGTCCCTTTTAGCATGTTTTCAATGTTTTTATGCATGGCTATCATACTTAGTGCATTTTTGTACTAATGCCTACTTTCCTACACTTTCCCCAAATGTAGGGTCCGATTCTCAAGGTGATCATCGTAGTGCCTAAAGCTTGGACTCTCTTATTCTCCTAGCTTGTTGGTGAGTCCTCATGGTTCGAGGGCGGCTATTTCATGATGTAGTTCCATTTCTTGTATTTCCATTTTGAAAAATGATGTATGGGCTATATCCCTTTTCATTTCAAATATTGTAATAGATGGCTATGTTGAGACTTAGAGTCTAGACTTTCGCTTTTCTTTTATAAATTTTTTAGACTTGAAATGCATTTTTAATCTTATTTTTCTATTTCTTATGTTATGATATGCTAAGTGGCTTGTATGGAGTCCTTCGGGGTTCTATAGGCCATGTTACATCTAGGGGGTACCCCTGGGTCGTGACAAACTTGGTATCAGAGCACAATATTTAGAATGATCATAGGATGATGTCTCATAAGGCACACCTAGTAGAGTCATGTTCATAAGTGTGAAGCACGCCACATTTATGATTGAGAGGCGACAAGACGATTAGGAAACTTCACTTCTTTATTACTCTTAAGTCGTGCCATAGAGTTTAACTCTATAAAGTCTCTCTCCTAATCCTTTCCCTATGTTCTTCAGGATATGAATACTAGAAGGGCTAATGCTAGAAGGATGGAGGGTGACAATGTGGAAAAAGGAGCTCTTCCTCAAGCTCCGATTGATCCTTTGGTTGAGAATGTTACCCATGCGAAGTTTAGGGTGACTCTTCAAATTTTGGCACAGGCCGTAATGGCCCAAGCCAATAAAGAGGTGATTGCTCCCGTGAAACCTAATGTGAATTCTGTGACTTCAAAAGTGAGGAATTTTACAAGAATGACCCCCCCCCCCCCAAAATTTTATTACTCCAAAGTTGAGGAAGATCCTCAAGAATTTATCGATGAAGTCTATAAGGTACTTACTATTATAGGGGTAACTTTTGTAGAGAAGGCAGAGTTATTCGCTTACCAATTGAAAGGTGTTGCTCAAGTGTGGTATAATCAATGAAAGGATGGGAGGCTGATAGGAGCGGTTCCCATAGAGTGGGAAGTGTTTAAATTGGTTCTTCTTGATAGGTTTTTTCCCCGAGAGTTGAGGGAAGCTAAGGTGGAAGAGTTCATTAACCTTCATCAAGGAAGTATGAGTGTGAAGGAGTATGTGCTAAAGTTCACTCAATTGTCCAAGTATGATCCAACTATGGTGGCAGATTCGAGGGATAATATGAGTAGGTTTTTTTATGGGCATATCTGACATAGTATAAAAAGAATGTCGTACGGCAATGCTCCATCATGATATGGATATCTCACGTCTCATGGTGTACGCCCAACAAATTGAGAAATCGAAGCTTAAGGAAAAGTCTAGAGAGGTTAAAAGAGCTATGACCGGTGATGGGAACTTCTCCAATGCTATGTACGATGGAAAAGGTCGACCAAGGTGTAGACAAAGGTTTTCCAACCAGGGTAGACAAAGGTTTTCCAACCAGGGTCCCTCTAGTGCTCCTCGAACGGTCAACAAGGATAGGGTGTCTAACCCTAAACCTCAATGAGGCAATGGTAGTGGATCTTCTACAGCTAGGCCTACTTGTGCTAAGTGCGGTAAGAAACATGATGGTAAGTGCCTAGCCGGCATGGATGTTTGTTTTGGTTGTGGTAAGAATGGTAACCAAAGGGCGGATCACCGAGTGGTTCGGCGAGCCCGACTTACTTCACCAAGTGACTGTTCGCAGGACATTTTTGGCACTATAAATGCATTTTTGAACATTTAGTTTAGTATCTGAGATCATAATATCTACGTCTATTATTGAGTTTTGAACTGTGAGACAAGTTTTCTCTAGTTTTTCCTAAGCTTTGAAAAATCAAAAAATTTTCACTTTTGAGAAATTGGAAGTGGGTCTTTGAGATTCTTCGAATTAGAACATTGTAAAGACGAAATCAATCTTGCCCAGTTGATGGAAACTCAATTTGGTAATGATTTTTATCTTTTTATAATATCTAGCTAAAATCTAAATTTTTGGGGTGTGATTATGGGTATTGCTAATTGTTAGTTTAAATGCTATTTAAAAGTGAGTTCAATCATTTGTTGTAGTTTAATTTAAGAATTGCAGTTGCAAATACGATTCTACCTTTCTGTTCTTGGCTTGCTCGAGAGAGAGGTTTTAGAACTAAGGGTTTGATTGATGGTTTGTGGGTATTGCATTGACCTGGGTTCAGCTCAAGAGAGTAAATCCTAAGCCCTTTTCCACATATTCAACTCGATAGAGTGAATGGACTAAGGTGTGGGCTATTCTTATTTTGCATGCTTATTGATGTTTGAGAGAAATCAACTTGATTCGGGGTAAATTGTTCGAGGGAAATTTTATGTCCTCCATAGTCTAGCTTACTCAGTGATATTTAGCTATTTACTAATAGTTGCAATTACCCATTAGTTCATATTAGCCTACAATCAAATCACATCCGAAGAACCCGTCTCATTATTGTTAATTCGTATTGTTTGCTGCTGTTTGTAGTTGATAATTCAAAACCAAAACCCCCATTTCACATTCGCATCACCCCTGATTTGAATGACATTTTTATTTGTACATTTTATTCCTACGACCTATTTGAGCATATTCATACTTCCCTATTAAATCTTAAACACGTACCGCTCCCTCTGGGATTCGACCCCAACTCATTTAGTTGGGTTTTATACTGACTAGCGATTGTTGACACTTATAATTGGATGAAGTGTCGTTGAAACGTTAATCAAAATGTCACCGCTACCGGGGAGTGGTGTTGTTTAAGATTCTTTTGGTGAAGTTGAATTTTGTTCTTTTTAGTCATAGTTGAATCTACTTATTTTTTAGTTTTGGTTTGTGTGTTTATTTTTTTAGCAGAGAAAATGAGTGTCAACGGAAGCAATGGTAGCCAAGTGGGCCACAAAGATGACATCGACAACCTCAACGATGTCAATGAGCTGAATGTTAATGACCTTCATCTAGTAGGCAGAATTGGTGCCATTCGCTTGCCTCCGGCTGAAGGGAACGATGTGTTGCACATTACAAGCACCATGTTGCATCTCTTACAATTGAAGGGGTTGGTTGGTGGATTGGCTCATGAGGATCCCCATGATCATATAAGAAACTTTGTTGATGTTTATGGGTCATTCTCTTTCAAGAACATATCCCAAGAGTTGGTACAGTTGAGGCTGTTCCCATATTCCTTAATGGGAGAAGCATGTAAGTGGTTCGCTGAATTGCCAAGAGACTCCATCACTTCGTGGGAAGAGCTTGTCAGTGCATTTCAAGTGCGATTTTCTCTCCTTCAAAAATGATGACACTTTGGACAGCATCCAAAGCTTCAAGCATTTGGAGGGTGAGCCACTCCATGAGACTTGGCTAAGATTCAAGAAGTTTGTGCTGCAATGCCTAAGTCATGGTTTGCCCGACAATGTTTTGCTGCAATGCTTTTACCGAAGCCTTGATTCGGTGAACAAAGGAGTAGGTGATCAACTTTCTTCGGGAGGTTTGATGCAACAACCTTACATTATAGCAGCCCAACTCTTGGATGATATGACCAAAATTAACTGGGCTTGGTACACCCGTGAAGATTAGGTCTCCCCTCTCACGTTTAAATTGACAAAGGAGCAGCTTGAAAAAGATAAATAGAGGGACTAGAACATGGCAAAGATAAAGACCCAACTTGACATTTTATCCAAAAATGTCATGGGGAATGGTGCTAAGAGTGTCAATGTTGTGGGTGTGGGTTGTGTAAACCCCGATGAGTCCAAGTTCAAAGAGTTGTACAACGAGGAAATGAACTTCCTAGCCAACCAAGTAGGAGGTTATCATGCTAACTACACAAGGCAGGGTGGTAACCAAGGTTGGAACAGGGACGAGCGCTGGAGAGATTGTGATAGAGAGTGGAGGGATCATAACCCCACTTGGAAGGAAAGAGATGAGGAGAAGGATAGGTATGTTCCTCCCCACGAGCATCAAAAGACCAAAGATTCTAAAGGTGGCCGGTATGAGGATATGCTCTCTCGTATTCTCAACAAGGTTGAAGGTTCTGATAAAATTTTGAAGGAAATTAAGGAAGATGTATCGACCCTTAACCAGACGGTTACTTGTCATTCCGTCTCTATCAAGCTGTTGGAGACCCAAATGGGTCAAATTTATTCTCATTTAAACCCGAGACAACAAGGGGGGATGACTAGTGATACTATGGCAAAGTTACAGACCTTGAGAATGCTGAAGGCCAAGGCAGAAAGACGATTGAAGTGACCAAAGGGGGGCTTGCCGAGTGGTTCGGCTAGCCCAACTTACTTCACCGAGTGACTCTTCACAGCACATTTTTGGAAACTATAAATACATTTTTGAACATTTAGTTTAGTATTTGAGATCATAATATCTAAATCTATTATTGAGTTTCGAACTGTGAGAAAAGTTTTCTCTAGTTTTTCCTTAGCTTTGAAGAATTGAAGTTTTTCACTTTTGATAAATTGGAAGTGGGTCTTTGAGATTCTTTGAATTGGAACATTGCAATGACGAAATCAATCTTGCCCAGTTGATGGAAACTCAATTTGGTAATGATTTTTATCTTTTTATAATGTCTAGCTAAAACCTGAATTCTTGGGGTGTGATTATGGGTTGATTTGGCTTATGGGTATTGCTAATTGTTAGTCTAAATGCTATTTAAAAGTGAGTTCAATAACTTATTGTGGTTTAATTTAAGAATTGTAGTTGCAAATGCGATTTGACCTTTGTGTTCTTGGCTTGCTCGAGAGAGAGGTTTTAGAACTAAGGTGTTTGATTGATGGTCTGTGGGTATTGGGTTGACCTGGGTTTAGCTCGAGAGAGTGAATCCGAAACCCTTTTCCACACATTCAGCTTGAGAGAGTGAATGGACTAAGGTGTGGGTTATTTTATTTTGCATGCTTGTTGATGTTCGAGAGAAATCAACTTGATTCGGGGTAAATTGTCGAGAGAAAGTTTATCTCCTCAATAGCCAAGCTTACTCACTGATATTTAGCTATTTATTAATAGTTGCAATTACCCATTTGTTCATATTAGCATATAATCAAATCATATCCCAAGAACCCATCGCATTATTGTTAATTCGTATTGTTTGCTGCTGTTTGTAGTTGATAATTCAAAACCAAAACCCCCATTTCACATTCGTGTCATCCCTGATTTGAATGATGTTTTTATTTGTACATATTAATTCCGACAACTAATTTGAGCATATTCATACTTCCCTATTGAATCTTAAACACGTACCGCTCCCTTTGGGATTTGACCCCAACTTATTTACTTGGGTTTTATCCTGACTAGCGATCGTTGACACTTAGAATTGAATGAAGTTTCCTTGAAACGTTAATCACCCAGCACACATCAATAAGAGCTATGCGATTACAAATGAGCATAACCGCTAATTACAAATTTGGGGTTCGGAAAACCAACCTTTAATGCCGAATATATGAATTTGTAAAGCTAGGTGGGAAAGTATCCAACTATGACCACACGATCAACGACTAAAGAGCGGTAAAATACAATAGTATGGGATATATAGAGTGCGTGTATGATTGTATGAAGTTGAAAAGTGAGGGAATGTGAAAGAGTTTGAAATTCCAAACCTTTGGCCTTTAAGAAACCATCCAGCTCGCGCCCATTCAGCGACATTATTTTTCTTCTCCGAACCACTCAGTGACACACCGAGTGGTTATTTATCTCGCTAAGTTTTACAAGACCTCTAGTTAACTTGGGTGTCTAAACGGCAGACAAGATCGAGCTCGCCGACCTGTTCAGTTAGGCATCGACTCGTCCATGGGCCTAACGGCGGTTCAAGTCGGGCTCGCTGACCTTTTTGCCGAGTCGCCGACTAGACATTTTGCTGGCCAACCTGCACTTTTCAAACACATTCCACTTTTTCTCCTGCACAATCAACACACGTTATTCTAAGAACAAAAAAAAAAGCAATTTAAGAACTTGGGTTTCCTCCCAAGCAGCACCTTAGTTAACATCGTGGCACAACGCAAGTCCTCATTCAGACTTCATCCTTAGGGTTTTCCATAGGCTCACTAGGCAACCCTCCTTGTTGTCTTGAGTAGAGATAAGACAACAAATGACCCATTTGGGTCTCCAATACCTGAATAGAGATGGAATGCGAAACAGTCATCTGATTTAGCATTGAGACATTCTCATTTATCTCTTTCAACACTCTGTCGTGTTCTTCAACTTTGTGGAGAATGAGTGTGCGCATCTCTTCGACTTGTCCACCCTCACAGTCCTTGGGTTTACTACACTCATAAGAGGTAATGTACCTATCTTTCTTTTTATACATTACTTCAAATTCCATAACCCTTTTGGCCAAAAGATCCTGCTGAGTCAACAGTGTGACCAAATTTTGGTCTTTCTATGGTTGGTTTTAGTCATGTGATAAAGGAGTTGGGCTACTATTGCATAGGGTTGTCGTATTAGACCACCCGGAGTAAGTTGATCAGCCACTCCTCTGTTCTCAGGACCAACACCTCTATAGAATCATTCAAGTAGCATCTTATCTGGGATTCCATGAGTTGGGCATTGCAGCAATAGTGTCTTAAATCTTTGCCACAACTCATGAACTGTCTCACTCTCCAATTGCTTGAAACTTAGGATGTTGTCCCTAAGAATCATCGTTTTTGAAGGAGGGTGGTCCACTTGGTTACCGTTGCTACAAGGCATGCTCATTTCCTCTTTTTTAAACAATAACACACACCAAAAATGAAAATAAGTAGATTCAACTACGACTAAAATGAACAAAATTTAACTTTACCAGAGGAATCTCAAACAACACCACACCTCGGCAGCGGCGCCATTTTGATTAATGACCTTTCAAAGACACTTCATCCAATTCTAAGCATCAACAGTCGTTAATCAGTACAAAACCCAACTAAATGAGTTGGGGTCGAATCCCACAGGGAGCGGTACATGTTTAAGATTCAATAGGGAAGAATGAATAAGTTCAAATCAGTCATAGGAATACAAATTATCGAATAAAGACATCATTCAAATCAGGGGGTGACAAGAATGTCAAATGGGGGTTTTGGTTTTGAAATTATCAACTACAAAGAGCAGCAAACAATACAAAATAACAATAATGAGACGGGTTCTTGGGATTTGATTCGATTATAGATTATTATAAACAAATGGGTAATTGCAACTATTATAAAATGACTAAATATTAGTGAGTAAGCTAGGCTATAGAGGAGATAAATTTTTTCTCGAACAATTTCCCCCGAATCAAGTTAGTTTCTCTCGAACATTAACAAGCATGCAAAATAAGAACAACCCAACCCACACCTTAATCTATTCACTCTCTCGAGCTGAATGTATGGAAAGGGGTTTAGGATTCACTCTCTCGAGCTGAACCCAGGTCAACCCAATACCCACTAACCATCAATCAAACACCTTAGTTGTAAAACCTCTCTCTCAAGCAAGCCAAGAACACAAAGGTAGAATTGTATTTGCAACAACAATTCTAAAATTAACCCATAATAAATGATTGAACTCACTTTTAAATAGCAATTAAACTAACAATTAGCAACACCCATAAGTTAAATCATCACATAATCATAAAATCACACCCCATGAATTGGGGTTTTAGTTAGATATCATAAAAAGGTAAAAACATTTACCAAATTGATTATCCATCAACTGGGTAAGCGTAGATTCATCCTTACAATGCTCCAATTCAAAAAATATCAAAGACCCACTTCCAATTTCTCAAAACTGAAAAACTTCAATTCTTCAAAGCTTAGGAAAAACTAGAAAAAACTGTCTCTTCAGTTCAAAACTTACTAATAGACTGTAATTATGAATTTAGCTACTAATTGATATGAAAATTGATACTAAACTAGATGTTCAAAAACATACTTTTAGTCGCAAAAAATGTGCTGCGAAGAGTTACTCAGCGAAGTAAGTCGGGCTCGCCGAACCACTCGGCAAGCCACCCTTTGGTCACTTCAATCGCCCTTCTGCCTTGGAATTCAGCATCCTCAAGGTCTGTAACTTTGGGCAATCCAACAGTGCATCGCGGAACCACTCGGCAATCCGCCGACTGCTCCTTTCTCTGGCCAACCTGATTTCTTCCCTCAGAGCTTGGCACACTGGAACTTTAGGCGGTCAAATAGCCATTCGATGACTCGCCACGTGGACTTGGCGATCACCAAGCTTGCTTTTCTTCATTCTTTTAGCTCGCTTTGTTCCTTTTTGCAACTTAGTGTCCTTGCTTTGTTCCTCAATCCATAATCCTGAAAATCATGGGTTTTACATCAGTTATTGGCACAAAATAAGCAGTTGAGGACACTAAAACCATATAAATAAAGCCTAAAATGAGTCCAAATCTCGGACTCATCAGTCTCCCACACCGAAAATAGTTGTTCTACTTGCCGAAGGTAGAACCTTGAACTTCTAGCTTAAGTGGATCCACTAGCTAATTAACCTATGGGGGCACATAGTTATGAGAATAAGGAGATTGCTACTAGAAACCCGGCCTCTACTCGAGAGACTTCCATCTCATGAGATCGCTTCTAGCAACCGGACCTCTACTCGGGAGACCTCCAATCTCATAATCAATATCCTCTAGGTGCTAAGCATAATTCCCACAGAATAGTTATTAAGTCTTGACTTATCTCATTGTAACACCCGAAAATCTAGTAGGCTAAAACAAGAGCTAAACATGAGGGTTAGCGTCAAGAGAGAAGGTCAAGAGTCAAGGAAAATGGACGAGGGCCAAGGCAAGTGGCCAAGGCTGCCTATTTTGGCCAAACCACTGTCCACCAAGACCACGAGGGTCTTCACGACCCATAGTGGATACCATGAGTCATGGTTCCACTCGTGGAGATGGAGGCAGTGGCCTCCTTAGGCTGCCTAAAAAATGGCCCCTCCACACGAGCCACTTCACGACTCGTAAAGCCTGAGACGGCTCGTGGGAGTGGTCTTGAACTTGCCTTAGTGGAATGTCCATGGAGGTTGGCTTGGACTAGCCACAACCATAAGGTCCACGAGAGGAACCACGGCTCGTGGCTTGCTCCACGGCTCATGGATACCCTCGTGAAGATGCCTTGGGCTTGTGAGCTAAAGGCAATTGTTGCCATGCCACTGCCTGAAGACCATGGATGGGACCACAGATTGTGGTCATGACCACAGCTCGTGGAGCCCCGCGTGGTCCCTGGCAGCTTACTTAAAGTAAGGGGTGTTTTATCTAATTCCTTTTTAAACCATATCAAAGTGAAGTGGTTTTGTATTATTTTTATACACCTATATAAGGCATTTTTAAGTCAAAATTCACCCATTCACCTCATTATTTCCCAAAACCCAAATCAAAATCCCAAAGTTCATCTTCTACAAATATTCTCTCTTTAGAACTTCAAGGATATATTACCCATTTGGGTCTCCAACTGCTTGATCGACACTGAATGGGAGGTGACGGTCTGGCTAAGGGTAGACACATCTTCTTTCATTTCTTTTAAAATCTTGTCTGAGCCTTCAACTTTGTTGAGGATACGAGAGAGCATATCCTTAGACCTACCACCTTCAGAATCGTTTGGTTTTTGGCTCTCGTGGGGGGGCACATACATATCCTTCTCCCCATTCTTCCAATTTGGATTACGGTCCCTCCATTCATGATCTTGATCTTTCCAACCTTCATCCCTACTGCAACCTTGGTTACCACCCTGCCTCAGGTAGTTTGAACGATAACTACCGCCTTGGTTGGCTAGGAAATTTACCTCTTCACTATACAAGGCCTCAAACTTTGACTCATCCGGATTAGTACACCCGACACCCACGTCATTAACATTTCGAGCACCAGCTCCCATGACATTTTTAGATAAAATGTCAAGTTGTGTCATGATCTTGGCCATGTTCTGGTACCTCTGTTGGTCCTCCTCCATCTATTCCTTAGTCAACTTAAATGTGAGAGGGGAGACCTGGTCTTCACAGGTATACCACACCCTGTTTATGGTAGTCATGTCATCCAAGAGCTGAGCCACTATCACATAAGGTTGCTGTATCATCCTCCCGAAGAAAGTTGGTTAGCAACCTTATTTATAGAGTTAAGACTCTGGTGAAAATACTGCAGCAACACGTTATCAGGCAAGCCATGGATTGGGCATTGAAGCACCAGCTTTTTGAATCAAAGCCAAGTTTCATGAATTGTCTCACCTTCTAGACGCTTGAAGCTCTGAATGTTGTCCCGAAGAGTCATCATCTTCGAGGGAAGGAAAAATCACACTTGAAATGCGGTAACCAACTCCTCCCACGAAGTGATTGATTTACGTGGCAATTCAGTCAGCCACTTGCACGCTTCTCCTGAACGGGAACAACCTCAACCGAACTGATTCTTGGGAGATATTCTTGAAGGAGAATGATCCGCATACATCCACGAAGTTTCTAATGTGCTCGGGATCCTCATGAGCCAAACCACTAAAAAGCCCTTTTAGTTGCAAGAGTTGCAACATAGTACTCGTGATGTGGAACACTTCATTCCCTTCGGTCGGGGGCAAGAGAATGGCACCAATACCGACCATGAGGTAGGGGTCATTAGCATGAGGCTCGTTCACATCGTTGAGGTTTCCGATGTCGTCTTGATGGCCTATTTGACTGCCATTACTGCCGTTCACACTCATACTTCCTATTTTCAACACAAACAAGCAAAACAAAACTAAAAATTAAGTAAGTAGAACTATAACTAACAAGAACACAATTTAACTTAACTAGAAATTCTCAAATAACACCACTCCCTGGTAGCAGCTACATTTTAATTTCACATATCAGGACACTACTTCCAGTTCAAGTGCCAATGATCTTGAGTAGTAATATCACACAACTAGTGATTTGGGGTCGAGTCCAAAGGGAGCAGTTCGTAATTGAGAATCAATAGAAATGCATAAATGTGTTCAAGTCAATTATAGATATAAGCATTTACGAAGAAAAACATGATAAATTAAAGGGTGACACAAGTGTCAAGTATCAAAGGGGGTTTTGTAATCAATTATCAACTAAAACAACAACTTAAAACAAAAATAGAAATATGGAGACGAGATTCTTGGGAAGTGATAGGATTATGGGCTAAGGTAAACAACCGATTAATTACTATTGATATTAAATCACTGTAAATTGGTAACTAAGCTAGACTATAGTAGGGGTAAACTTTCTCTCAAACAATTTACCCCAAATCAAATTGATTTCTCTTGAACACCGATAAGCGGCGATGAAGCACAGCCTTCTCCTTAGTCCATTCACTCTCTCGAGCTGAACGTGTGGGAGAGGGTTTAGGATTCACTCTCTCGAGCTGAACACATGACAACCCAATAACCACAGACCATCGATTCAGTGGTTTTGGTTTTACGACCTCTCTCTCGAGCAAGCTGAAAATACGAAGTTAAAATTGTATTTGCAACTACAACCCCATTAAATTCAAACACAACCACTGAACAAAATCACCTTTAAATAGCGAATAAACAATCAATTAGCAATACCCAGCAATAAATTCAACCCATATTCACATAATCACACCCTAAGAACTGGGGTTTTAGCTAGACATAGTAAAGAGATAGAAATCGATATTGACAAATATTTCCATCAAGTGGGTACGATTGATATGTTCTTTACACACATCTAAGATGAAGAATCTTCGCAAAATGTCTCTCAAACTCAGTTCTCAGTTCTAAGCTCCAAAAACTGAAAAATAATTTGATTCCCTAAAAATCTGATTAGTAAGCTAAAAATTTTAAAAAGTATTTATAGTTGTCAAAAAGTATGTTGTGATGGTCCACATGGCGTAGTTAGTCGGGATTGCCGATCCATTTGGTGATCCACCCTTTGGTCTTGTTCATCGCCTTTCTGCATTGGCCTTCAGCAGATTTAAGGTTCTGTAACTTTGGGTGATAAGGCACTGCGTCGCGGATCTGTTCAGCGATTCATCGACTACTCCTTTCTATCATCGACTTGATTTTCTCCTTCAGGCTTGGCACACTGGAACATTAGGCGAGACTAAGGCCATTCGGTGACTCGCCCAATTGTTTAGCCGATCCTCAGGCTTTCTTTTCTTCGTTCTTTCAGCTGGTTTGTTCCTTTTTTCTCAATAGTGTCCATGCTTTGTCCTTAAGTTTAAATACCTGAAATTCAAGGATTTATATCATATATTGAGACAAAATGTGCATTTAAGGACACTAAATCTATTAAAATTAAGCCCTAAATGAGTCCAAATCGTGGACTCATCACATGGGTGGGATTATGAAATCTTATGCATGCATTGCACAAGTATGCTTTGAGGGTTCTTATGGTATGGTTCCATTATGTTATGATGATCTATATGTTGAATATGCTTATGACTTACGCTTTTACACTAATTTTCATGATGATCCTTAAACTTGGCAAAGTGCATGCTTTTCAACTAAAATGTCCTTTTAGCATATTTTCAAGGATTTTATGCATGGCTATCATACTTAGTGCATCTTTTTACTAACCCATATTTCTCTACATTTTCCACAAGTGTAGGGTGCGGTGTTTGAAGTGATCTTCATTTGGTTCAATCTTGGATTCAACTATTCTCCTTGCTTGTGGTGAGTCCTTATGGTTCAAGGATGGATATTATATTTGTAGTTCCTTTTTCTTGTATTTGACTTTCGAATTATGTTGTAAGGGCTGTGGCCCTATTTGATTCAATTATGGTAATAGATGGCTAATTGAGACAAGTCTAGACTTCCGCTTTCCTTTAAGAAAATTTTGGACTTGAAATGCATTTTTACTCTTTATTGTTCTATGGTTATGTTATGATAGTATAAGGGGCTTACATGGAGCCTTTAGGGGTTCTATGTTCTAGGATGATGTCTCATAAGCTACGTCTAGTAGAGTCTTATTCATAAGTGTGAAGCGCGCCACATTTATGAATGAGAGGCTATAAGATGTTTAAGAAACTACACTTCTTTCATTACTCTTAAGTCGTGCCTTAGAGTGTAACTCTATAAAGTCTCTCTCTTAATCCTTCTATTGTTTCTTCAGGATATAAATACATGAAGGCCTAATGCTAGAAGGATAGAAGATGAGAATGTGAATCGCGGAGTTCCTCCTCAAGATAACCAAGCTCCGATTGATCCCGTGCCTGAGAATATGACCCATGCGGAGTATAGATGTACTATCCAAATGTTGGCTCAAGTCGTGACGACTCAAGCAATAGAGAATTTTTTGTCTGGTGAATGTGACTTCGGCTGCTTCAAGGGTTAGGGATTTTGCTAGAATGAACCCTATCAAGTTTCATGGCTCCAAAGTGGTAGAGGATCCTCAAGAATTTGTGGAAGAGATTTATAAGATACTTGATATTATGGGGGTGACTTCTGTAAAGAAAGAAGAGTTAGCCGCTTACCGATTGAAGAGTGTGGCTCAAGTATGGTATACCCAATGGAAGAAAAATAGGCCGGTATGAGTGGTCTCGGTAGGATGGGAATTGTTCAAATCAGCATTTCTTGGTAGATTTTTTCCCCGAGAATTGAGGAAAGCTAAGGTGGAGGAATTATTTTTTTTTTGGTAATTAGAACTTTTATTAATCACCAAAGTAGTATTTATAAAACTAAGCTAGTATTACTCTACTGGCTATCTCAGTAAAACAAGTTAGCTGCAAGTAACAAAAAACCAAACAGACTCTAAAAACTACATATATCTAGGAATAGCTCTACATTTGCTCTAACACAACATATACAAGCAATTCTTCGGGCTATAACCTCTATTGTGGTCTCATGTTTCTCAATGATTCTTGTATTCCTCTCCTTCCACATTGCATATATATATATATATATATATATATATATATATATATATATATATATATATATATATATTCTTGTATAGATCAACTTCAGGGCTTGAGCTTGGTGACTCTTCTCTTTAGTCTTCAATACGATCCATTGGTGTCTTGTAATAAAGGTACTGCTAGGTGGCTAATTTATTCATTGGAGCAGTCTCCTCCAAAGCATGCTAGCAAACATACATTTGAAGAGCAAGTGATCTCTTGTTTCTTCTTCTTGGTGACACATAACACACATAGGATCCACTTGTATTCTCCATTTTCAGCAGTATGTCTGTTGTGAGGAGCCTATTTTAGACTTGCAACCATAGTGTAAAAATTGCTTTTGTACTTGCAGAATTTTGACAAATAAGGCCTCTCCATTCAACCTTTGGATAACTACCAAGTACTTGCTGATAGGCTTGTCTAATCACACTTTTCTTTCCCGCAGCTCTATTATGCGGTAGATGCAGCAAATCTTTCATCCCCAGAACCTTCATGACCATCCAACAAGCTTGATTACGTACTCTGATCTCTTCCATACTTTGCCCTTTGATGTAGTAATTGTGAATCCATTCAATCTATAACTTGTCTTATTTTTGTTCTATTTCCCAGCACATTTTTAGAATGGCTTCTTTGTTCCAGACTTTTAAATTTACCAGATTACCCTCCAGAAGACTTTTGTGTACACATATTTTCCCATGAAACAAGTGCCTTCTTAGTGATCACATTTGCTCCTGACCAAAAATAGTATTTGCAGTATGCTTGGATTATTTTCATCACTTTAGTTGGCAGCACAAATATTTGAGCCCAATAAGATTGCACTCCAAATATCACTGTCCTAACTAGTTGTATTCTCCCTACATAAGATAACTTTTAACCTATCTAGGAGGAGATCCTTGCTACAATTCGATCCACCAAAGGTTGCTATTGAGCAATGCTAAGTTAGTGGCCAATGACACCCCTAGATATCTGAAAGGTAATTCACCCAAACTGTACCCCAAGTCCTGTTGGATTTTCCTCTTTACCATACTTGAGACCCTCCAAAATACATGGCACTTTTAGATAGATTAGCTTGTAATCCTGAAGCTCATGTGAACATATTGAATTTTTCATGTAACATGTGTACAAATATTGAATTTCCACTTGTAAACATCAGTAGATCATCTGCAAAGCTTAGGTGAGTAATCTTGAGCCTGCTGCACATTGGATGATATTTAAATTGCTTGTGGTTTGCCAAGTCATTTAAATTCCTGCTCAAATACTCCATGACTATAGAAAACCAAAAAGGAGACATAGGATCTCCTTGCCTTAGCCCTCTAGCTGCCTAAAAAGGTTTAGTCAGTTCTCCATTGATCAAGAAAGAGTAGGAAACAGTAGTTACACATTGTGTCACCCAATCAATAAACTTCTTTGGAAACCCCCAAACCCGCCATTACTTGCTCTAAGTATCTCCAGTCAACAGTGTCATAGGCTTTTTGGATATCCACATTTATCATGCATCTAGGAGGCATTTTTCCTATTATAGGCTTGGACTAGTTCATGGCAAGGATGATGTTATATACCCCTTTTCTCCTTGGAATATATCCAGCCTGAGTTTCTGAAATTACAGTTGCTATCACCTTGTGGATTCGATTAGCCAGCACTTTTGCTATGAGTTTATATAAGACAGTACAACAAGCTATGGTCCTATATTCTTTAATGTTGGATAGATTTGGTACCTTAGGAAGAAAGGTAACAGTAGTATAATTAACAGCTTTGTAAATTTTACCAGTCATGAAAAACTCCATTACTGCTTCATTGATGTCATGTATAATTACTATCCATGCCTTCTTAAGAAACACAACATTGTATCAATCTACCCCTGATGCCTTATCATCCCCTATAGAACAAAGTCCATCATAGATTTCCTTTTCAGTTACCTCTGCACATAAAGCCATTTGTTGAGTGTGACTCAAGGTTGGAACTGTCCTCATGATGGTCCTACTTACAGTAGTATTATTTGTCATTGCAGTCCCCATTAGAGATTGATAGAATGTGATGATCCTTTTTTGAATTGCAGCAGGTTCCACAAGTTTTGCACCAGCTAAAGAATTGAGTTCTACAATCTGGTTTTTATGTCTCCTCTCTTTGATCATTGCTGTGAAATATTGATTGTTAGAGTCTCCCAGTTTGATCCATATTGCCCTGGACTTTTTCTTGGTGAATGTTCTCCTCAATATTTGTCCACTTTTCTAACTGAATTAAAAGTTCTTTCTCTTATTGGGCCATACTATCAGTATACTTCTTGGAAAGGTTCAACTGTATGAGTTTTAAAGTATTCCTGATATGTTATATCCTCACAGTAGCACCTCGGTAGTTTTTATCATTCAGCTCTTTGACATTAGGCTTCAATTCCTTTAGTTTGTACCACATGCACCTTAATTTATTTCCTTGTAACCCTCCTGACCAGCTTCTTTGCATAATTGAATCAAAACCATCATGCCTTGCCAATACATTGAAGAATCTAAGAGGAGTTTTAGTGTTGCTTGTCTGCAGATTCACATCTAGATGCATAGGGGAGTGGTCTGATATATGGGGCACCCTGTAATCTAATACCAATTGTCCATATTGCATCATCCATTCATCGTTTCCCATTGCCCTATCCAGCCTACTGAAAATTCTGTCCGAGCCCATTTGTTTGTTCGACCATGAATAAAACTCTCATTTCCACAACAATTCATTTAAGAATAAGTCTTGTAAATAATCTGCAAAATCCTTTATTTCAGCCCTTGTGACAGGGGCTCCATAAAGTCTATCTTGATTATGCAAAAGAGCATTAAAATCTCCCCACACAAGCCAAGGTTGAGGACTAGCCATCAACATGATATCATTCCACAAAACTTTCCTTTGGTCTATAGGATTATATCCATATACCACAGTCATGAATCATTCTATCTTCTTGTCTCTAATATGAACTTTACAGTGAATATATTGAGCACCTTCGGCTAACATTCCCTAAAATGTTAACCAACGAAGTATGAGCGTGAAAGAGTATTCCCTAAAATTCACTCAATTGTCCAAGTATGCTCCAACTTTGGTGTCTGAATCAAGGGATGAGATGAGTAGGTTTTTGACGGGTGTGTACGACTTGGTTGAAGAAGAATGTCGTACAGAAATTCTATATCATGACATGGATATCTCAAGGCTCTTGGTGTACGCTCAACAAATTGAGGAGTCAAAACTCAAGAAAAAAATAGAGAGGTGAAAAGAGCTAGAACCGGTGATGGGAAGTTCTCCAATGCTAGATCTGATGGACAAGGTCGACCAAGGGTTAGACAAAGGTTCTCCAACCAAGGCTCCTCTAGTGCTCCAACGGTAAAAAAGGATGGGGTTTCCAACTCTAAACCTCAAGGAGGCAATGGTGGTGGATCTTTTATGTCTAAGCCTACTTGTGCTATGTGTGGTAAGGAATACGACACTAAGTGCCTAGTTTGCACGGATGGTTGCTATGGGTGTAAGAAGAGTGGTCATAGGGTGAGAGATCTTCCAATGCTTAAGGTTCAAGGTAGAGAGGGAAAGCAAGTTCCTCCTAGCAGTTCAAACTCTGATGCTCCCAAGAAAAACCGCTTTTATGATTTACAATCTCGAGGTGACCAAGAGAGCTCCTCGGATGTGGTGATCGGTATGTAAAAAGTCTTTCTTATTGATGTATATGCCTATTTAAATCCTGGTGCTACTTTGTGTCACGACCCGGGATTACCCCCCAGCAGCAACACGGTGTACTTGACCCCGGAGGGGTCTCATACAAGCCCTTAGCATAATCATAAACATAAAGTCATAGCAATGATGCGGAAAAATTTAAAACTTTTACAATCAAAGTCAACTTCTTTTTCATAAATGAATATAAGAATCTAGACCTTGTCTAAATCACCATCTAGTACAAATAAGGTTAAATTCCCTTTACATCAATAAAGTCTCAAACATAGAAAGTACAATAGAAGCTAGAAAAGAATAACATCTTGTCCTCGAACCATGAGGACTCACCAAGCTTAAGGAACAGTCAACCCAAGCTTCACTTGAAACAAGAAGTACGTCTCAATGACCGAAACCTACACTCATAGTAAATGTAGAAAATATGGGTTAGCACAAATAATGTACTAAGTATGAAAGCTATGCACAAAAATCCTTAAAACATGCATAAAAGGGACATTTAGTTGAAATCATGCCATTATCAAGTTTAAAAGTCATTGTGCACATTTATGAAAAAACATAAGTCAAACCAACATATAAGCAACCCAAAGCATACTAGTGCAATGCAAAGGTAAGATCCCATAACCATACCAAATGCTAAGTATCACCTTTAAGTCACCAACAACATACATATCTTACTTTTGCCTTATCCATAACCAACATACATAAGTAAGGAATTATTCATATTCATAACTTGTAACAAGTAAAGTAAACCTTAACATCCATACTAATGTTACATACATAATCCATAAGTCTTCATAACATAAGAGAACCTCACCATAACCCCTCTTATAGCCTACTTGTGCAATGCATAAGTGAAGTCCCATACCCCCACTCATACTAAGTAGTACCTCTTAAGAAGTCATAATTAAAGTCCATGTTCTTATCCTAGTTTATATTCATATCATATAGGGAAAATAGCATTAACCGACATAGACCATGTGAGCTACATGGAATCCGTTATTCTACCCCCACACCGAAAGGAGGTGTCCTACTTGCCTAAGGTAGAACATACATTTTAGCTTTTAGGTGGATCCACTAGCTAAACACCTATGTGGGCACATAGTTATGGGATACAGAGATTGCTACTAGAAACCCTAACTACTAACGTGGAGGTTTCCATCTCATGAGATAACCATATTGGGAACCCAACTACTAGCGTGAAGGAACCTATCTCATACTCATATCCACTCAGTGCTAAGCATAATTCCCTTTAGAATTCATATTAAGTCCTTACTTAAGTTCATGTTCATGAGAGAATGCACTAGGCACTCAAACCAACATACATCATAATAGCTCATAGATTCACTAGGTGAAGATGTCCTTTCAACCCTAGAATCACCAACATGTGAGTAAACCATTCACATCAAATTCATAGTGTGTTCATGAGAATGTCCTTTCAATCAACACAACAAGCTTATCGTAAACATACATACATACATGCATAATAAAGTTTAAGGATATTGGGAAGAAGGATCTTGCATCAATACCACAATTACACAATAGTCATAGGATCATCACTATCTAAGTGAATCACAAGTTCATATACAATTCTCATCAACATGTATAAACTCTAAAAATTTGCCCTTCAAGGCTATCAATCAAGATCCACCCAATCTTCTAGAATTACCACACTATATAGAGGGATATCATGATTCAACAACTTAATCAATGTAAACATAATCAGTTGTCAAGCTCCCATCATCAATCAAGTCATACCATAGTTCATAATTTAGGAACAAGGGGGAATCATGGGTCCCAGCGAGATTTTCATCATAAAACATCAATGATCCATTAATCCAACCATAATTCATCATAACCAACCATATCAACCATAAACAATCAATTGAAAACGTTTTAGAAGGAGACCCATGTCATAGATTGAAAACCCTAGGTTTGGGGGATTTGGAATCTTAAAAACACAGTTTGAAGGGACTCTTTGGGTGATAGCTACCCAAAGATAAGAAGCATCCATACCTTGACTAAGGAACTTCAAGAAATTTGGGGAAAAGCCTTTGGAATCCACAAACCCTAGCTTCAATGGCTTCCTTCTTCTTCTTTGAGATTAGAGAGAGAAATATTGAGTGAGGAGGGTAGTTCTTGGGTTTTCCTTTTTGATCCTTTAAAAGTGATTAAGTTGGGGAAATTTTGACTTTAAAAGGTTTATATACTTGTTAGAAAGAGAGTATAATAGTGTGGGATCACTTCTTGGAAGAATAACTAAAAGACCTTAACTTAATTTTAAAAACGGCCCATGGCACGTTTTAGCTCGCCCTTTGGTCCTCCTTGGCTCGCCAAGGGCACTAGGCGACACACCTAATGGACCCTTCTATCACGTCCAGCCATTTCACAGTCAAATTTTGCATCCGAATAGGGGTGAAAAAGTCTAGATTTATGGAGAGGTTTATAGAGAACTCTAGAAGCCCTTAGATATTTCAAGAAGGTTTTGGAAAGTCCTAGAATGTGTAGAGAATTCTAGAGAAGGGACCAAAGTGTAAATAGTTTAGGGACTTGTAAAGTAATTTTAAATTGCACTTTAGTCCTTAGAAATTAATATAAATAGAAGGGCATCTCCTTTGTAAATCAACCAACCAACCAAGCAAGTTGTAAAGCATTCTCCAAGTAATACAAAGCCTTCTTCCAAAAGCTCTCTTGTTCTTTCTAAGTATTTCTTTGCATTCTCTTAGCGATCTTAGTCCTAAAGGCTTACTTGAGTTTACGAGATCTTGAAAGAATAGTGAGTAAGTTGTCAAGAGCCTCACGGAACATTAGTGAAAACTTTAAGTCCGTGACAACGTGATATCAGAGCCAGGTTTGATGCTAAGAGAGTGGCTAACGAAGGAGACGTGAACGACGCTAGCACCACCAACTTTCGTTTGGATGGTGGCAAGAAAAACCGCAAAGGAAAGAAGCACCAAAAAAGTAATGAGGAAATACTTCTCGACCCCACACTGAGCGAGGCACTAACATCTCATCCACCTTCGACCACCGAAGCAAGTGACGATGAACTTGGCGAGGAGACCATTGACGTCACCGCTGGAGAAGAATGGGTCGCAAGGGTTAAAGTGGCGAGGCAAGCCATGGAGATATTAGGCCGGCGCATGAATGTGGCCGATGGCAAGTTCAAAACTCTTGAAGACTTCACCCTTGAGGAGACCGAAAACATTCGAAAGGAGTTTGAGGGACGTCAGTAGGTCGAGTTCGAGATGAAGGAGGCCATCACTTCCTTGGAGTGCCGGCTCATGGAGGCGTTAAGCACAATGGAAACCATGAAGGCCGAGATGAAGGCACTCAAGGAAGGCATAGAAGCTGGAGGATCGGTGTCTCCCGACCGTGATAGGGAGGCCAGGATCGAGGCTCCCAATCCACATATATTTAAAGACGTCTGTGACGCTCAAGAGGTGGAAAACTTCTTGTGGCACTTGGTGAATTAGTTTAAGTGTCGTAGGGTGAAGAGTGACGAGAACAAGATCAACATTGTTGTGTTATATTTTTCAGAGATGGCCATGCTTTGGTGGAGGCGCAAGGAGGCTGAGATAAGGAAGGGGACGTCCACCATCAACACGTGGGAGCAATTTCGCGAGGAGTTCAAGAAAGCCTTCTTTCCTAACAACACCATCTATTAGGAGAAGCGCAAGTTTAGGGAGCTGAAGCAAACGAGCAGCATATGCGCATATGTGCAGGAGTTCACCAGCCTCACACTTCAAATTCCTAACCTCACGGATGACGATATGTTGTTCCACTTCATGGATGGGCTGTAAAATTTGGCCAGGACGGAGTTGGAATGCCGACAGGTTAGGACTATCGATGAAGCCATCACGCAGGCCGAAGCCTTGACAGACTTCAGGTATGAGAAGCCCGACAGAACCGGAGGAGAGGAGATGAGAGGTAGTCATGACCATAGTGGGGGAGATCGTGGCAAAGTCAAGGAACAACTGGCCACATCCCAAGAAGCATGATACCTATAAGTCTGATGGCAAAAAGTCTGGATATCATGGCGACACAGAGAGAAAGGCAGATATTGCCAAAAAAGTAGTTTCTATATATGTGGTGGGTTGTATGGCTATGCAAGGTGCCCTGAACTGAAGAGCCTTGATGCTATCCTGCGAGAGCGGAAAGAGAAAGACGCACAGAAGCAAGGACAAGGCGCAGAGACGATGCAGTTGGGCTTGATAGGACTATGTTGAGCCATCACGAAGTAGCCAGAGAAGCCAAGAGGATACGGCATGCAGTATGTCGACTTCATGATTAATGGAAGACCCGTTTGTGCTATGGTTGACACGGGTGCAGAGGCCAATATCATGACCAAGACAGCAGCGGCAAGGTTGGGGCTGAGTTACAGTCCAAGTAACGCCCAACTCAGGACAGTCAAAGCACCACCAACTCCCATGTATGGAGTCGCCCATGGAGTAAGCATCACACTAGGCGAGTGGCAAGGTAAGACCAATTTCACTGTCGCTCCTTTAGACCTCGTTGACATAATTCTTGGACAAGAGTTATTCCAGCAACACCACACAGTGATCGATCCTTACCACAAACAAGTCTTGGTCATGGAGCAAGGAGGATTCTGCATGGTGCCCCTAGTTAAGGTACCAACGATGGAAGAGAGAGTTCGCCTAACGGCCATGCAGCTTGAGAAAAACCCTAAGAAGAAGGAGTCAATGTTTATAGCCACCATTGCAAGTTTAAAGGAAGATAATGGTGCAAAGAGGTCCCTGCAACCACGCATGAAGAAGGTTCCAAAAGAGAACAATGTCGTGATGACAAAGAAGCCGCCGAGGCGCTTGCCTCCTAGAAAGGAGGTAGACCATAAGACTGAGCTAGAAGGGATATGAAAGACATTGAAGGAGTTGCGTGAGGGCCTTGATCGAGTCAATGGACTATTGTCGTGCATGCACAAAACTCGGATGATGATGCAGCGGCAATGCGACGCGGTCGTCGCATCAATAGGTGGGAGAGAGTGTCACGTCCCACCACTTCATAGTTAAATTTTGCATCCGAATAGGGGTGTAAGAGTCTATAGTTATGGAGAGGTTTATAGAGAACTCTAGAAGCCCTTAGATATTTCAAGAAGGTTTTGGAAAGTCCTAGAATGTGTAAAGAATTCTAGAGAAGGGACCAATAGGGACTTGTAAAGTAATTTTAAATGCACTTTAGTCCTTAGGAAGTAGTATAAATAGAAGGGCCTCTCATTTGTAAATCAATCAACCAACCAAGCAAGTTGTAAAGCATTCGCCAAGTAATACAAAGCCTTCTTCAAAAAGCTCTGTTCTTCTTTCTAAGTCTTTCTTTGCATTCTCTTAGTGATCTCAGTCTTAAAGGCTTACTTGAGCTTACGAGATCTTGAAAGAATAGTGAGTAAGTTGTCAAGTGCCGCACGGAACATTAGTGAGAACTCTAAGTCCGTGACACTTGGCTCGCCTAAAATTACAAAATGCTCCCAAAATGAGACATTCACTTGGGCGATAGGGCAGATCCTTGGGCGATTCGCCAAGTGGGTTGGCGAGCCCTGACCTAGCTTACCTAAAGTTATAGTAGCTAGGTATAGGGGAGGCTGTCCACTAGGCGAGGAGAGCCCATTTGGCTAATCGCCAAGGCACATGGGCGATGCTACTGACCATCGCCGAATGGACCAAAGGCAAAAATTATTTTCCTTCATTTTTCTTAGGTAGTTTTGGTCCTGACCTTCTTCCTAGATGTTTACCTCCTTCATTGTATCTCTAGTTTAGTCTAAACATTACCGTAAAGTTACACTAATCCTCACGTTTAGCTCTAGGTTGACCTACCATTTTTCTGGGGTGTTACACTTTGTCCTTTGTGACACCCTATGTGGCCATGAAATTTGATATACTCTCTGAAGTGTTATTAGAGCCTTTTTTCAGTTTCTACCCTGGTTGGTGATTCTGTGATGGCTAAGAGGGTTTATTGAAGATGTCCCGTTTCCTTGTCCCGTAGAGTTCCTTTGGTGGATTTGGTAGAATTATACATGTTAGACTTTGATGTGATTTTGGGTATGGATTGGTTGCATGCATGTTATGCCTTTATTGATTATAGAACTTGGGTGGTTAGGTTTCAATTTCTGGATGAGCCTATCTTAGAGTGGAAAGGGGGGGATTCTACGCCTAGTGGTCAATTTATCTCTTGTCTTAAACCTAGGAAGATGATCTCTAAAGGATTTATTAACATCTTGTTAGGGTGAGGGTTCTGGATTTCGAAACCCTTTCTCTAGAGTAGGTTCTAGTAGTTAATGAGTTCCCAAAAATTTTTTTGATGATTTGCCCGGTATTCCTCCTGAGTGGGAAATAGATTTTGGTATTGACCTTCTTTCGGATACACAACCTATCTCTATTCCTCCTTATAGAATGGCTCTGACAGAGTTAAACAAGTTGAAAGAGGAACTAAAGGCTTTGTTAGACAAGGGTTTTATTCAATCGAGTATCTCTCCATGGGGTGATCCGGTGTTGTTTGTTAGAAAGAAGGATGGGTCACTTAGAATGTCCATCAATTATCGTCAATTGAATAAAGTGACCATTAAGAACAAGTATCCCCTTCCAAGAATTGATGACTTGTTTGACCAACTTCAAGTGGCTAGTTATTTCTCTAAGATTGATCTTCGTTCGGGTTATCACCAATTGAGGGTAAGAGGGGTTCATATTCCAAAGATGTCTTTCCGAACAAGATATGGTCCTTATGAGTTTCTAGTAATGTCCTTTGGTTTGACTAACGCTCCGGTGGTGTTTAAGGACTTAATAAATAGAGTATTTCGAAAATATCTTGACATGTTTGTGATCGTGTTTGTCGATGATATTTTGATCTATTCAAGGAGTGAGAATGAGCATGTCAACCATTTGAGAATTGTATTGCAAGTTCTTAAGGACCATCAACATTTCGCAAAGTTTAGCAAGTGTGAGTTTTGGTTAAGGTTCGTAGCTTTCCTTGGTCATATTGTGTCAAGCAAGGGTATTGAGGTAGATCCTAAGAAGACGGATGCGGCCAAGAGTTGGCCTAGACCTCTAACTCCTTCTGACATTAGAAGCTCTTTGGGTTTGGCCGGTTACTATAGGAGGTTTGTTGAGGAGTTTTCCTCCATTGCTTCTCCATTGATGGCTTTGACTCAAAAGAAGGATATGTTTGTGTGATCGAAAGCTTGTAAGAAAAGTTTGCAAGAGTTGAAAGATAGACTTATTTTCGCTCTGATGTTGACCTTATCGGAAGGTACAGATGGTTTTGTGGTGTATTGTGATGCCTCTAGAGTTGGGTTGGGATATGTGCTTATGCAAAATGGTAAGGTGATTGCCTATGCTTCGAGGAAACTTAATTTCCATAAGAAGAATTATCCTACCCATTACCTTGAGTTAGCGGCGGTTGTGTCTACCTTAAAGATATGGAGGCATTATCTATATGGGGTTCATGTTGATGTGTTTACCGATCACAAGAGTCTTAAATATGTGTTTAGTCAAAAGGACTTGAATCTTCGCCAAAGGAGGTGGTTAGAATTATTGAAGGACTATGACATGAGTGTCCTTTATCACCCCGGCAAAGCTAATGTGGTAGTGGATGCTCTTAGTAGATTGTCCATGGGTAGTGTGGCTCATGTAGAGGATGAAAAGAAAGATCTGGTTCTTGATGTGCATAGGTTGGCCCGGTTAGGTGTTCAACTAGTGGATTCCACGTGGTGTTATGGTCCATAGTGGTTTCGAATCGTCCTTTGTGATGGATGTAAAGTCTAAACAAGGCCTTGATCCTGTATTAGCTGAGTTGAAAGAGTTGGTACTCAAGAAGTCAGTTGAGGCTTTCTCCCAAGGGGGAGATGGGCTGCTTAGGTACCAAGGTCGATTATATGTTCCGGATGTTGATGGTTTGAGGGAGCAAATTTTAGATGAAGCTCATAGTTCTTGGTATTTTATTCATCCGAGAGCCACCAAGAAGTACTGTGATCTATGGGAAGTCTATTGGTGGAACGGAATGAAGAAAGATATTGCGAGATTTGTGGCCAAATGTCCAAATTGTCAACAAGTTAAGGTTGAGCACCGAAGGCCGAGAGGTTTAGCCCAAGATATAGATATCCCTACTTGGAAGTGGGAACGGATTAATATGGATTTTATTGTGGGTTTGCCTCGCACCCAAAGGCAACATGATGCTATTTGGGTCATTGTAGATAGGATGGAAAAATCAGCCCACTTTATTCCAGTCAAGGTTTCTTTTTCGGTGGAAGACTATGCCAAGTTATATATAAGAGAGATAGTGAAGTTGCATGGGGTTCCTTTATCTATTATTTCGGATCGGGGTCCTCAATTCACTTCATATTTTTGGAAGTCATTCCAAAAAGGGCTTGGTACTAAGGGTAAGCTTAGCATCGCTTTTCATCCCCAAACTGGTGGGCAAGCGGAGCATACCATTCAAACATTGGAATACATGTTAAGGGCATCTGTTATAGACTTCAAGGGTAATTGGGATGACCACTTTCCATTAATAGAGTTTGCCTACAATAATAGCTATCACTCAAGTATCGGTATGGCTCCCTTTGAAGACTTGTATGGTAGGAGATGTAGATCTCCGGTTGGTTGGTTTGAGGTTTGTGAAATTGCTCTAATTGGTCCCGAACTAGTTTATGAGGCCATTGAGAAAGTCCAACTCAATAGAGAGAGGTTGAGGACGACCCAAACTCAGCAAAAGTCTTATGCCGATGTTAGAAGATGGGATCTACAATTTGAGGCTCAAGATTGGGTCTATCTAAAAATCTCACCTATGAAAGGTGTAATGAGGTTTAGCAAGAAGGGAAAACTTAGTCCCCAGTATGTGGGCCCATACCCAATTTTGAAACATGTAAAGTTGCCTATGAGTTAGATTTGCCAAATGAGTTGGCTTCAGTTCATTCGGTATTTCATGTCTCCATGCTTAAAAAGTGTATTGGAGATCCGGCATCCATTATTCCCTTAGAAGGTTTAGCAGTTGATGAAAGTCTCTCATATGAAGAGGTTTCGGTAGAAATCCTAGACCGGCAAGTCAAGAGGTTGAGAAATAAGGAAATAGCTTTCGTGAAAGTGTTATGGAGAAATCATTTAGTTGAGGGTGCTACTTGGGAAGCCGAGGCCGATATGAAGTCTCGATATCCTCATCTCTTTCCTTCTACTCCTATTCAAGTTTGAGGTAAGTAATTTCTTTTGAGTTTTCTCGTTTTGGGAGTCATGTGTGGTATATGTGTTTTCCATGATTTCCTTATGTTATGCATGTTCTTCAGAAACTCATGTCTAGTAAGAAAATGAGTTTTCATGATATATGTGTTCCTCACGTTGTTGTGCCTTTAGTATGAGTTGCATATTTGACTTCATGAGATGTATTGATGAACATACTTTAATATGCTTTTGAGAGTAATTGCATATTGGCTCCATGGTGTTGTGTTGAGCATGCTTTTAGTTGGAGAAGGTAGTTCCTCCTATGAATATGAGAAACGTTAAGTTCTATGAATAATAGGCTGTTAGATGTAGTTCCTACTTCCTTGTGTTGCATTAATGATATTGAAATGGAGTTGATGTTTCATCCTTTAAATGGTGCATTATTTTGTTGTTGCATGCATGATAGGCTGCTAGTCTTGAGTCTTTACTTCTATAAGGTGTCTAGATCATCATTCGAGGATGAATGTTTCAAGGGGAAGATATTGTAACACCCGGAAATCTAGTAGGCTAAAACTAGAGCTAAACGTGAGGGTTAACGTCAAGAGAGAAGGTTAAGAGTCAAGGAAAATAGGCAAGGGCCAAGGCAAGGGGCCAAAGCTACCTATTTTTGCCAAAGCACTGCCCACCAAGACCACGAGGGTCTTCACGACCTATAGTGGACACCACGAGTCGTGGTTCTACTCATGGAGATGGAGGCAGTGGCCTCCTTAGGCTGCCTCAAAAATGGTCCCTCCACAAGATCAACTTCACGACTCGTGAGAATGGTCTTCAACCTTCCTTAGTGGAATGTCCATGGAGGGTGGCTTGTCCTAGCAACTGCCTCAAGGTCCACGAGAGGGACCACGGCTCGTGGCTTGCTTCACGGCTCGTGGAGCCCCTCATGAAGATGCCTTGGTCTTGTCAGGTAAAGGCAATTGTTGCCATGCCACTGCCTCAAGACCACAGATGGGACCACGGCCGTGGAGCCCCACGTGGTCCCTGGCAGCTCACTTAAAGTGAGGGGTATTTTGGGTAATTCCTTTTTAAGCCCTATCAAAGTGAAGTCATTTTGCATTATTTTTATACACCTATATAAGTCATATTAAGTCAAAATTCACCCATTCACCTCATTATTTCCAAAAACCCAAATCAAAATCCCAAAGTTCGTCTTCTACAAATATTCTCTCTCTAGAACTTCAAGGAAGAAGAAGAAAGTCGCAGGAGCTAGGGTTCAAGAAGCTAGGCTTTCTACCCAAATTCCTTAGATTCCATTGCTAAGGTATGGTAGCTCTTCATCCATGGATAGAATTCATCCATGGAGTCCCTCCAAACTCAATTTCAAAACTAGTGATTTCCCCAAAAGTTAGGGTTTGACTTCAATCTCATGGGTTCCTTTCAAAAACGTTTCTAATGATTGATTTATGGTATATTTTGTATGAATTGATGATTTCTCATGGTTTTTATGTTGAATTCCCCCAAGAACCCATGAAACCCCCAAATTACTCAATTATGATCTTGTGGTGTGGGTTTGTTGATTATAGAAGAATATTATGAGATTATGCTTGTAGTAATTTTGCTAATTGAATTATGTTATTATCCATGTATAAGGAAGTAATTCTAGATGTGTTGATGGAATATGATTTATGGTCCTTGAAGGGCAAAGAAAGAGAATTATGCATGATTTATGAGATTTACGTCTATGCTTTATGAACACTTTGAGAGTAAAGTGATTATGATTATGATCTTGTTGTGTGTTGTTGAAAGGTAATTCTCATTTACACACCTATGTATAAATATGATATGATGTGAAAGGTTATCTCATAATATGATGATTCTAAGGTTGAAAGGCTATTCTCACCTATTGAATCTATGAGCCATCTTATGAATTATGTTGGATTGAGTGTTAAGACATTCTTCCATAAATATGAACTTAAGTCAAGACTAATATGAACTCAATGGGAATTATGCTTAGCACCGAGTGGATATTGAATATGAGATGGAAGCTTTTACACTAGTTGAGTCCGGCTTTCCAAATGGCTTCCTTCTACGCTACTTGAGTTCGGTTTCCCAAAGTATGTATCTCATGAGGTGGAAACCTTCTACCACAGTCGAGTCTGGGTTTCAAGTAGCAATCTCCTTATTCCCTAAGCTATATGCCCCCATAGGTCTTTAGCTAGTGGGTCCACCTAAAAGCTAACAAACCATGGTCTTACCTTAGGTAAGTCGGACAACCCTTTTCAGTGTGGGTAACACCAGATTCCATGTTTATCTCACATGGTCTATGTCGGCTAAGGCTTATTCCCAGTATGATAAAATATGGACAAAAACAAGAATTATAAATTATGGTTACTCAAGAAGCTTTATGTAGCATGGGTGGGATTATGGGATTTTATTTATGCATTGTACAAGTATGCTTTGAGGGTCCTTATGGTATGGTTCCATTATGTTATGATGATCTATATGTTGAATATTCTTATGACTTTCGCTTTTACACTAATCTTTATGATGATCCTTAAACTTGGTAAAGTGCATGCTTTTCAACTAAAATGTCTTTTTTAGCATGTTTTCAAGGATTTTATGCATGGCTATCATACTTAGTGCATCTTTGTACTAACCCATATTTCTCTACATTTTCCACAAGTGTAGGGTCCGGTGTTTGAAGTGATCTTCATTTGGTTCAAGCTTGGATTCGACTATTCTCCTTACTTGTGGTGAGTCCTCATGGTTTGAGGATGGATGATATATTTGTAGTTCCTTTTTCTTGTGTTTGACTTTACAATTATGTTGTAAGGGCTCTGACCCTATTTGATTCAAGTATTGTAATAGATGGCTAATTGAGACAAGTCTAGACTTCCGCTTTCCTTTAAGAAAAATTTGGACTTGAAATGCGTTTTTACTCTTTATTGTTCTATGCTTATGTTATGATATGCTAAGGGGATTACATGGAGCCTTTAGGGATTTTGTGTGCCTTCTTACATCTAGGGGGTACCCTTGGGTCGTGACACTCATAACTCATGGAAAGGTGCCCTTGGACAACCAAACCAAGCTAGTTCTTTAGGGTAGCTCCTTATCTTTGACTCAATTAGGTGAGAAAACCTTTCAACCTAAGAATCCTTTCTTATGTGAGAAAACCTTTCACATCTTACTCTTATGTGTACATGAGAAAAACCTTTCAATAACACATCATGATCATCATCATCATTGGTACTTTACTCTCAAAGCACCCTTAAAACATTTGCATAGATTTCATAAAACAATGTATAAGTCCATAATTTACCTCTTCATGTCAAAGCCCACATTCAATCATAAATTCTTATAAAACATGGGTTAGATATGAATTTCATCATAACTTCATCTAAAACTAGAAATATATGCTTAATTTCATAAAACTCTTCCTTGGATATCAAAATCTCACATCACATGATTCATAACTTGAAAACATGGGAATTACATGGGTTCATAGGGAAAATCATCATAAAATTATCATGTATCATCAATTCATGCATAAGAGGTCATAATTCAATCAGTTAAATAAATAATGAAAGGAACCCATGATAATTGAAGAAACCCTAACTCAATTGGGGAATTCTACCATTTGAAATAGAGGAATTTGGAAAATCTATGGATGAAAGGAATCCATGGATGAAAACTATAATACCTTTACTCCAATTGCTAGCCTTCAATAGAGGAATTGAAACCTTAGCTTGAAACCCTAGGTTGAATCCTTTTTCTTCTTCAAATTTCTAGAGAGAGAAATATTTTGGAGAGGAAAATTGATCTTCTTTTGTGATTTTGGAAGAAAGAAGTGAATTGGCTAATTTGGGGGTTGAAAAAGCTTATATAGGGGTCTTAGTGAAGGGTAAAACGATGTAGTATAGGAATGAATTAATTAGGAAAAGACTTAGCTACCCCTGAAATTAGTATGAGCTGTCCACAGGCTTACCAACCACGGACCCAGTCGACGGACCGTCGTTTGACCTACGATCCATCCTTGTGGACCGTGGATGGTAATCAGAGAGTTTTGGCCAATCTACGGATCCCTGGACCACTGACCATGGACCCACCTATGGTCCATAGGTCCAGTCATGGTTCTACCCTGGGTAATTTCTGAGGGACCAATCCACAAACCTACCCACGGTCCATGGCCCACACCACAGGCCATGGTTAGCCCTCTTGAATGGCACCTGGGAGTTCTAAATTTTTTCTCGGCTTTCCTCTTTCGAATCTGGGGTGTTATAGCTTACAATAATAGTATAAAGTAATATGAAACATTTAAATAATACTAATTAACATAACAACATGAGTAATGAAATAAAATAAAGTAACCACTAGGAACATAACCGGTAACAACAAAAAAAAATATAGAAATAAATAAAATTTTATATTGCCTAACTTTATAGTCAAAATGATGCTAACATAATAAATTAAATAAAGTTGAATAAAAATAGACAAAGCCAAATTATGATTAAATCCAGCCAAATAAAGTTCAAACATTATAGATATAGATCCAGAAGGAAAAGTATTAACAAGTAATTTGGAGTTTAGCGACTCCCAATATAGAAGAGAGGACGGGATAATGATTTTTCAATGGAAATTATTAGCAGAAAATGAAAATTGACTAAACAATATCTAACAAAGAATAAAAAATTTAATGATATATGAAGGATTTCAAACCTATGAGAAACAATAAGGCTTTTGGGTTTTGTTGCTTTGCTATGAGCTCGTTGCACACTGTTAATGGCTACTTTGCTAAGTAGTCGAGCTCCGGTTGGTTTATGTCATTGTTGGAGTCCATGGCTGCTTTTGGTTGTTGTTTTGTGGCTACGGAGGACTATTAGCATTGGCAGCGAGCAAGTAATCAGGGGTAGAGATTGTTTGGCTTGGTAGTGAGATTTGGTGGGTCTCGTGGCGGTTTTTTTATGTTGGTCTGGGTGGAGAAAGGAGTAGGAAGTGGATGAGCAGTGGTGCCAGGTTGAAGTTCGACTCACTAGAGCTTGTCGCAACTAGATGCTCATGTAGGGGTTTCTGGTTCGCATGAATTTTCTGGTTGTTTGTCAGCCAGATCTCCGATGTGGAAAAGATAGGCGAGTAAGGTGGTTTGTGGTTTTGGTTTACTTCGTTTTGGTGGCTATTTGGTTGTTATTTGGTATCACTGGTAGCTCGTGGGTGAAGCAATGGTGGTCGGAGGTCATGGTTTTGGTGGTGTGGCAGAGTGAGTTGCTGGTCAGAAACTGAAAATGAAAACAAATGGGGGTTTTGGGTCGGTGGTATGGAGCTGATTTCTTCTTAGTTGTTTGTGGTTTTAGGTTGCTTGGTTATCAGAAAAGGAAGTAACAAAGAGGAAGTTCGGCTAGTAGGGTTTGTTTGGTGGTGACTGGTCAGAGCTCCAATGAATTTATCGCCAGAGAAAGATGATGAACAGTAAAAGAATAAAGTAAAAAATCTGAAAATTGAACCCTAAATTCTAAAATTTATTCCACCACCACTAATTTAATGACAAATAAATTGTTTAAATAGAAAATTGAAACCGCGTTAGTACAATACCATTACCCTAAAATTGTTGGCCAAAAAGCACTAGCTAATAAAATATCTGTGTATGTAAATCTTATTTGTATTTAACTGTATCTCTAGATTGCACTAACAACACAAAAAAAGTAATATCAACAAAAGTAACATATGATATGAATATTAATAGATGTAATAAATAAAAGGGAAAAGGGTCAAATATGCCCCTAAACTATTCAAAAATGTCTAGATATACCCCAGTTTGAGGTTTGGCTCGCTCATGCCCTCGCCGTTCAACTTTTCGCATAGATGTCCTTTAAGGCATTAGTTGATATGCTTGAAATATCCAGCTCATTTTCCATTTCTTTAAATGACAAATGGAATATCCACGTCCTTTTTAAATTACCACATGGCATTTATATTAAAAAGGCTAGGGGTCAAATATGCCCCTAAACTATTCAAAGCTCATTCAAAACACCTATCCGACCCGTAAATCAATCCCTTTTTTAAATAACCTATATGACTCGTATATCAACCCCTTTAACCCATTCGTATATCATATTCCTTCTTCATTATCATTAAAATCGAGATGCTAGGGTTCATGAGAGTCGTCATTACCCCCATCGATTTCATTTCAAGAAGCCCACCTGACAATAGGAAGAGTGTTCTAGTCATTTTCCACCATTAGAGTTTTAAAAAAATGAGTCAGGACTCAAGTGTTTCAAGTCGATCGACAATGAAATGTCAATGTGGTATTGTAACGAGGATTTTCACGGCTTTCACTCCAGCTAATGTTGGAAGACGCTTTTATGAATGTTCTAAGCCTAATGTATATTTATCATACAATATCATTAATTTTCATATTTTTGACCATTATTAATTTCAAGTTCATAATTGTGCAGGGTTATAAATATGATTATTGAAAATGAGTTGATGATCCTCTCCATCCTAGATTTGCGAATCTCATCCCCATTATAAAGAAGGAAAATGATAATCTTCATCGTGAAAAGTAAGCTTTTGAGACGAGGATGGTTGATCTTGAAAAGTATGTGGCATCTAATATTAAAGAAAATTGTGAACGTCTAGATGAAATTATTGTTTCCAAGAATGAGGAGGTTGTTGTCGATAATGAAGAGGTTGTTGTCGATAAGTCTAAGAAAAATGTTTATAAAATGTGGATTGTGATAGCTATGTTGTGGTGTTGTTTTGCATCATTCGTCACATTTTGGATGATGAAATAGGAATTTCTAACCTTTTGTCATGTGTATTTTGTAACCTTTAACTTAGAAAACGTTAAATATGTGTGATGTGGTTCATGACTTTTGAATTCTAGTAGATATTTTGGTTTATATGATCTACTATTTTCAATATAGCAACAATTGTAATGTTGTATCGAACATATTTGATAATTCAATTTTAATTGGATAACTTTGTTGGTACAACGTTTGTACTACTTTGTTGCCTCATCAAATTAAAGTCAAAATAATAGGCACAAAATTGGAACTCAAGCCACCAGATTACTTAAGAGGCATCGCACATATTACTTAAGAGGCATAACACATATTACATAGATAATTTGAAAATATCAATAATACTGCAATGGTGTCATAAATCCACAATGACAAATAAGATAAACACAACCAAAAGAAGACGTCATTAATGCCATTCTACAAAGGCATACAAAAGTTTCACCTAACTTAATCCTTATGAACTAGCCCCAAAAAATTAAAATCAGCTATATTGTTAGTCAACCAACTGTGGTTAACCATGAGAATTAACACAAAAATTAGCATAGAAAATAAATTACGATGAATCATCATCGGGTACAGGTTGTCCTCTCCCCTTAACCCCCATCATCTTGATTCTCTTCTTTTTTGCCTCCATATGCACATGTCCAGCAGAGACAATTTCTTTGCCCTTCCATGTTTTTTTATCAGAGAATAAGAAAGATTAGTTAGCACTGAGGCACCAGTGTGATCTCCAGCAAATTGATTTTTTCTTGTACCAGTTGGAACAATTCTTATCTTCAACTTCTTAGCCCTTAAATCAGATTCACAAATCATCATTGATCTTAGTGGTGGGTCTTCTTCATTTTCAAAATGAGGACCATATGGTTCAAACTCTTGTGTTGCAGCTTGTGAACGAAAAGTAGACTCTTGTGTACCAGCCTCAGTTGCATATTCACTGTTAAACATTGGTCTTTTTCCTTTCCTTGAATTTGCATTATTTTCAGTACTCTTTTTCTATAAAAAAATTTCATCATTAAGCATATTGTTAATTAGCTTACAATAAAAATAAATTGGAATTTGAGTACCCTTTCTGGACTGAGACCATTCACCTTTTCTTTTTCTTGCTTCATCTAGTTCTCTATTCCTCTTCATTTTAGGTCTACCCACTTGTTTCACAACATCAGTAGGCAACATTGCACTTGAAGGATCAACCTTCCAGAACTTCTGACCTCTTACAAGCTGCATCTTATTTTTTATAGGTTATCATGTGATCCTCCTTACTGTACCACCAATGTATTTCAGTTATGGGATCTACTTTTTTATGTTTCAATGCTTTGATGGCATGAGGGCAGGGAATACCTAATAAATCCCAAATTCTGCAAGTGCATTATTTTTTCTCTAGATTGATAGTGTGTCTATCTTCTCCATCAGAACTTCATAACCCCAATCTCCATTGAATTTCATCTTACAACGATGTGTTATGGCCCTGAAGTAAATGTACAACTTCATGCATTCTGGATTGAACCCAAGTCCTCAACTTTTCTTCATTTTTCCCTAGCAATCTCATCACTTGTACTCTTATGTCTTCTAATATCTTGATTATTGGCTTTGCTCAAGCCTCAAGAATCCATGCATTGAATGACTCAGTGAAGTTGTTATTAACCATCATGTTCTTACACTAAGTATCAAAATAAGCTCTACACCATGCCTTTAGTGGATACTTCACCAAATCCCTTGCACCATCTTTTGATAATTTCCCCAACTTATTCAACTGGTCCTTGAACTCTTCATCATATGAACTTTAAGCACACCACCACATAAGCTTCCTCATTTGACCACTCCACCATTTTTTGCACCAGTTACTCTCAAATGTCTCACATGTTGAGCTTCAAGCAACATTGTTAAATGTCAACAACATTTAACAATCCCAGTAAAAGTGAAATAAAACAAATGAGAACATGAAATGAAAATATGAGAATCTGATAGTTCAAAACAGAAAGTAAATATTGAGAATCATACTTTTTGCAGCTTGTTTTTTTGTCCACTATTGCCCATGATAGTGGATAGAAACTGTTTATAGAATCTTGTCCTAGTGCAATCAAAAACATACCCTTACATATACCTTTCAAGAATGTACCATCAAGTCCAATTAACGGCCTCAAACCAGATTTCCAGCCTTTTTTAGAGCATCAGAACACATGTACATCCTCAAAAAATTTTCTTTTTCCTTCAGCTAGGGCATCCTTAGAGATATTTATCAAAACATTACTTTCGAAATTTGATTGCTAAATCTCTTGTGCATAGGCCTCAAGCTAACAATTGTTTAACCCGAGAAAGCTCTAGCTTGGAAGTAAACTCATCACATATATTTTTATGACTCAATAATTCAGAGTCAAAATTAAGCCAAGAGTGCACGAATTTCTTAGTGTAAACCAACTGAGGTGCAATGACCCAATTTCCCCCGTAGTTGAACACAATTTCAACTTCATCAAACATCCTTAAAAAATACTTGAAAGAAACAATAATATCAGAGGGACCACATCAAACCAAACACATTAAAGCTACAAAAATGTAATAAACTAAACCCTGAAAGACAAACATCATCTCGAGACCACCAAAAGACAAACAAAACAAAGCTTATAAAGGCATATAAGGACATCCTTTTACATTAAACAATAGATTTCATGTGATTTTGGTATACACAAATTAAATAGAACAGATGCCTCAATAGGTCGGCTTTATTTAGATAACCCTAACCTAACCGGAAAATATAACAAAATTGAATATATGAGAATAAACTAGTACCTTGAGGAAAACAAAGCTTAATTAATTTACTGAATATAGAAGACTCACCTTCAAGTTGTAAATCTTCGCAGAACCCTAGCATTGGAAGCTTCTTTTGATGGAAATGGAGAGGTTTACAACAAATTAGGGATTTGATAATGGGTTAAAAGAGATGGGTTTTGGGTCGGATATGATATACGAATGAGTTAAAGGGGTTGATTTACAGATCGGATAGGTTATTTAAAAAAGGGGTTGATTACGAATCGGATAGGTATTTTAAAAGACCTTCGAATAGTTTAGAGGCATATTTGACCTCTTTCCCTTTTTAATATAAATGTCATGTGCTAATTTAAAAAGGATGTGGAAATTCCATTTGTCATTTAAAGAAATGGAAAATGAGTTGGATATTTCCAGCAAACCAACTATTGCCTATAATGACATATCTATGCGAAAAGTTGGACAGCGAGGGCACGAGTGAGCCAAACTTCAAACGGAGGGTATATCTAAACATTTTTGAATAGTTTAGGGGTATATTTGACCCTTTTCGCCAAACAAAATGAATTTGAATGAAAAAAATGAACGACATGTAAAAAATGCAAATTAGCAAAAAATAATGGTTTAATCAAAGTCATGATATTCAAAATATATTCAATAAATTGTGCCAAAAAATAATGTAATTATAATTAACTCATAAAAAATCTTGAAATTTTGAAAAATAAGAATAAATATCTATAAATTTTTATAATTATAAAAAATGTATTTTGAACTATTGAATAAATAAAACGTAAAAGTTATGAATTTTGAAAATGTTAGGCCAAAATTGGGTGTCAACAATGTGATCCCACTTCCACTCTGAAAATGGTAATCTATGAAGTTCACCACCAGGTCTCAAGTGTGAGGCCTTCACCTGCTGGCAACAACATGACACATAGTCTGCAATATCTCTCGGCATACCGCTCCACCAATAATGTTACCTCAAATCAGGAGACATCTTTATGGTGCTTAGATGGATAAAGTATCGAGAATTATGGGCGTCACGAAGTATGAGTTGGATCAAATCCTCAACTCTCAAAACAAATGTGGACTGCAAACCTCAAAACCCCATATGAATCTAAGGTAACCTGACCGACATCACCCTCTAACACTCGATCTTTAAGTGCCACCAAAACCTCATCCTCAAACTGACAACCAGAGATCTGATCAAGCAAGGAAGACTGAACTCCCACATAGGCTAAGACACATGTAGAATTTGGAATATCCAATCGAATCAATTGTTTAGCTAAGGACTAAATGTCCAAAGCTAAAGGTTGCTCCACAGTAGAATAGAAGGCTAGAGTACACATACTTACTGCCTTCAACTCAAGGGGTCAGCTTCTACATTTGTCTTGCCCGGATGATAAAAAATAGAGAGGTCATAGTCTTTCAGAGGCTCAATCCAATGACGTTGCCTCAAATTAAGGTCCCTCTGGTTCATATGGCACTAAAGACTCCTGTGATCAGTGTAGATCTCACGTTAAACTCCATACAGGTAGGTCCACCAGATCTAACACAAAAAAAACTACCGCCACCAACTCTAAGTCATGAGTGGAATAGTTGTGCTCATTCAAATTTAGTTGCATCAATGCATAAGCAATAACCCGACTACGCTACATCCATACACAACCCAAACCAACAAAGATGCGTCATAATATATTGTGAAACCCTCGCCCTAAACTGGAAGAGTCAATATGAGAGGAGTAGTTAGCAACTCATTGAGCTTCCGAAATCTCAACTCACACTACCTTTTAAAGGAACATCAAGGTGAGTCATTTAGGTCCGAGGTATTATAATAGTGGAGAATCCCTCCACAAACCGTCTGTAGTATCTCCCTAATCTGACAAAACTCTGAATCTTAGTAACTGAAGGGGGCCTAGCTCAATCACAAATAGCCTCAATCTTTTCCAGATCTACCATGATGCCATCTTTAGACATAGCGTGCCCTAAGAATGCTACAGATTCAATCAAAAACTTGCACTTTGAGAACTTGGCATAAAGCCATTGATCTCTCAAAGTCCGGAGCACAATCCTCAAATGCTGCTCATGATCACTACTGCTCCATGAGTATACTAGAATGTTATCTATGAACATAATGACGAACCGATCAAGATACGGCCTGAACAACTGCATCATCAAGTCCATGAAGGCAACAAGAGCATTAGTCAACCCAAAAGACATAACCAAGAATCGTAGTGACCATATTGAGTCTTAAATGCGGTCTTAGGGATTTTTCCTGCCCTAATCCTCAGCTGATTGTAACCGGACCTCAGATCAATCTTTGAAAATACTACAACACCCTAAAGCTGATCAAATAGATCACCAATCCCAGGCATGAGGTGACGGTTCTTCATTGTCAACTCAATACACATGCACATTGTACTGCCCATCTTCTTCGAAAAGAGAATAGGAGTGCCTCAAGGCGTTACACTAGGCTTGATCAAGCCCTTATCCAAGAGAACCTGAAGTTGAATATTAAGCTCTGTAGGAGCCATCCAAAATGGAAGAATAGAAATAGGTCAAGTACCCAGCTCAACACAATAGGGAAATCAATATCACGCTCTGGGGTAGGTCAGGTAGGTCGATAGGAAAAACATCCACAAAGTCACGGAAAATTGGAACGAACTCAACTAAAGAGACCTCCCTACTCACATCATGCACGTTTGCCAATGAAGATAAACACTCGCTAGCCACTGGCCTCCGAGCTCGAATAAATGAGATAACTCCAACCGATGTTCTACTAAAAGAGCCCTACCACAACACTGGGGAATACCAGGCATGGCTAAGGAAATAATCTTGGAGAAGTAATCTAAGACAGCAAATAAAGGTATAACCGGTCCATGCCCATAAGGTTAGCCCAGGTGTCACGCCCCTGGATAGTAACTAAGCAAGATCAAAACACCTGATCCACTACTAAAGACTCACCCACGGGGGTCAACACATGCAATTTCCTTGCCATACACTCAAAACTCAAACCCAAATGAGAAGCATAATAAATAGACACATAAGAATAGATGTTGACACTCAATTTTGACCTAACATTTTCAAAATTCGTAACTTTTAAGTTTTAATTATTCAAAAGTTCAAAATATATATATATATTTTAGAATTTTAAATAATTTTATCGATATTTATCCTTATTTGTCAAAATTTCAGAATTTTTTATCAGTTAATTTTAATTACATTATTTTTTGTCACATCTGATTGACTACGTTCAAATATTTATTCATTTTGATTAAATCATTATTTCTGTTAAATTACATTTTTTTTTACATGTCATTGGTTACGTTCATTATATTTTTAAATATTTATTTTATTCGTTACATTTGTTAATATTCATTTTGATATTTTGCACAATCTAGAAATTCATTCAAATATAAATAAGATTTTATAAACAGATATTTTATTAACTAGTGGTGTTAGCCAGGTTTTAAGATTATGATATTGTACTATAGGTCATTGAGTTAGTAGTGATGGATAAGATTTAGGGGTAATTTCAAATTTTTTAGGCTTTAAGAAATTATTTAGAGTTCATATTTTTCCAGCCACCATCCTCGTCAGAGCTTTTTCCGGTGAACCTAAAACCCCCACCTGAAAAAGCAGAATCCCACTCAAAACCATCAGATCTTTCTCAAGTTTCACCACTGGAGCACACACCTCTCTTCCTCACTGTTCTTCCTTACCAAACCCACCTCCGATCGCCACCAAAATGCCATCGGAAAACATCGGCATCAACCAACCAAATGACCACTGAAACTGAACAGCCACCACCACTCAAAACCCCAAATAATTAGAAACGCCAACCACCACCTCTCCACTTACCCTTCACCTTCTCCAAACGAGCTCAGCCAAACCAATGACCAAACACCACCACTGTCTCCGACCACAACAACGAGAACCACACAAAACTCGACCCAAAACCACCACAAACCCCGACTGAGTAGTTTCAAAACCTCAAAAACCCCGAGGAACAACAACCCATGCTGCTCTTTCCTTTTCTCCATGGTCTCCGAAAAGTTCAAAGCTCCAATCAAGGCTTTGACGAACAGCCACCAAACGCACCGAAACCCCAAACCCATGACAAGCTCCAAGGTCTCAGATTACTACGATGCTTCTTTACTCTTCTTTAGGGAACTGGAAGATTCATCAAAAATGGTCAAGTTTCTTTTCTTCTCCAATTTTTATTATGTTGCTCTGTTTTGCTCATTGAAAATTATTTTTGATTTTTTTGCTCTTCTTTGTTTTGGTTGTTACTGTGGATCACTTCTATTGAATATTGTATTTTTCTAATATATATATATATATATATATATATATATATATAAAACACTTAGATATTAAAAATATAATAATAATATAAATATAATACGATTTATATATACTTGGATACCAAAATATAATAATAAAAGTGGTGAAAGTGGAACAGTGCAATAGAATATATAAAGAGTATATAAAGAGTTGTTTCAAATATATTGTAAATCCTACTCAGTACTCTCTCTCTCTCTCTCATCTTAATTAAATCATGTGTTTTTACGATGAAATTCCCTAATTTCCCCATTTTTACCCATTTTTTCATTTTTTTTTTAGCTTACCCCGTTCATCTCTTCTTCTTAACCTGTGGTCTTAACAACTTCATCTTTAACCACACCCCGGACATAAAAACTGGCAACAAATTCGTCCTTTCATCTAGCGGACTATAAACCCAAGAATCCTAGAAATTTACAGGTTAATCCATAGTCGTTATTAAGAAGTTAAGGAGCTAACCATATACTTAGGGTAATTTTTTAGCACATGTACAAAAATTTACATAAAATTAACAACTTTAGAAAAATAAAATATTAAGCTAACATAAAAAGATAATATATTTTTGGGGGGAAATTTCAGGAAATAAGCATCATAAAACTTACATGATTAACAGAGAGAGGTTTCCCTTTTGGGAACCCCGAAGGACTTTGAAGAACTTGAAAATAAACTAAGACTCAAACACACTTATTATTATTTCACAAACTTTAATATACAAAAGAGGATTTTTGGTACATGGGGTAGTATGTAGGGAGGAAAGGATGTTGGAAAATTTTCTTACGTTTTCAACTTTCCCACTCTCTGGTTTTTCTCACTCTGTCTCTACTAATCCTTTACACACGCTTTTATAGGCAAAAATTTAAAGGACCCCTACTGACTACTTCTACGTGGCCTCTTTTTTAATGGTCGACAACTTGATAAGATTCTTTTAATAATGCTAGTCGGGTACTCATTGGGCCCCATCGTCACATGCATTATTAAATTCATCTTTTGACTAATATTACAGACTCAATTATTGAAAGGACGCATGTTATGTCAACAGTTTTTCCCTCTTTTGGAGGGTAGTGATAAAGTGACAACACACTTATTTTTACAAGACCCATAGTGGGCATCCTCACCTACTACTTTAATTAACATCCACACCTACTACTTTATAACTTTTAGCACGTTTCTCCTTTGCTTTCCATTGTCTTCTTTGACTTTTTTCATTCAATTTGCTTGCCCATATCTCCTTGTCTAGCCATTTGTGTCATTTGTCTTCTTATGGCATGTGTTTTCTTGTGAATTTCCATGTGAATTGACATCCTATCTTTACTACTTGGTATCTTTGTTTTATTATAGTCTTTAGCTTCTCCATTGTCTTTCCCATGAAGTTCTTTAAAAATTGGTTAAGTGTCTAAGAAATATAAAATGGTTAAGTGTCTAGATTGTGTAATGCAATAGTATCAAAACTTATGCCTGAGTCATCATCTTCATAAGGGTCTTGTGAGTCTTGAATATTATTTATCTGTTCCTAGTCTGATAATGAAGGACTGTGAATATTGTCTTCTGAACCATTACTTGGACTAGGAATGTCTTTAATAATATGTTTGTCTTGGCTTTTGTCTTGAAAAAATTTTTCTAACGTTTGTTGAATTATTTTTTCTAGCTTTTCATTTTTTTCTTTTGTAATGAATCTTTCTGGAAATATTTAGGTAATCTCCTTCGTGAGGAAGAAGACTCCTCTTCTTCACTTTTTGGCAAAGTGACAGCCATTAACGGATTTGATAAGTCTTTACCGGTCATCGTTTGAACTGGACTAGCTGTATCGTGCTCCGATACAGTGGAGTTCTTAGCATTCAGAGAGGAATGCACACCCGTCTCATCCATTTTTACAAGAGATAGAGAACTCATGTCTTCTTTCTCTGTAGTATTGTTTGTTCTTGGCTGAGTAGTACTTTCTGCTCTTTGATAGTATTTGCTCTGAAATGTCTCGAGTTGTCTTACTAGCCTCATATTTTCTTGAATAAGGATTTCATTTTTAGCATTGAGTCTGTTGAAACCCTCAGTCATAGTAGAACAATGATCACAAAATATTATTTTGTCTGAATCTTTTTGGATATTGTATTGAGGTATTTGGTTTGGGCTTTGTCTAAGAGATGGTGAAATATAGTAATTAGGCCCAAGTATTCCTCTTGCATAGTCTAAAGCTTCAGTAAAATTATTAAAACCTTTAAAAAGCGGATTTTTTATCCCATTTATAGAATCTACTACTTCTATCTAAGTTTGAAAAACATCTTTAGTCTTACCATGTATAACCACATAGTATTTAAATTTATTATCTTTATTTTTGTCTGAAAAATATTGACATAAAACATTTGAAGCTGCTATAAAATATTTAGTGTCTTGCTTATTATATGTTATCCATAAGTTATCTACCAAACATTGTTGAGCTTTTTCTAAATTACAGTCTGGAATTACTCTAAATGATAAATTACACTTATGATATGAAATTAAATTATACTTACCAAAATAAATTCTCTCCATTAAGTTGTCTGTTGTACTTAATGGTCTGAAATTTTGTCTTCCTAATAAAGTCTGAGCATAAGTATCTGGCTGAGCGATGCCCTTGCCTTTGTCTGCTGGCTGTTGGCCAGTTGGTCTCATGCTTGGTCTCATACTGTAATAAGAACTAGTCAGTTTTTAATTGTAGTCTACTTAATTTATCTGCTAAATCATTATATTTTCCTTTAACGTATTCAAAAATAATATTATTATATATAGATATTATATCTATGAAGTTTAACTATCTTCTTTTACTGCTAGCTTTACTATTTATTTTTTCGTGAAATTTTACTATTGCTTCACAGTCTATTCTAACTAATACCTCCTGTTTGTTTAAAATGTATAATTTAAAACTATTCAGTCCATATATTACTGCTAGTACTTCTGCATCTATACTACTCATATTACCTTTTTCTTTGTATTGTCCACTTTGGTACACATATTTTTTCTTCATTTTTTGGACTATATTTATTAGGTCTAGATTTTAAGATAGCTCCCCATCCTAATTTACTACCATCTATTTGGACTATTAAATAATCTGACTCTAGGGGTATTTGTAAGTCTGGTATGTTTTTAACTTTATCCTTAATTTGTTGAACTAATTTAATATCTTCGATGTTAAAGTGTTTTTGTCATTTACTACCTGTCTTTGCATATAATGGACCTGCTATTTTTCCCAAGTCTTGAATAAAATTTCTAGCATAATTTACTAATCCTAAAAAATTTTGTAAATCTTTTGTATTATCTAGCTTATCAGGCATATCTAATACCTTTTTAGTTATATGTGGTTGTAACTTTATTTTTCCTTCTCCTAATGTTACTCCTAGGAAGTTTACATGTGTTTTACATAATTCCATTTTCTTTTTACTAATTATTATTTCATATTTTACAAATAGTCTAAACACTGTCTGTAAATGTCCTAAATGTTCGTACATGTCTTTACTAAATACTAGAATGTCATCTACGTATACTAATACAAAATTTTTATATTCTCTAAACATGTCATCCATTTTTCTTTGGAAGATGGGCGGAGCTGTTTTTAAACCAAAAGGCATGGCTAACCACTCAAAATGTCCTTCAGGACAAGTGAAAGTTGTCCATTCTATGCTTTTCGGGTGCATTTTTACCTGCCAGTATCCTAATTTACAATCGAATTTACTAAATATCTTTTTACCTTGTATTCTATTAATTAACTCATTTTTATCGGATAATTTATATGCATCTGTTCTAGTATTATCATTTAACCTTTTGTAATTTATTACCATATGAGCTTTTCCTCGTATTTGTTCACTGTGATTTCTAACCATAAAAGTTGATGATCTATGTCTAGATGTAGATCTTCTTATTACTTCTAATTTTAATAATTCTTTAATCTGTTTACCGAATTCTTCGGTGTCTTCATTATTTGCTTCTATAGTTCCTGTCTTTATTGTATATTCCGGGTTTATTATATCTAATTTACACATAATTTTATTAATTTCTCAATGTATTAAAGGCTTTTCTCCTATTATTTTCATTTCATCTAATATTGCTATTATATTTTCTAAGTCTTTAGGATGTTTTATTGTTTCTATAGTATTTATTCCCTTTTGAAAATTGTAAAATTCTGTTTCTATATTTATTAAAGTATAATCTTTTTCTATGTCTTCTATGTATGTATTTTCTATATTTTCTTTTTGTTCTTCTTCATATAGATTTTTTAAAGAACAACTACCATTATTGCCACAATCGTCACAACATGGAGTTGCAGCTTTATATATTATTTTATTATCCTTATTATTAGGCAATTCTTTGGTAGGAATTTTATTAATTTGTACTAGAGTATATGTTGTATTTCTAAATAACATTATTCCATCTCTAGAAAATAAACAACTTCCATTATTTTGTATAAGGAATTGTAAGCCTAATACTAAATCAGTTTTAATATTTAAATCTCTTACTAAAATTTTATACATACTATACGTTGGTTTGTAGAACTTGTTACATGTATTAATAAAGTTTATTTGTGCTTTTTCTATATATTTATCATAAATGTTGTATGTTCCATCCATTTGTATAGCTATTATTGGTTCTTTTAAAGTCTTTAGTGTTGGTAGTATATGTTGAGGTATTATTTTCTTATTAAGAAGACAGCTAGTACAACCTGTATCTACTAATGCTAAAGTTTCTATTTCTATATCTTTTATTTTTATTCTTACTAATATTTTTGTTGTTCCGAAATTTTTATCTTCATTGCATATAAAACTAGTATTATTTTCTTCAATATTCATTAATTCACTTTCTATTTGATCTAAATGTATTATACCTTGTGATTGTATATTGTCTATATCTATTTTTTGTTTTCCTTTTTCTATTGTAGTTAGTCTTTGTTCTAAGTCATTCATTCTAGTTTCTAAGGTTATTAGTCTTAGATTAGTAGCATGGTCTTTTGTTTGAACTTGTTCTTGTTTTTTGGCTACTTGTTGTTTTTATTTTCTATACAACTTATGCATGCTTCTATATAACAATTTTTACATTTAGCTCTATTTATTTTACTAGGATACCATTTACATATACTACATTGATTGCTATCTATTCCTTTTTGTCTTTCAAATTCATGATTACAATCTTGATATATGTTCATCATTGTATAATTTAAATCTTCTTCTTTTAGTTCTAATTTTTCTAATCCTATTTCATTAATTAAATTATCATCCTTTGAATCAGACGTGTCTAATTGAATGTCTCTTTCCTCTGCAGCCTCTATACTTACCACAGAATATACTTTCTGTGTTTAACATATATTCATCTACATTTAATAAGGTTTCTTGAAAGTCTTCTATTAATTGAGAATTTCTAGTTTTCATGTTATTCCTTTTTGGGCATGTATTTGCTAAGTGTTCTATACTTCCACAAGTATAACATTCTAATTTATTTTTATAATTCCTATCATTTATATATTTTCTAACATGTCTATCTCTATTTAAATATGGCTTTCTAGCGGATGATTTTCTTAAGAAGTATTTTATGTATCTATATGGCCTTCGGCTATGGTCTAGTCTTCTCTTATATTTTCTTAGTTTACTAGGTTCTTTATCATAACTTTGGGTAGTATATATCATTGTTTTACAAAAATTCATTTCGTTTTGTTTTAATTGTTTTTGTACCATCTTTCTTCTATTTCTCTTCCTAATGCTCCTGGCAACTTATTAAATAACTTTTTTCCTAATTCTTCATTAAATGTATTTCCACTAATAGTACAATAGTAAAAATAGTCTTTAAGAAAATTCTTTATATGTATCCAATTAGATATATTTAACTGTTCTAATTTTATTAGAGCATTTCTTTGTAATGCCACTAATCCACTATTTGGGTCTTCTCCTGTTAATAACACATGTATTTTATTAGTAAAATTATATGGGTTTGGTCCTATTTCTATTAGTGCTTGAAATTCTTGTGGAAAAGTTTGTTTATAAGATTCCCATACTGCTTTACAAGATTCTCCTAAAAATGTCTCTAAATATCTATACATAGTCTCAACATCAGTTTCTTGATAATTTTTAATGAAATCTGCTACCACTATTCCTTTCCATAAGTCTATTACCATATTTCACATTTGTGGATCATGTGCTGCTATGTTTAATATTTTTCCTTTATTTCCTCCTTCTTGTAGTCTAATAGGTTCTTCTATAGGCATTCTTTTCCCTGCTGGTCTAATATTATCTTTTATTTCTTGATCATGTCTAACCCATGGTTTTCTAGGCAAATTACCTGTACTATAGTTAATATTTGGAGCTGTTGTTGTTCTTTGGAACGGACTTTCACTGTGCGAGCTTGTTGCTTCTTCCATTAATTCTTTGTAACTAGTTATGGATAAGGTTTCTTGTTCTTCATTTTCTTTATTTATGTCTTCTAATTCGCTTGTTCTATATGCTAAATTATCATTTCTTTCCTGACATAATCTAAAATGTTCTATAGTTTCCATTATGTCCATTTTACCTTTTTTACATCATCTACATTTAAAAATTGTATTGTTATTATCTTGGTATTGTCTTTTTGCTTCTTCTATAACTCTTTCTACCTCGTATCCTTCTTGTATTAATTCTATATTCATAAATTCCTCTTGTTCTGTTTCTATGGTACTTATAGTTTCATTATCATCTAATTCTTTTTGACTTGTGTAGTTGTAGTCTGTAAACCTAATCGATGTCTCTCCTTTTGAGCTTGTATACATTAAGTGTTGTTATGGCGCAAATACTTTGGGTTTACTTAGTTTATCTAAATTTCATTCTAATCCTGCATATTCTTCTGGATTTATTTTTATTGGTTTTATTAATTTTATTATTTTTCATTCTTAGATCTATTCTATTTGTTTGCCTATTGTTGGTTAAGTGTCTTATCAGTGGCGGATCCAAGATTTAGAGCCTGTGGGTGTCAAATAGATTTATCGATTAAATTAATTTTATATTTGATTAAATTATTCGTCTTTTCGATATATATCATTAATCAATCAATAAAATACAAATAATAAGATATTACAAATCCACACTCCACACTAAAAGCATGAAGTTAACAAATTTAATTTAAGTCAAAAACAATTATAATGTAAAATTAAAAAATAATGTGCCAACTTTTTTCCTTAAAAAAAGGTGCTTGGAGCCTTTTTTTTCCTTAAAAAATATCTGCAGCAAATTTCTCAAAAAGAATAGGACAAATGGGATTCGAACCCGCAGCATTAGTTGTCTAAAGTTGCCCTCCAATCGTGGCACCACAAGCCAATTTTGTTCACTGGATACCACGCTTTATATTTATATATATATATATATATATATATATATATATATATATATATATATATATATATATATATATACACACACACCTATGTATATGTAGAGTTTCCGTCAAAGTTCGGGGGTGGCGTGGCACCCCCTGACCCCTTCATAGATCCGCCCATGTGTCTTAGTGTTGCTTTATTTTATTTTATTTCTGACGGTTGAGTTCTTGTATTGCCATAATTATAATTATTGTGGTTTATTTCAATTTACGTTATATTTTGTGCTACTATTTTTGCTTTCTTGATTTATTTTGTGTGATAATTTGAGTGACTGATGTTATATTATTAGTTTGATTTATTTTCTCTTATTTGTGGAATATTTATTATTTTATATTCTTTACTGTGCATTATTTTTGATAGTATAGCTTTTTTTTTTGTTAATCAAAGGACTGTTGATTTTTTTTTTAATTATAATTTATTGTTTGTTTGCTTAAGTTATCTAGTATTATATTTTTTTTATGTGTTTGTTTCGGTTATCTTGTCTTATTCTATCGTCATTTATGATTGATTATTGTGATTTTTTTGTTTGGAGTAAATATATTTAGTTTTTCTAATTTTCAATAGCTATGTTAGTTACCATTTAGTTGTTGTTGTTATTATTATTATTATTATTTGGTTATGTTCTTATCATTTGGTTGTTGCATTTTTCTTTAAATTATTTCAAGTTAGTTTTATACGATTTTATGTTTATAAGTTAAATTGGCCAATGAAAAAATTTCACCATCGGTTTTCGAGGCCTCCACATTGTTAAAAGATGGAAATTTAGTTCAAGTTTATATATTTTGTATGTTAAAATTGGCCGATGAAGAAATTACCATCGATTTCAAAGGTCTCCCATGTTAATAAAACGGACTTTTATTTTTAAGTTATTATTTGATTCATTTATTTTTATTCATATTTATTTGATACTAACACTTTTACTAAGTGTCTTTACAGGTACCCGGAGTTGCTTCACATTGAAGTTATTCGAGTGAAGATCGAATTATTTTCTCTATTCATTATTTTGTTTATATCGATGTTAGAAAAACCTTAGGCCGTTTCTTATATCATTGTTTTATTTTATTACTTGTGTATATCACATGTTTATTATACTTGTATATTTTTTAATCTCCTCCTCAATTTGAAAAATTGAGTTCAGTCGGGACCCACAGTTGTGGATTTCGAAGGATGTCTAACACCTTCCTTTCAGAATAACTTGAACCACTTACTTAGAATCTATTGGTTTCATAGAGATTTTTTTAAGTTAATTAATTAATCGGTTTGATAGTTTATTCTAAAATTAAGTGGCGACTCCCTTCTCCCTTTAATCTATTTTTTCTTAAAATTCTTTGAATTGAATTAATAAATTAATTTTGAGTCACCACGACGTTTCTCCTTATTTGAATAAAGTAGGGATGTAAACAAAATGACGACTCTACTGGAGAAATAGAGGTTCTAACCATTATAAATTCATTTTTTCAAATTGAGAAGCATTTTTTTATTGTGCTATACCTTATATTTTCTATATTATTGATTATTTGCATATTGTCCTTGTTGTTTATTCATTATTCATTTAATTGTATGTATATTGTCATTGTATTTAATGACATGATTTTCGCCAGATGGAAAATAGAATGCATTAGGAAAATGACGGTTACGTGGTTATCCACGATTGTTTCTTAAAAAAACACCTTATTTCGTCGAAGTAGTAAACAGGTAGTTGGTTTGTAGTCATCCAATGTTGTTTATTATCTTCAACCTGTAGTTTGTCCAACTCAGGTACCGGGTCCCTTTTCAAAGCCCACTCCTAGTCAACTAGTGTAGAGCGAAGCCAAAACCTTTAATTTAACGCTTTTACCTGAGATGACTAGATACTCAAGACACATTTGTATAAGACATGCATTCATTGTTTGTGTATTATGTGATATACTTGTTTTACATGAAATGTTGTATGATAGTCCATTATTTCAAAGTTTTTTAAAGCCTCGTAGACATAAATATCAAGTCATTTTCACGTCACTTTTACCTTTTAAGTTGGTTTTTGAAAGCTTGAAGGTTATAGCTCGTCCGGAGCGACATTGGATAGGGGACTCACGAAATTGGATTCTTTGTATTTCACAAGACATTATATCTAGTAGAAAGGATAAATCAGGGAAGTCTTTGACTATGAAGTCACACTCGTCTATTTTTTGTTATTTATTTTGCATGTTGGCCCTACTTTCACACATTTTTCATATTTTTGCAGGGAAACTGTCCCCGATAACAGTCGGGGATGGTGATAATAATGTATAATTCTTGTGAATAATTGGCAATATAATCATTTTAAAGAGACATCCAAAAAAAAATACAACAACAAATGGTGACTGTAGAAATTCGAAGGCCATATTCAATAGACAGTACAAAGAATGGATGCAAAATATATTTGTGCAAACAGTCAAAAGACACTCTCTCACTAAAGATGTTAGTGACACTATACTTACCAGTCATCACTCTAAGTTTGTCTATGTTTTTGAATAATTTTTTACCCTATCTGCACGAACTACGCGAATCTGATTTTCATCTCGATGAGATACATAGACAGCCCTTCTCGGGTTCGGTATTCATTCTTTCAATTTTTGAAAATAAAGTAAAAAAAGTTTGTGCATATTTTCAATGACATATGTGCACGAACTACGCGAACCTGATTCTCATCTCGGTGAGATACGTAGGCAGCCCTTCTCGAGTTTAATATTCATTCTTTCAATTTTTCCAAATAAAGTTAAAAAATTGTGCATATTTTCAATGACATCTGCACGAATTACGCGAACCTGATTCTCATCTCGGTGAGATACGTAGGCAGTTCTTCTCGGGTTTAATATATATATTCTTAAATCTATTCTATATGTTTAGCTATTGTTGGTTAAGTATCTTATTGTTGCTTTATTTTATTTTATTTGTGACTGTTGAGTTCTTGTATTGCCATAATTATAATTATTGTTGTTTATTTCAATTTACGTTATATTTTGTGCTACTATTTTTGCATTCTTGATTTATTTTGTGTGATAATTTGAGTTACTAATATTATATTATTAGTTTGATTTATTTTCTCTTATTTGTGGAATATTTGTTATTTTACTATTATTTTATATTATTTATTGTGTATTATTTTGGATAGATTAGCATTTTTTTTTTTGTTTTTCAAAGGACTGTTGATATTTTTTTTAATTATAAGTTATTGTGTGTTTGCTTAAGTTATCTAGTATTTTATTGTTGTTGTTGTTGTTGTTGTTGTTGTTAAAATTCTTTGAGTTGAATTAATAGAGTATTTTTGAGTCACCACGACATTTCGCCTTATTTGAATAAAGTAGGGATGTAAACGAAATGACGACTCTGCTGGAGAAATAGAGATTCTAACCATTATTAGTTCATTTTTTCAAATTGAGCAGCATTTTTTTATTATGTTATACCTTATATTTTGTATATTGTTGATTATTTGTGTATTGTACTGGTTATTTATTCATTATTCATTTAATTGTATGTATATTGTCATTTTATTTAATGACATGGTTTCCGCCAGATGGAAAATAGAATGCATTAGGAAAAGGATGGTTACGTGGTTATCTGTGATTGTTTCTTAAAAAAACACCTTATTTTGTCGAAGTAGTAAGCAGGTAATTGGTATGTGCTCATCCAAAGTCTTTTATTATCTTCACCCTGTAGTGTGTCCAACTCGGGTACCAGGTCCCTTTTCAAAGCCTACTCCTAGTCAACTAGTGTAGAGCGAAGCCAAAACCTTTAATATAGTGCATTTACCTGAGATGACTAGACACTCAAGGCACATGTGTGTAAGACATGCATTCATTGTTTGTGTATTATGTGATATACTTGTTTTACGTGAATTTGTTGTATGATAGTCCATTGTTTCAAAGTTATTGTAAAGCTTCATAGACATAAATATCAAGTCATTTTCAGGTCACTTTTACCTTTTAACTTGTTTTTTGAAAGCTTGAAGGTTATAGCTCGTTCGGAGCGACAATGGACAGGGGACTCGTGAAATTGGAGTCTTTGTATTTCACAAGACATTAATATCTAGTAAAAAGGACAAATCAAGGGAGTCTTTGACTATGAGGTCGCACTCATCTATTTTTCGTTATTTATTTTTCATGCTGGCCCTACTTTCACACATTTCTCATATTTTTGCAAGGAAATTGTCCCTGACAACAGTCAGGGATTGTGATAATAATGTATAGTTCTTGTGAATAATTGGGAATATAAACAGTTTGAAGAGACATCCAAAAAAATACAACAAGTGGTTACTGTAGAAATTCGAAGGCCACATTCAACAAGCAGTACAAAGATTGACAGTTAAGAGGATGCAAAACATATTGGTTCAAACAGTCAGAAGACACTCTCTCACTAAAGATGCCAGTGACACTATACTTACTAGTCATCACTCTAAGTTTGTCTGTGTTTATGAATAATTTTTTACCCTATCTACACGAACTACGCGAATCTGATTCTCATCTCGGTGAGATACGTAGGCAGCCCTTCTCAAGTTCGGTATTCATTCTTTCAATTTTTGAAAATAAAGTAAAAAAAAAGTTTGTGCATATTTTCAATGACATATGTGCACGAACTACGCAAACTTGATTCTCATCTCGGTGAGATACGTAGGCAGCCCTTCTCGGGTTCGGTATTCATTCTTTCAATTTTTGAAAATAAAGTTAAAAAAAACTGAGCATATTTTCAATGACATATCTGCACGAGCTATGCGAACCTAATTTTCATCTCAGTGAGATACGTAGGCAGCTCTTCTCGGGTTTGGTGTGTGTGTATATATATATATATATATATATTATTTTTTTCATTCTTAGATCTATTCTATATGTTTGGCTATTGTTGGGTAAGTATCTTATTGTTGCTTTATTTAATTTTATTTCTGACTGTTCAGTTCTTGTATTGCCATAATTATAATTATTGTGGTTTATTTCAATTTACGTTATATTTTGTGCTACTATTTTTGCATTCTTGATTTATTTTGTGTGATAATTTGAGTTACTAATATTATATTATTAGTTTGATTTATTTTCTTTTATTTGTGGAATATTTGTTATTTTACTATTATTTTATATTATTTATTATGCATTATTTTGGATAGTTTCGCTTTTTTTTTTTTTTTTTTTTTTGTTATTCGAAGGTCTGTTGATATTCTTTTTAATTATAATTTATTCTGTGTTTGCTTAAGTTATCTAGTATTATATTATTTATGCGTTTGTTTCGGTTATCTAGTCTTATTCTATTGTCATTTATGATTGATTATTTGTGATTTTTTGTTTGGAGTAAATATATTTAGTTTTTCTAATTTTCAATAGCTATGTTAGTTACCTTTTAGTTATGATTATTATTATTATTATTTAGTTATGTTCTTATCATTTGGTTGTTGCATTTTTCTTTAAATTATTTCAAGATAGTTTTATAAGATTTTATGTTCATAAGTTAAAATTGGCCAATGAAAAAATTTCCCCGTCGGTTTTCGAGGCCTCCACATTGTTAAAAGATGGAAATTTAGTTTAAGTTTATATATTTTGTATGTTAAAATTGGCCGATGAAGAAATTACCGTCGATTTCAAGGCCTCTCATGTTAATAAGACGATTTTTTATTTTTAAGTTATTATTTGATTCATTTATTTTTATTCTTATTTATTTGTTACTAACACTTTCACTAAGTGTCTTTACATGTACCCGAAGTTGCTTCCCATTGAAGTTATTAGAATGAAGCTTGAATTATATTCTTTATTCATTATTTTGTGTATATTGATGTTAGGCAAACCTTAGGCCGTTTCTTATATTATTGTTTTATTTTATTACTTGTGTATATCATATGTTTATAATACTTGTATATTATTTTTATCTCTTCCTCAATTTGAAAAAATGAGTTAAGTTGGGACCCACAGTTGTGGATTTCGAAGGATACCTAAAACCTTCCTTTCAGAATAACTTGAACCACTTACTTAGAATCTATTGGTTTCATAGACATTCTTTTAAGTTAACTAATTAATCGGTTTCCTAGTTTATCCTAAAATTAGGTGGCGACTCCCTTCTCCCTTTAATATTTTTTTTCTTAAAATTCTTTGAATTGAATTAATAGATTATTTTTGAGTCACCATGATGTTTCTCCTTATTTGAATAAAGTAGGGATGTAAACAAAATGATGACTCTGCTTGGAAAATAGAGGATCTAAACATTATGAGTTCATTTTTTCAAATTGAGGAGCATTTTTTTTTATTGTGTTATACCTTATATTTTGTATATTGTTGATTATTTGTGTATTGTACTTGTTGTTTATTCATTATTCAATATTGATTTAATTGTATGTATATTGTCATTGTATTTCATGACATGGTTTCCGCCAAATGACCAATACAATGCATTAGGAAAAGGACGGATATGTGGTTATCCGCGATTGTTTCTTAAAAAAACACCTTGTTTTGTTGAAGTAGTAAACAGGTAGTTGGTTTGTGGTCATCCAACGCCATTTATTATCTTCACCCTGTAGTTTGTCCAACTCGGGTACCATGTCCCTTTTCAAAGCCCACTCCTAGTCAACTAGTGTAGAGTGAAGTCAAAACCTTTAATTTTGCGCATTTGCCTGAGATGACTAGACACTCAAGGCACATTTGTATAAGACATGCATTCATTGTTTATGTATTATGTGATATACTTGTTTTACGTGAATATGTTGTAGGATAGTCCATTATTTCAAAGTCTTTTTAAACCTTCATAGACATAAATATCAAGTCATTTTCAGGTAACTTTTCCCTTTTAAGTTATTTTTTGAAATCTTGAAGGTTATACCTCGTCTGGAGCGACAATGGACAGGGGACTTCACCCATAGGTTTGCCCTTATTTTCCAATTAACATTCATTTCAGATTGCTCAGGATTAAAAAGGTCTTTTCAAGGCTTGTAATGGGCCGAGTATAAAGGTAAGGTCATTTAGGCTTAGTGGCTTCTACCTTCATGAAGTATGGTCAAAACATCACTTTCCTTCTTTTCTTTAACATTTCAAACATGCTCACAATCCACCCCATTATTCAACTTCATTTGAACCACAGGATACCCCATTTCTTTTGCAATTTTCACTACTTTATTTCACAATTTTTTTGGGTTTTTTCTTTTCTTTCTTCTTTTTCATTCCTTTTTTTTTTCTTCTCTTTTTCTTTTTTACATGGAGGGGTTCCATGTTTTTCAAACCAATCACACAAGGGGGAATTTCTCACACTTCTTGATTTTCCTTCTCTTTTCACCACACCCCCAACTTAGGCTTTTGGCCTAAGTTGGCTATTCAAACAAACTATATCCTTTCACCTTAGAACCATCAATAAGTGAGTAAACCTTTCACATTATCAATCATAGTGTTGTCATGAGAATTAGCCTTTCAATCAACACAATAATACGACCATAGTCATAACATATCATACGTACATAATAATCAACACCTTCACCTTTCAAGTGGATCAACATGATCATGTACATTTCATGCATAATAGTATGTAAAGGTGTACATGAGAACTAACCTTTCAACCAACACCATAGATACATTATTGTCATTACACTTCCTTCTCAAGTGTTCATAAGTATGTACACAATACCACAATCATACATAATACGCATATATTGCATTTAAGAGTCACATTGAGTCAACACATCTAGCATTCAACATATATAACATAGATATAACCATGACTCAAGTAATACATTCATTTCATGCATAAACTCATTTACTCCTGTTAGAGGTCATGTAGATGAAGTCTTTGCACAATAATGCCATAGACACTTCAACACGCCTAATAGCTTCTTTTTTAAGCCTAAACATCCTTAACTTATTCATATTATTTTTTACCATTAAGCCTTAGGAATTATCCTCATATTATGAGCATTACCCTCAAGCAACACCTCACATTGTAATCATGTATACCTAACTCTTAAGGTAACTTAACTACATACCTCATTCTTACTTAATTATAGACATATAGAATCAAGTAGACTAGATCACAATACTACAACAACCATGATCCATCATATAAGACCTAATCAAGTTAGTTCATGTCTACAAGATTCATTCAGCAGCAATTCAAGTCTAAGTGATCTAATCTAACGCAATTCACTAAGAAGTTCATCAATCTTAAAGGTTCATATCTAACCTTCCATTTGCCTCTTTCATGATATAACCCTAGAATCTTAGGTTAATAAAGAATATAGGTAGATTCATACTTAGATTATGTAATTACATCATAATCAACTCATACTCAATCAATGGAAACAACTTCTAACAACATTCATTGTGTAGGGAAGAGCCATAACTAGGTTTTGAGGAAAACTCATGGATTCTTTGGAATCCAAGTTAGAATCATATAAAATCAGTAGTATCATCAATAACAAACATAATTCAATATAAACATAATCCATTAACAAGCTTTCATCATCAATCAAGTCATACCCTAGTTCACAATTTGGGAAGAAGGGGAAATCATGGGTCCAAGGGAGATTTTATCAAAAATCCATCAATACTCCATTTATCCAACCATAAATCATCTTAAACAATCATAATAAATCATAATTGAACAATTGAATTCGTTTTGGAAGAAGACCCATGACTAGATTTGAAAACCCTAGATTTAGGGAATTTGAAAACATAGTTGATGGGGGCTTCTTGGTGATAGCTAACCAAGAATGAAAAGCATCCATACCTTGTCTAAGAGACTCCAAGAATTTTGGGGAAGTACCTTGAAACCCTAGCTCCAATGACTTTTTCAACTTCCTTGAACTTAGAGAGAGAATTATTGAGAGAAGAGGGAATTGGGTTTACTCTTTTTTTTTAATAAGTGGGAGTAACTAAATTGAAGGAAATTTGACCCTAAAAAGCATAAATACTTGTTAGGAAAAGAGTGGAAAAGTATTGGTTCAAGTCTAGGAAAGATTACTTAAAAGCCCTTACTTAAACTTCATTTGTGTGTTTGGCCCGCTTGAGCTCTCCCTTTGGCACCCTTGGCTCGCCAAACCACTTAGGCGACTCGCCTAATGAGCCTTAAGCTCGCCTATTTTTACAGTAGGACACCAAAGTGGGCAGCTCACTTGGGCCATGGGGAGGGCTGTTGGGTGAATCGCCAACCCATTGGGCGATCCCCAAGCCATCTCGCCCATTTGGACAGTAGCTTGGGCTAGGAGGGACAGCACAATGGGCGACCAAGTGCACTTTGGTGCATCGCCAAGTGACTTGGGTGACAATGTTGCCAATTGCCAACCTGCCCAAAGAGAAGCCAAGGTTCTCCTTCACCTTCCTAGGTAGTTTAGGTCCTTGCCTTCATCCTAGGTGTTTACCTCCTTCATATAAGCTTTAGTTTAGTCGTAAACATCTCCGGAAGTTACCTAAAACCTCACATTAGCTCTAATTCAACCTAGACACCAACTTGAAGTCATACCAACCCACACAATGAGACTCTAGTGTAGTCTACTGATTTTTTTTTTCCAGGTTGTTACAATTTCCCAATGAAATAAGCAAAATTCCCCCAACTTCATAAAAAATTCCTACCAGAATATCAAGATGAATTAAAAAAAAATACCTTTTAATTACCAAAGCAGATGAAAAACCCGAGAAATACTAAACCAAAACACCAAACAAATCAAAAAGAAAAAAACCAACCTTATTTTGGTTCAAATTAGATGACATTTTATCAAAATCAGAAAACCAATCAGAACATATTTAAGACCATCACAAATTAAGGAATATTCTCATCATTTTGTTAACACATAATGTATACAAGTGCTGAGACTGAGATATTGATACAACGTTGTATGATAAAAAAAAGTAAGCTAAATTGAAAAGATCAAGCTCATCTTCAATGGTAAGCTAATCTACAATCATAAAAAAATCTTCGGATTTACAACACAAATCTTAACATTGGATCAGAAAGTTGGAACCCCGAGGGACATCACCTTTTGCTCTAATTCTCAGGCAGTCGCCCAGTACTTCTGAAGTGTTACACCAAGGACCACTTCTGGTTTCAAATCTAGACCTAGAATTTCTCAACTCTAAGACAGGCAGCCTAAACTCAATTTTCTAATTAACCAGATAATTCAAACAAAGATCAACTTTCCTCCTTGACCCACCCATTCATTGTACCGGAAGAAATCTTCCTTGAAACTTTAACTAAATGGGAAAGTGATAATTTTATAAGGACCGGAGGAAAAGAGAGGGAACAACACAACAACACTACAATATAGATTATAGACATACAATCAGGCTAATCAACAACTACAACAGTAACAACACTACAAGCCTTGTATGCTTCCTAATTTATCAAGTTCCTAACAATAGTAACAACATAACAAGGCTACTTGAACCACAATATTCTCAACATAAATACCATATCAAACAAACTAAATAAAACAGCAGCACTACACGCTGCACCACTACAGCATCACAATTTGAATATTAAGCTGTCACCATGTTACATAACTTGAAAATTGTCTAGCAAAAACAGAAAATTAAGTCCAAACATAGTACTAATAGTTCATATTCAAGTAAAAAAATTAATAACTACTTAATCAAGTAAATGATTTCCCACACACAAAAAAAAAAGTGAAAGTCAAATTATATGTCAATTCAACTGTAGTTTTCTCATAAATGAAATCAAAATGTCACAGTGAAATCATGAAATTAAAGTGTAATTTAGACTTACCAGTAGATGAGAATGAGATATCGTGAGCACCTGAGCAGAGTTCTGATTCTAAGAGTGAAACTGTGAGCACCTGAGCATAGTTCAGATTTTGAGAGTGTAATGTGAGCTTCTGAGAGTGAAATTGAGGCAGTGAGCGACTGAGTGAACTACAGAGCTTCTGAGAAGATAGTAAAATATGAGTACAGTACTGAGCCTTCTAAGTCTAGGAACTAAATCAAAAGCCCCAAACCAAGTAACTACGTTGAAAATTTCATCTTGAAATTTAGAAATTTCAAACCATAAAAATAATTAAGCCCAGTAACGAATGAGGAAAATCGTGAACTTAGGTTGAAATCGTAAGTTTAAGTTTAAGTTTAAGTTTAGGTTCTGCGAGTGCACTTAGGTTCTGCGAGTGAACTTCGGTTGAAATCGTAAGTTTAGGTTTTCTCAGAACTCAAACCCAAACATCACATTGAAATCGTAAAATTAGGAATTTGAGACTTACTTTTGAGCTTTAGGTTCTGCATCGTAAAATTAGGTTATGCTAGTGAAACAAATCATCGTCAGAGAGAAAACTGAAATGGTGAGCTTTTGAGTCTCATTCATCGGAGTGAACAAAATCAGTCATCGGAGTGAACAAAATCAATCGTGAAGATGGTTTCTGATTTTCATCTCTAGTTTCAGAAGAGTGCTTGGTGAATATGGTATCTTAGGGTTTTGGAATAGAAAGAAAAAATATAACAAAAATATTTCCCTAATACTGATAGTAGCGATGCATTTAGCTATGGATATATATATTCATCACTTATATATATTTGTTATTAAAGAATAACTAACTAACGATGATTTATTTTTGTTGCCAAGTCTTTAAATTATTTTTTTAAGTTTAGCGATAAACAAATTGTCGCAAAATCCGTCGCTAGGTTTCGACGAAAAATTCTCACTAACCTACGTCACTGCTTTTGTAGGCAAAATAAAGGCGCCAATATTTAGCGCCCAAATATAGCAACAAATTTTGATTTTCGTCACTAATCCATCGCTAATGTGTCGTTAGTGTGGATATTATTATTATTTTTATTTATTTAGCAACATATGAGTTATTTTGTCGCTAATTCGTCGTTAGGCATCGACAAAATTGTGGTTGTCGCTAGAGATCCATCGCTAAACACTATTTTTTTTGTAGTGCGGAATCTATGCCTTTTTCCTTTCTTTTAAAATGAAGTGAGATAACAAAAAGAAAGGTGGAAATCTATGAGTGGCGGCAGACCTATTATTATTATTATTATTATTTTAATAGAAAATGGGATGAAGAAGGGGGTATTTTTATTTTTCTCTTTTTAATACCTTTTTCCTAATTATATGTGTATTTTTAATGAATGTATCAATCACGCTCTTAGTCAGAGTGTACATCACACATTTTTCCAAGTCAACATTTTTATTGCCACATAAGTTTGGTCAATGGTCAGAGGTGTTTAAAATAGAACTTTTTTACATAAATAATATATTTTATTTAATTAATTACGCTTTTAAGTGTTACTTTATTTTTACTACCATATATGACATAATTTTAGCTTTAATAACCATTTGATATAAATGTGTATTTAAATTGTATATTAGGTGAAGTTCAGAAAAATTGTTTAAAACTGTATCAAAACTATATTAAATATAATCAATCGGTGGTCTGGTGGTGGTGATTTACCGAAAAAGAAGATGTGAATCTCTGAAAAATCTGTAATACAATTGTATTAAAATTGTATAAATATAAACGATAGTTATAATACAATTCGAATTCGATATTATACATTACTATAAATTCGATAGTTATTATTCCAGAACAAATATAATACATTTCTAACAATGTAAACTAATTAAAATAGTATTGGAATGTTTGAAGTTCACATATAATACTAATAATATATTTGTATTTAAAATGTTTTAGTTATATATTACCACATGCATTGAAACATGCCTAATAATATATTGAATTCAAAATGTATTATAACTGTTGTTTATGTTTTCTCTTATTAACGGTACTAAAATATGTTATTGCATTAAAAATGTTTTAGTTATATATTCAACACGTGCTTTGAAATATGCCTATATAATATGTATTATATATTGAATTCAAATGTATTACAATTGTTACTATTTTCTCTTTTAGCGGTGTTAAAATATATTATTGTATTATAAATATTTTAGTTATATATTCACAATGTACATTGAAAAATGTATATAATATATATAATGTATTTAATTCAAAATGTAGTACAAGTATAATTTATTTTTATTTATCTTTATTAATGATGTCCATATTTTTTTAAAAATAAAATACTAATCTTCAAAACATCCTTAAACATTAAAATAATTGAAATTAAAAAAAGAAAAGAGTGAGAAAAAAATGATTGAAGAAAAGACAAGAATAAAAGAGAGAGAGAAATGGGGAGAAAATAAAAAGAGAAAGAAAATGACGTAAAAAAAAAGAAAAAAAAAGAGAGAAAAAATGACCGAAGAAAAGACAAAAATGAAAGAGAGAGAAAATGATGGAAGAAAAGAGAAAAAGAAGAAGAAAATGTATTAATGGAAAGAGAATATAAAGATCAAAAGTGTTTTGCTATTTCTGGTGACAAAACTAATGCTATTTTTAGTAAAAGTACATATTATACCATAATTCGTAATTAATGTATTATATTATATTATTGATGTAAAATGACCTTTAAAATATTGTGTTTCACCAAGTTTAAGTGTTGAGTTGACAAAGTCGTAAGTATAAAAATCCAGTTTACAATTCGACCAAAGTATTAGGGTCTGTTAGACCATTTCGCCTATTATCATATCTATATTACTTTAAAAACATCAACTCCTAACCTTAATGTTAAAATACTAAAATACCCCTATCCCACATTACAGCCCCCGCACTATATACATACACCCAGTCGGAATCGCCACCAATTCAACCTGCTACACTTTCAACATCCCTCTTCGCCCTCTATAAACGACACCACTTTTGTCGCCTCCTCAATGAAACAACACCTCCGTCCAACAATCACAAATAGTCGCACCCTACCACTTTCCCCTATTTATATGTCTGCCACTGAGATTATTTCCCCCCATCAAACACACCACAATTACAGTTTAAGCACAAATACGCAGAAAAAACTCAAACACATCATCAACGCATCTGCTCTGCCTTGCAAACAGAACAACTTAGCATCTGCTGTGCGATTTCATTAACACATTGTAAGTTCTTCCCTTCTGAATGACATTCCCTTATTTTTTTTAAAAATTTACAGTCTCAAAGAAGGCAATATGAAACACATTCATATGGAATCCTTCACTTTGCTCCATCCCCTGGCAGCAGCAACAACAGTCACATACCTACAGGGACAATTTTATTTCTTCATTCAACTGGTTACATACAATTTCGTAGCCATTCAGAAATAACATTGTTGCACTCATATCCTCAGGTACCTGCAGTCATCAATATTCAACCAACGACTGAATCGAAACTAGCAAAACAGAATGTACCGATAAACAAGATACCAAAAAACTCTGTTGATTTTGTTATTAGAGTCTTAGTTATTCGAAGGGGTTCAATAACACTTTATAAGCATTCAAGGCATGAAGGAACTTACAGAACAATCATATTAGTTGACGAAGAGGTAACAACATTGACACTTTTACTTCCGTTATAGCACTGTTAATATTTGTTCTACTTATGCCACACCTGCTTAATAATAGGGCACAAAGATTCAGGCAATGCTATTTAATAAGCATATCGAAACATGGAAGGACTTTTTGAAGCCAAATAAAAGTTACTACATTGCTAAAGGACGCTATGATCGTGTCAACCCCAACTACTCTTCGGTGCATAAAGAAGTTGAATTGGCCTTTACAGACAACACAATCATAAAGGAGACCGACCATGAGGTTTCAACACAGAAATTTTCTGATAGTTTTTTTTATCATTAGACACTGTTGATAACTTACCTAATGGTTCAATTCTAGGTAACTATCCAAACGTCAAAGTTGTTATTTTCATGCTCCATTACGTAAGTGCTATCACTAATTTACATGAGCAATTTCCATATTTGATTTGCATCTTAGTTTCGGTGAATCCCATAATTCAAAATGCAACTTCGAAGAGACGATAAATAGTTGTTACAAATGATTTGTAAGTTTTGATGATTCATAATCTAACATCTATATAAATATATGACGGTGCCCTGACTTTTTACTTCTAACTGATACTGTAGGATGGAGCCTACAACTGTAACTCTTTGGGGGCGATTTTGCTGAAAATGACGGTGCATTCTTGGATAAGCTTAAAGACGATACGCCTATACTCACCTTATGTGACGTTAGAGTCTCAATCTATAAAGGTATCCAATCGTCTATTGTAGCCGCTTAACGACTATAAACTAACTATATCTCCTGTTTGTAAACATTAACATGTCTTTCTCATACTAGGCCGATTTGGGATCTCTACTATTCTTGTGAGCAGCGTCTTAATCAATCCAATTTTTCAAAAAGCAATCAACCTTCGAGCCTGGTACGTTACCTTTTTCACAAATGTGTTCAGCACAGTTACCCTAACCCAACTGCCAAAACATATGATCAAACTACACTTCATTATTGTAGCCAAGTGAAATCAAACTTTGCTTTAAGACGACATAACCCCTCTATTATCATTGTTCTGCAGTTACATATACCCATATACGTGAAAAACATATGCACTGAACACACCTCACTCTTAATGGCTCACACCACTAACTAACCTCATTGTATATACAGGCGCGAAATCATAGAGGCTGACAACAAATATATTACAGTAGCACCAACTAAGTCAATGAGAAGAACTATAGAAGTTCCGTTGGACCATATTCTTGATGGGTTGTTGGCTGAATCGCAGGTACATACTAACCGATACTCCACCCCTCCATAAATAAAATTGAGGTGTATGTTTAACATATATTCACAAATATGGTATATTGGTGCTTTGTAGGATTAAATGTACAAGTTCAAAGCAACGATTGTAGACATACTCAATAAAGATGAGCCATGGTATTTGTCGTGCAAAACGTGCCGCAAGAAAGTCAAAGTTATAGAAGAGGCTGCAGCTTGTACTAATTGCAACATTGATAATGTAGAATATGCAATGAGGTTAGACTCTGTTAAAACTCCATTAAACATCTACTCCTTGCAAAACACATAAACTTTTCATATTAAATTTTTACCCCTATGTTGAAGATACTGCTTACGACTTGAAGTGTGTGGTAGAGAAAAACGTGCTCTAGCCGTACTTTTTGAAGCGGCTAATAATTTAGTAGGCTGCAACATGCAAGAGTACATACAAACAACCTCAATAAAGGTATGAAATTTATTGATAGAGTTCACTGAATTGACGTTGTATTTACATAGTATCATGTGTACCTTACCGGCAACCTTCAAACTAACATATTCAATTGTTTATATCTTATAAAGAAGGAAGAATGTCACTACTACCGCAAATTGGTGTTGAGTAAAGACAAACAATTCAACTTCCTTGTCAGAATTGATTTGACAGATGCAAACCCCCGTAGGAGCTTAATTGCCGAAGAAATATATCAACTAGAAGATGAAGCACTAATTATCCTAGAAGAAGAAGTTAGATCAGTGAGAAAGTACAGAAGAGGGCTAAGAAAATCACAAATGCAGCGGCCCAAATCAACCAAAAGAAACCCAAAGCCACTAAAGATTAGACGTCTTTCTGAATTTTGTAACTAAACAATATGTGGCTTATACCGTATAACCAATGGTTGTATCTTATTATCTATTTATGTGTGAAATTCATATGTGTTATTTGTATATATAGCCTCTGCTCCATATTACCTTCTTCCATAGACAACCCTTTTGCGATGGCTACCACAGACTCCCCCAACCAGACTATGGTTATCCACCTGAGGATGCTTACAAATCTATTATGGTTCATATGTACAACGATTACTTCCCAAGAAGATTGAATACTATTAAATTTGCGTACCATTGCAAAAAAAAAAGTACCTTCATGCAAGTATACTTATAAATAAATAATAAACACTACCCCACATTGTACTTATCGTATTTCCATAACATCACAAAGTAACTCTCATTGTCCAAAGCAGCATGTCAACGCAACAGTCCATGTGTTTAAAATAATCACACAACAAATCCAGACAACCCCAGCTATCGATACTCAGTAGGGGAATTTAACGACTACACCAACTTAACACACATGTACAATTTGATGGGGTAAAGGCAAATTAAAAACAAACTTATGAATGCCTGACTGCAATTAAATAGAACTATTACTTGAGGAGTCAATAACCTATGTTATAGATCAAGAAACTCTAAAAAAATACATCTTTAGGATAATAACACCAGTCATACAAATTTATAAATTCAAATCGCATAATTAATTTGGATATCATGATATAATAATTCTAAAAAAAAGTCACAATCAGTAGCCCATTATAATTATCATTAGCAATACACGCACTATGAATGAATAAGGCCTTTCAATGGATCAATGACTACTTCATTAACGTTATCGGTTGCTAGATTTAATTTATATTAAAAATGACATCCTAGAATACAATTGATATTGAAAGTGAGTTGTTCATTTATTAAAAAGTGACTATGATATTTAAAATGAACTTATTTCCTAATTACTTAAATTTACTTATTTTATGTATATAAAAGCTTATGGTAAGTGAATTTAATAATAAATAACTAAGTTTAATAATATTACTACCAAAATTACTAAAGTTGCATCACCTCAATAGCTATTATCTCAAAGTTTAATTGCAAAGAAGCAATTAGAATAGTTAATAGTAAAAATAGTATATTATAGAATCCTGCTTAACCAGAACATTAACATAACTAGGACAGCAGACAGGACCAACCAACGCATCGGCCAATAGTCGCACCTACTCAAAACCATCGCAACTTTCTAGTAGCGTTGCGCCACAGACCAAAAGTTCCCTCCTGAATCGTTGCCACCACTTCGACAAGCCCATCTTCAAAACACTATGGCATTCCTCCATCTGACAATAACAACTCGCTAAACTTTTTTTTTTCTGCAAGAAATTCAGGATCCTCCAGTTATATTGTAGTCCTGACATTCCATTATTCCATCTCTTCAAAATAACTATACATTTAGACTCAAAGACACATTCAGTTACACGAACCGTCTGCAGGATCTATTTGTTCAATCCCCAGTTATGCTGTCATATTAAATAAAATCCGCAAGACTACAAACTTTACACAACAACATCACGCACGACGAATTACAAATTGTAAGTTTTCCTTTATTATCATAACACATTCATAATCAGATTCATTATCCTGCCTCTGTGAACTACATCCAGTAATGATATATGCATTATACTACTCATAATAATGAAAAATATACAAACCCATGGTGGCAAAAAAACAGTGGCTTCATCTTCAGTTTGTTCACCTATCATATAGTAGGGAAAAACATACATTTCCATCCCTAAGTTAACGGCTTCAAAAGTCATGAGGCTAAGTCCATACTGATCCCAATTATACATATAATACACATTGCTTGATGAGCGCAAATCTGCCACACAATTGTAACTCTGTCATGGTCCCTAGGCCACACCAAAAAACACCATAATGATAAGACATAAACACAGAACATTCCAACAAACAACATGCCTCACCAAGATGTAATACAAGATTATAAACCATTTGTGTCGTAGGGAATACAAAATCAAATTATTAGTTAGACCAAATAATTACAAACACAGACATTACAAACATATCACCTGAATCTAAGAAATATTTAGGAGGTTAGGACCTTGTGCAAATATGGTTTTAGGTTCCAGTTGCTACACCATTCAAATGACATTACCCCTGTCATCTTACATAGAGACTATCATGTTATATAGATAATAGCATAAGTACACGATTTATAAGCACTCCCCCAATTCTGCTCCGTTAGCTATTACCGGTTTACCACATAACATAAGTGACTTGGTGCTACACTATCACAGACTATTTCAATTTCAACTAATATTTTTACAGTCAACAAATGTCAAACAGGAGACCATTCTATCAAAAGCAGAGCAATTAAAGATGAAAGTGCAACAGAATAAGCAACCCAAAACAAGAGGTTTGTTCACGAAAATGTATCTTTAACATCAAAATCAATCTTACAAACCAACTAAAGATACTGCAATTCTAACATCATATCATCACATCACATTTTCAACAGCATTCAAGCGCAAAATACTCACGGATGTAGAAAGGGCCTTGCGACGAGTTCAAAAATTGGTGGCATCAACTAATCAAATACAAGATGAGCACGCTCATGAGCCGCTGGTGAAGAAGCGGAAAAAATTAGTTAAACGTATAGCTATATCAGAGGTGAATGCTGACGGAGGTATATTAACTCAAATACTATACACTAACAACAACGTAACATTTAGTGCTATCACCATAAATACAAATCATTCATTAATACTATTTTTCTGGGCGTTATAGCAGTAACAAATTGCAACTTGACAACAACATCAAGTCATAAACTGGAAGAACAAATAGATTGCACCTACTGCAATGCTCTGAGGTTTCAATATGAGCCCCCGACATTCTGTTGCGGTGGTGGCTATATCAGCTTAGCACCTAATGAAGTGGCCGATGACTTTTATGAATTATTTGTGTCAGACTCAGAAGATGCCAAGTTATTCAGGAAAAATATACGCGTGTATAATAGCATCTTTGGGTTTACATCATTTGGAGTTAAGCTCGCTAAGGAATTGGCATCTTCCAAGTAAGGAGTTTACAGTTTCAAGGCACAAGGACAGATATATCATGATCTACCATCATTTATCCCAAACAATGACAGACCACGGTACTTTCAACTATACTTCTATGATACCGATCATGAATTAGCCAATAGAATGTCGGTACTTGAAGATGCAAACTTATCAGAGGAAGTCATGATCAAAATAAGAAACATAATGGAGCGGAATCCATATGCCAAATTCTTCTCACAACTTAAAGAACATACAAGCTTTCAAAATAGGGAAATACGCATAGCTGCAAATGCATCATTAGACCAAAGGGTGTATAACAAACCCCCAATGGATCAGGTGGCAACTATTTGGGTAGATGGTAACAATCCAAATATACCATTTGAACGAGATATTGCAGTATATGAACACTCAGGTTATAAACATTGAGTCAAACATTATTATGGTTATTATGATCCGCTTCAATATCCTCTAATACTTCCTAAAGGAGAAGGAGGTTGGCATCAAGGAATACAAAAGTGTCGCAATCCAATCAAAAACAGTCAAAGAACGGCGTTACCAAGTCACCAGATAGGTAGATCATCATTCACAAATGCCGCAAAGATGTTTGCCCATGAAGAACAAGGTAAGCACTTTCAAATATAGCCAACAAAAATATACATCCAATTTCCTAGCATCTTACAACTTGTAAATAAAAAAATACAACTACTATAAAGATAATATGGCAAAGTTACTTATTCCAATTTACCAGAAAAAAATACGCACTATATGATACTTTACTTTATGGAATAGAAAAAACACTGCTCGCCTCAAAGTCAGCGTTGCATTATGCAGTTATGTCCGTGAATTTCCCACTACCATTATCAGTAATCCATAACATGTACTTTTAAATACATGTAGGTGTACGACGCGAAACAAAAGGTTTGATTTCCTGCAGGGAGTACTACTGTTATAAACTACAAGTCCAAACGGGTGACAAGTCCAATTGTTACTGTGTGGGAGATTGTTGCAGCAATTTGTTATGGACATTTACATCAAAATAGAAACAACAAGACTTGAATATTATAGATTAGATCAATCAAATTATCAAAGAGAGATACTCGAAGGTATTGTTCATAGTGTCACGGCAGGCGAGAGTAGAGGGGACAAGGTAGGATAGAGGGTATTACTAGCAGGATCGTTCATTGGAGGCCCCAGGGATATGCGACGACGCTATATGGATGCTATGGCGTTGGTTCAAAAGTTTGGAAGACGAGACCTATTCATCACCATGACATGTAACCCAGAAAGGATTGAGATTCAACAAGCCTTGCATCCAGGCCAACTACCTCAAGACAGGCCAGATTCGGTTACCAGAGTGTTTCGAGCAAAATTGCAAGACTTGAAAGACCAAATCTTCAAAAAAGAAATATTTAAACCGATTGCAGCATATGTTTTTGTGGCAGAATTTCAGAAGAGAGGCTTACCACATATAAACCCTGCTTCTAATATTTAAAGAAGGTAATAAGATACGATCAGCAGACGAGTATGATAGATACATTTCTACCGAAATCCCGAATAGTGCCACATATCCAAAATTGAGTGCATTAGTTGTAAGACATATGATACATGGACCTTGCGGCGAAAAACGAAAGACAAGCCCGTGTATGAAGGATGGACAATGTAAATTTCACTACCTCCGAACATTCAACAACAAAACAATACAAGGAAAGGATGGATATCCGATTTACAAAAGAAGAAATAATGGGAAAACAAGTGAGGTCCGGGGAATGAAGATGAATAACCAATGGGTTGTACCATATAATCCATATTTGTTGATGAGATATAATTATCACATTAATGTTGAGGTCTACTCAGGAGTTAAAGCAGTAAAGTATCTTTACAAATATATATATAAAGGTCGTGACAAATGTGCAGTACACACTGAATCAAACGATGGGGAAAAAGTCATTGACGAAATCAAAAGCTTCCAAAATGCGCGTTGGGTGTCTTCACCAGAAGCAACGTGGCGAATTTATGATTTTAACCTAACTGAAATACAACCAGCAGTTATAAACCTACAATTACATCTACCGGCAAACAAACGGGTACTTTACAAATTTTACTCATATATTATTGATAGCAACAATTGCAACACAAAATAACCCGATTACTTTGTAATATACTTACAAAACGATATGTAGTGTGCTACTGGAAGAGGCAAAATCTACAAATTATTGTGGAGTCTGATTTTGTAAACAAAACTATGCTTACCGAGTATTTCAAGATGTACTATATAGACGTTGAGGCTCGCAAATATCTCTACAGAGAATATCCAGAGTATTATGTTTGGAACTCCCAATCCAAAATATGGACAAAAAGAAAATCCCGCACCGTCATTGGTCACATAAATATTGGTAAGACAATTACACTAACTTTCTATGTCGATTAAATACAAAAACTTAACATAATAAATATTGCTGCTCAATATCGTAGGTAATCCACGAGAAGGAGAAAGGTATTATGAAAGGCTAATATTAAATCACGTTCGAGGCCAATTTCATTTGAATACTTACTGTTAATGGAAAGCATTGTGAAACTTTTAAGTAGGCAGCCAAAGAAAGAGGGTTAATAGAATCAGATAACAGCATTTCAGAATGTTTACGCGAGGCTGTCACCTTCAAGATGCCCGCCGCCCTTCGATGTTTGTTTGCAACAATCTTGCTTCATTGCAACCCAACGGATGTCAGATGTCTCTGGGACACATATTACGGGGATATGTCTGAAGACTTTCAAATGAGCCATTCAAGCACAATAGACACACAAATCCAATGTACCTTGAAAAGTATTAACTATTACTTGGAGAGGATGGGACAAAGTGTTGACAAATATGACATCCCTCAGATCAAACAACAAGCACTTCAAACTGAACCACATGAATGTAGAGAAATAATAAAAGAAATGTCTGTGAAAGTGCCAGCTGAAGATGTTGCCGCTCAATCAAAATTGAATCAAGAACAAGCGCAAGCTTACAATACCATTCTTGAAAGGGTCAACTCAGAAACATCGGGGTTATTTTTGTGGATGGGCCTGAGGGAACCGGGAATACATTCCTATATTGTGCATTACTAGGAAAGGTTAGATTAGAAGGTATGATAGCATTAGCATCTGCAACCAGTGGTGTAGCGGCAGCAATATTGCCTAGAGGCAGTACGACACACTTAAGATTTGGCATACCACTACAAGCAAATGAGACAACAATGACAAATATGTCGAAACAAGGTGGGGGAGCTAAACTAATTAGACAAGAAAAATAAATAATATGGGATGAAGCACCCATGGCTAAGAGACACACAATTGAAATAGTCAACAGAAGCTTTCGCGATATAATGGATAGCGACATACCTTTTGGAGGGAAAGTCATGGTATTTGGAAGGGACTTCCGTCAAGTTTTGCCTGTTGTACCAAAATCTACACGCGCGGAGATGGTAAATGTAAGTTTGGTTAGGTCGTATTTGTGGCCTTTAATGGAAAAGATTCAACTATCAACAAATATGCAAGCAAGAGCAGATACAAGTTTTAGTAACTTTTTGCTTCGAGTTGGAAATGGGGAAGAAACCACAATAAAGGATAATTTAATAGCACTTCCAGAACAAATGACTGTACAACAAACACAACATGGTAATCTAGAAGAAACCTTGATCAGGGAAATATTTCCAGCCCTTCAACAAAATTACAGAGCTGTTGACTATATAATGGAACGGGCAATCTTAGCAAGTAGAAATGAATTTGTAGATAATCTAAATGAAATGCTGATTGGAAAATTCCTTGGAGAAACAAAAACATATATCAGTTTTGACTCAGCGGAAGATGATACCAGCAACTACTCTTAAGAAGAATACCTCAACACCTTAACACCAAATGAACTACCACCCCATAAGTACAGTATCAAATCCGTCTAAACTTTTTTAAATGTCTTATTATGTTACTTCATAGCGCAAAAGATAAATCAACAAATATGTTCTTATAAATAGATAACAATTAATGAATCTTTACAATTTACATATTAGGTTAGTGCTGAAAGAAAATGCACCAATTATTCTGCTAAGAAATCTAGACTCCTCAAATGGATTATGCAATGGGACTCGCTTAATTTGTAGAAGATTTGACAAGAATATCATACATGCCGAAATAACAACAGGTCAATATGCAACAAAACAAGTGTTTATTCCAAGGATACAACTATCACCACCGGAGAATGAAGGATATCCTTTCAAATTTATTCGGAAACAATTTTCAATACATCTATGTTTTGCAATGACAATAAATAAAGCACAAGGTCAAACAATACCGAATGTTGGATTGTACCTACCACAACATGTCTTCTCACATGGTCAACTGTACGTAGCACTATTGAGAGGAATATCTATGGCGACAACAAAGGTATTGGTCATGACTGAACAACCAGAACGGTACAAAGGGACATACACAAGAAGTATTGTGTACAAGGAAGTTTTAGGCGAGATTTGATAAATAAGAAATCGAAGCAATCGAAGATGGGAAAACTAACACATAAAATGAATCAAATGAAAGATTATTCAGATGTAGTCAAAAGTTTAGTGGAAGGGACGACTATATGAACAACACCATAGAACGAACTAATATGACATTACAGCTCTATATATTCTATTATGTAATTATACACTTACATTATAATACACTATTTAAAGGGGACATGTTAAACATGACAGAACAGAAGTAACAGACAAAACTGTTAATTCCTGAAGAATTAATTCAAAACAAGTGTCGTAGCAACAAATATAGGATATTACCATTGCCTGCACATGCCTTACAACACGAAGCTAACTTGCGTGACACCTCGCTAAGTATATGGCGTAGTTAATAATAACATACAAAGTCATATTACAAACAACTCAAATATACATTGACAGTAAACTTCGTTATGTATAGGGAGATGAAGACTTCACATACACGTCAAAGACACTTGCACATAAACTTACCATACCCCTTTCCACAGTAACAAAATAATTCATAGAGAAACATGACTTCAAACTATCACATGCGACACCCAATTCATTTTCATTGTTGAATCATCCTCAAGACGACGAACCCAAGTGCGGTGAATCTAGTATTATTATAAGTGGGAACAAAAAAAGTTAAAAGTTGAATTACTATTTTACCCCTACTATAAATTAAAATGTAAAAAAAAAAATTAATTATTTAATTTAAATATTAAGTTGTATTATTTTAACAAAAATGTTAATGACTTTTGCAATTCCTTAGATTAATGCCTAACTATATTAAACTAGTGCACTTGTCCGCACTTTACGTGGTTATAAAGGATGTTAAATATTTTGATAATTTTATTAAATATAATATTGATGAAAGAGAAAAAATTTTGGTTAGTACTTAGTATAGCGAAAATTTTTTGGTTAGTGCTTAGTATAGACTTCCAATAAAGTTATAAGTTTTTTACTATTTTGAACCAAAAAAATTACAATAAGAAATTAACATAAGATACAGAATAAAGAGAAAAACATACCAAAAAAATGCAACATCATTCTTACTACTTTACTCATTAAAAATAGAAGGAAAAATATGAAATCAGTACACATGTTTTTCGAGTTCTTGTGGACATCCACTCACACAAGTCGATCACCATTCAATAACCTTCATCTTATCCTTCAAGTCAAATTAAAACATGAATGTAATAAGCATCGAAAATATAACAAACTAAAAGGCTAATGTAATCTTCTATAAAATATTAGCATTATTTTATTTATAGTGCTACAGTATGATCCACCAAATAATATGATGAATATGATTATTTATTATTTTATAGATCATGATAATAAAAAGTTGTGGAAGTAATTAATGAAAATAAAGATCAATTAAGTTTTACATTCAACATATTCTGAAAATGTCTTTCTAATTTCTTTACATTGCACATTTAATATAATTAATAGAGTAAAATATTTTTTTAGTTCTTTTAATATAGTACATAAATAAAATATAATTGTATTTCTTCACCAAAGAGAAATATCACCCTCACTTTTTCTTTTCCTAACTTTATTGTTGTACATAAATTCGTATAACTATTTAGCACAAATCAGTAAGTTTACTAAAGATTTTAAAAGGACGTGCATATATAAAATTTATAACCTTCTAAAAATTAAATTTCCACTTAATATACTATAGCAAGAGGAATATGACATAGTAATTAAGTAAAATATTAAAATTTATCTAAGAATATCTTTCAATAAAATAATCCAAATCTTAACATAAATTTAAATTTAAAGCTCCTTATACTTGTTAAGTTTAAAATTATCAAAATTATTAATGATAAATTTTAGTTAAGACTTCTTGATCATTTGTCGATAAATTCATGATATTCTATTATAATAGTAACAAAATAAGCTTATCTTTGCTTAAAATTATTTGAACGTATAGTTAACACAATTTCATTTGGAAATAAGTTTTGAATATATAGATAACACTTTTTCATTTTAAAATAAATTTTGAACCAGCGAATAAAACATAATAGTTTGAATTCAACTATCAATATTTTCTGAACAATATAATTAAAAAATTTAATATTATTTTCCAAAAAATAAAATAAAACCTTCTAATATGCATGAATAATGAAATTAATAAATCAATCAATTACAACATAATAACATAATTTTTCATTTAACATCTCTTTATAATCCAGTAAGAAATATTTAGTATTTTGGGTGATAGGTGAAAATACTCAAATGATAACATGCCTCGACAATCAGAGCACCTATATCACACCAGGCCATGATAACTAACAAAACAACTACAATTTCTCATCAAAAAATAAATATTAAATATCCTCTTATAATATAACAAAAACAACATTTTTACAATCGAAATATGAAAAAAATAATAAAGTGAGATAGATAAGATGTTTCCTAAGATCCTTAGTGTAATAAAGGCTGCCAAATTAACTGGAAAAAAATATAAAAAATCATATGAACAATGCATTTAGTTAATTTAATATAAATATTCATATTATGAACCCCTTTACAAACTTCCAAATATAGAATAACCAATTTCAAAAATGTAAATCTCAATTATTTGCTGGAACAATTATTTGACAGCATGAATGATGCCTCAAAATTTTATTGTTATATACAATATAATCATCAAATTATTGTTGATTATATAATTTAAATGAAAAAAAAAAACAGATTTTCATAATAGTACAAACATAAAAATAGTAAGGAAGTGAAATATATAGTAAAATCACCAATAATGAGGAAAAAAGCAACACAAACGGAAAAAAAATAGATAAGAAAAAACACTATAAATAAGAGACATCAAACAAACTAAAATGAGAAGAGTAACATAAGTTATTTATTATACTCATCAAGATTGAATTTGAATTGCAATTTGAATTTCCAAAATTGTCATATGCATGTTATCTTCCACACTGTAAACAATAAAAGTTAGTCAAAAATAATCCATATATTATAAAATTAGCAATAAATAAAGTGATGTACTTTAGTATAAATATAATGAAGAAAGAAAAAAGAACGAAGAAATTCTTGCAATTGGTGAAGATGATATGCTCCAGTATTTATAGTAATCAATAAATTTATAACTTTATTGAATAATATAAATTAAAAGAGTAATTAGTATTTAATAAAACTGTAACTTATATTGGTATTAAATGTCATAATTGTAATTTAGTAATATCTTTAAGAAGGAATATAAAAAGATATTAAAAAAAAGTGATTAATGATGTTAAATGGTGAATATCTTCTTTTTTTTTTTTTTTTTTTTTATGAATTTGATTAGTTGGGCTGATCACGGGAAAAGATTTTTTTGAGCTTTATTGATTTGTAAGAGAAGAAAGATAGAGGATTTTTTTTTTTTTAAAAAAAAAAAGAAGATAAATATATAGACCGTAATTAAATTTTTATTTTCCTTAAATGGTAATGCTCTTAATATTCTCACAATATTTAATCATTATGTTGATGATAATATTTGCAAATGAATTAGTTTAATATTATAGAGGATGGCAAAAGTTGTGGAATATTTTTCTGAAACCGATCTTCTTTCCATTTCCAACTATACAATTAATGCTTAAAATATTGAATGTGATCATAGAATATTGAAACAATATTTTTTTTTTCTTTCCTTAATTATAATAAAATTGTAATTAAATTTTTATTGTCCATAAATAGTGATTTTATTACCATTCTTACAATGCAATTAATGCTTAATATATTGAATGTAATATAATAAATCATATTATATTTAGTGTGAGGAAAAAATTAAAAAAATTGTGAAAATAGATAAATAGAAATCCTGCTTCTAAGAGGTGCCATGTCACCGTTTTCACATTCAGCTTTATATAGATATATAGATTCTATCGTTTTAATAAAAATGTTAATGACGTTTGCACTTCCTTATATTAATTCCTAACTAAAATATCTACTTTAATATAATTTTATTTAAATATTAAATTGTATATATATGATGATGATGATGATGATTAAATTATATATACATATTTTTATTAAAATAGTACAATTTAATATTTAAATTAAATTAGATATTTTAGTTGGGAATTACTATAAGGAAACTAAATTATTATTTTTATAAAAAAACTAATTAATTAAATATTAAATGTTTCTAAAAAAAATATTAAATGACCATTTTTCATTCACTAAATTAACATTGTTCATCTAATAACTTATACTTCGAAACTAAATTATTACGCAATCATTAATGTTTCAATGCACAAAAAAAATAACAGATCTTTTTTAGGAATTTGAAAGGTTATTTTGAAATTTACAAGTAATTTAATATGGTTCATGTATTAGCAAAAAGTCATGTTATCCAAGAAAAATTGTTGATATTCTCATGCACTTATATCATGATTTACACTTATCTAACTCTTGCCTATACATATTCTCTTATAATTTTTGGACTATCCCTACATTTGTCATCTATAAATATGAAAAATATTGGAGTAAACAACATTATGCGATATACAAGGAATGGGCAAGCTAAGATTTGGGGGATTAACTTCTTTAAGGATGAACAAAGTTGTAATGACCCGAACCGTCGTTATTTAGGAAAAGCGAAACTTCGAGAAAATATTGGCCACTGTCCCTCCAGGGCAGGCCAGATGGCGCTAGGGTGGCGGCACCACGGCGGGGTAAGCTGGCGCCAGAGCGAGATAGGCAAGACAAAACGTAAATAACACGAAATCTTATTTTCTCCTTCTTCCTAAAATACCTAGATTAGACGTAAATCACCCAAAAACCCTCCAAAAAGTTGTTCCAAGCTTGGGAAAGGAGGAAGAGATTCTAGCGTGAGGATGGCGATATTTTGTGGATTCTTGGCCAATTTCACCGTCATGTCGTCTAGAAAACCAAAAAATTATCTACAATTCCTCCGTGCAGCTATTTGACGCCCAAGTAGGCTAGGGTTTATTAATTGAGTAGTTATGAATTTGTGCTCACTGCGTAATATAATGTAAATCAATGGTAAGATTTATGCGTAGGCCTTCGTGCACTGAACGAAAGATGATTAATCAGGGGAAGAAGCCTTAGTCGGTCGAATTATTGTTAATTGATCTATGTTGATGAATACTTCATTATGATGGTTGTGATTTCATGATTAGGAGATCTATGTTGTTCTTGCTTCATGATAATACGTGTATGTATGCAATGTTGCATTATTGGCCACACTAATTGTAATGATATAGACGAATGATGAATGCCATGAATCATGACTTAATTGTATGATTATGAGAATGTGCTTTGTGATTGTGGCTTGTACGTTGAATGGATTGGGTGTTGCGTTCCGACACATTAACTTGGATCGGTTGCCACGTTTCGGCATAAAGATGGGATCGGTTGCTACGTTCTGGCATAAATATTAGATCGGGTACCACGTTTTGGTATGCTAATAGTTTGGGTTTGGGTTCCATGAGAGGACCAATGACTTGATATAACTGTGATACTTGAGAATTGTGAAATTGAACGTTGTCCGTGATGATAAATGATATTGTAATTCCCTAAAGTGATTATATGGTTATGAGGACTTATATCTGATTGATTGTTCTTTTGTGCTGAGTGAACTTGTTGTGTATCGTGTTTTTGAATGAATTGGGAAGGTCAAGGGTTCAAGGGTCGTAATAGTTGAGAGCAAGGGTTGTCCGTGTGTTGTAAGGGAAAGAAGTGGGGGTAGTGTATGTGATGTAATTACTTAGGTGGATTTCACCTTGGAGGAAGGAATTCGTGGTTGGTAGTTCGAAATCTTGATGTAATGTGCCATGTGGTAAGGGCATGGTAACTTAGAAGAGAAAGTAAGGGTATGTCGTGGGTGGTTAGTCGCAATGCTTGTATTTGTATTCGTGGTCTCTTCTATGCGTTAGAATGGTTAGGCTATGATCAAGAACCTAGTAAGAAGGTAGAATGAGGAGGTGATTAGTAGTAAGGGTACTAGTGTAATTTGAGGTATTCAAGAAGAGGGTAAAGGTGGAGAAGCGAGTGGTTTATTGCATATTCTTGCTAGTTGATTTCTTATGTTATGCGGTGGGCGTCGGTTGACCGATGATGCCTACCAGTACGTGTGGTTTGTACTAATACTACTCTTGCTATGCCTTTTTGCGCATAGACTGGATGCAGGTTGATGATGTTTCATTAGATGAAGACGAAGAATTCCCAGCAGCTTCTACTTTTCCTTTCGCATGGTGGGAGCTGTGTCTTTTCATTATTATGTCATGTTGTATTCATAGTAACTCCTGTACCTGTTTAGACTAGATCATTGGGGGTGTTAATTACTTTACAAGACTTAACTAAAATTGTGTTAAAGGTTCTTATTATATTTTATTTTCGTTTTTCGTAAATTTTCCGCATGTTTTAACTATTGGGATATGAGGGTTCTCCTACTTAGGTGTCAGAGTGGGTGCCCGCACGGCCCGGTGGGGTGGATCGTGACAAAAACATTATTTTTGCTATTTTTTTAAAGAACAAAGGTGAATGATCTTGAAAAAGGATATGCTTTTTTTTAGTACATAGTTTCCTGCTTTGAATATAAATAAAGGTCATGCATCAAAATATATGATCATGACTCTTTACTAATATACTTGTGTGATGTAATTTGTAAAAAATAATTATTATAATTTACTTGATTTTTTTAACGATTAAATTATTGTACTATATTAATTGATAATAAAAGTTATTTAATTTGTTCTTATGTTTTTATTAATTACTTATTTATGTTTATTTTTTGTAAGGGGTGTGTAAGATAGAATATATAAAACAATATTTTTTATCAATTTTTTTTTCTGAAAGGGTGTATAAGATTGAAACACAATGAATAATTTAAAATGGATAAAGTAACGTATGATTAAATTATTAATAACTTCTTTAATTTACGGAAGAAATAATGATATAAATGTGTATCCTTATTTATTTATCCTTTTGTCTCACTTTGAGAAAGACAAATTCAATATTTCAACTTTTGATACCGTTTCATATTTTAAGTTGTCACTCCGTTGATGCTATGTTTCTGTATTCTAAGCTCATTTTTGAAAAAATTAATTTGGTAGGATCCGATACTTGATATGATCCCTTAATAATAAAAAAAAAATTAATATTGATTATTAATTGTAGCCTTCATTTTATTTTAATTAACTTTAAGAAGTTGCTATCAAATTCTTTTAATTTTTATCTTTTTTCTTTTCTCTGAACATTGTCTTGTAGGTAATTAACATATGGGATAAGAATATATGTATATATATATATTAATTTGTGTTTATAATTATAGTATTTTAAAGTACTAAATATTATTATCTTTTATTTCATTTGGAGAAGAGATACTTTGTTGTCATACTTTAATTTGTTGTTGGTATCCAAGAGTAGATTCCAAATATTTGAACTATTTTTGTTTGAAAATGAATGATATTCATGTAATTTAATTATAAAACTATTTTTGATACAATGATAATTTGAAACAATTTATGTCAATTTAGATGGGTACACGTGCAATGCACGTGTTTAGAAACTAGTAGATTAAATATACACTACATGTATGTAAAGGTAATGTATAAAAGAGGTTTTAAAAAGGTACTTTTGTTATTTTACATTTTATCGTGAATAAGTTATCCCAAAATTAATATTACATCCACAAATAGAAATAACTTATCTCAATCATAATCATTAATCATGAAATTAATTATCTCTCATTTTATAACCAAACAAAGAATCGAAAAGTAGTAAAAACTTATCTAAATAAAGTAAAAATATATCACAAAAAGACCCCTAAAGTTGGGGCTTTGAATTAAAGGTGACATTAAGGTGTCAAAATAAAGGGGTGGTGACATAAGTCTTAATTATTGAGTGTAGGTGACAATTATGTGATTAATGATTAAGGATTGTGGAGTTGCCCTCAAGTTTATAAGTTGGCAGTTTTGTCCATTGAATTAAATGAGGGGTAAAAGCGTAAATGACTAAAACCTAATTTAACCAATTTTGAAGGGAATCAAAATTGGAAGGAAGCCACCACCAGCGAGCTGTACCAAAAGAGGGGAAATAAATCAGTTTTCCCCCCGCCTCCCCCCGTATTCCTCTTCTTATTCTTCTTCTGCTTTGTTCTTGCTCTCTTCTTGCTTGGTTGCTTGCATTTCTTCTCCCGTTCTCTTCATCATCTTCTTCTTCTTCTTTTTATTCTTTTCGTACATTGTTGGTCTTGGCTGCTAGTCCTTGAGCTTTTTTCTTCTTCTTTTCATCTTTTTGAATCAGATTTAGCTAATCTAATCAGTGGACCAGATTTCGTTCTGTATCAATTGGAATTACTTCATAAGTGATTGAGTTCACACACCATTATTTTGGTAAGTAAAATTAATAGTTCTTTGAAATCATTCATCATCATCTGGGTAGCCGCAATTTTTTCAATAATTTGCATTCACGTTTCCAATAGATGGATATATATGTTGCAACATATGACTTATACATTTTGTCACAACATGTGATTTATATTTCGCAACAGAATAGTTATATGTAGCAACATATGACTTACATTTCGCAATAGGATAGCCATATGTTGCTACATATAACTTACACATGTTGCCACATGTGATTTATTTGTCACAAGATATTAGTTATATGTAGCAACATATGATTTACATGTCGCCACATAATAGTTACGTGTCGCAACATATGACTTACATGTCGCCACAGAATAGTCATATGTTGCAACATATGACTTACACATTTTGTCACAACATGTGATTTATGTTTCGCAACATAATAGTTATATGTAGCAACATATGACTTACATTTCGCAATAGAATAGCCATATGTTACGACATATAACTTACACATGTTGCCACATGTGATTTATTTGTCACAACATATCAGTTATATGTAGCAACATATGACTTACATGTTGCCACAGAATAGTCATATGTTGCAACATATGACTTACACATTTCTTCATTAGTACTAATTGTTTTTTAATTAATTTCTTCAGATACAATAAATTGAGAGATTATTTGTAGGGATTGATTGTAGTGGTGAATGGGTCGAGAAGAAAAATTGATACATTTGGTATTGAAAGGATGGTAAGAAACGGGGAGGGTCGGTAGGGATGACTATCGAAAGAAATATTTTGTATAATGATTTTGTGAATTTAGTCGTGCAAAAATGTGGATACAATTGTCAACTGAAAGATCTTGTCATGAGTTACATTCCCCATTTTTTTCATAATGAGAAGGTCTTACCTTTTAAAATAACTGATCAGCCTAGTTTACTTGTTTATTTGGGAAGAGCAGAGAGACCGCCCATATTAAGAATCTACGTGGATGAAAATCCTATCGAGGAGGATCATAATCTAGAAGAAGACCAACAAGATATGTTAAATGATGAATTTGATGACGTGGACATGAATAATCACGATGCTGAAATTGGAAAAGATGAAGTGCCAGACTTTGAGAGCAACAATCCTCCTACACCTATGTTGGCAGCAACATTCCATGTTCTTCTCAATCATCACGTGTGAATAATGTTCGAGATGATGAAATCGATTTTTATAAGGGAATGACATTCAAGAACAAGGAAGAGCTAGCAAATTCATTGAAAATTACTTGCTTGAAAAAAGATTTTAGACTAAAAAAGGTGATCAATTCTCGTAATGTGTTTTCTTTCAAATGTTCATATTCGGAGTGCAATTGGTGGCTGAGGGCTGTGAAATTTACAAGTAGCTACAGGTTTGTCATTAGAATCTATGAAAAGTACCATACGTGTGGTTCATAGCATCTTACAAGCCATAATCCCCATTCCACAGCAAAAGTCATAGGTAAGTACTTTGAAAATAACTTTCCCAATGGTAAAGGCCCATCCACAAGAGACATGTCAAATCAACTCCGCACAGAATTGGGTTGTAAGGTAAGCTATTGGAAGATTTATAAGGGCATGGAGCATGCTAAGTCTAATGTTAGGGGAACACATGAGCACGGATATGCAGTGCTTAATGCGTACCGTTATATGCTTGAAGTTGCAAATCCAGGAAGCAAGACGACGTTGTCGCTCGATAAGAATGGGAGGTTCAAGTACTTCTTTGTATCATATGCCGCTTGGATAACTAGTTTTCAAGAAATGAGAAAAGTAATAGCCGTTGATGGGACATTCCTGAGGAGCAAGTATGAAGGAGTTTCATTATTGGTGGTGACACAAGATGCTGAGAATCATATATTTTCAGTGGCTTTATGTGTTGTGGACAAGGAATGCGATGCCTCATATGAATATTTTTTTTTCAAAATATGAGAAGCTTTGTAGATGATACTGATGAGTTGTGCATTATTTCTGATAGGCATCCAAGTATTCGAAAGATGGTTTCAACTATCTACCCTGCATCTCATTATGGTTGTTGCATGAGACACCTAAGAAAAAATATTCGAAATAACTTTCACAATTCAAAGGTAGTGACCCATTTTTATAAAGCAGCAAAGGCGTACGATAGATGTGAGGCAGCTGAAACTCTTGAACGTATTGGATTCCACACATGGAGTAGGGCATTTTGCCCGGGAAATAGGTACATTATTGTCTATACCATCTCATTTGAGTTTATTGTAATTTTATGTGTTTAGATTGATTTTTATTTTTTGTTGTTAGATATAACATAATGATGTCAAACATCGCGGAGTCGATGAATTCTATGTTTGATGTTGAAAGAGAATTTTCCATTGTCACTCTATTTGATGAAATAAACAGGAGATTTGCACTTTTATTTCACCAGAGGCGTATGGAGCTGGTGAACTCTGCAAATAGATTTGTTCCTTCAATTGAAAAAGACATATCAAAGTATGTCAACACGGGCAACAAGTTTTTGGCTCATCAAATCGCTAGCTACAAGTTCAGTGTCACTGGTCATGGTGATGCTGCTACGGTGGATCTATAAAGAAGAATTTGTACTTGTAGAATTTTTGACTTGGACAAAATACCTTGTCCACATGCCATGGTAGAGCTTCGAGCCCAATATGGTGCCGATTTGGGAAATCAGATTTATGAGTACTCCTCTCCATATTATTCAGTCGAAAAATACATAATGGCATATTGTGAAGAAATTCACCCGGTGCTACCTGAAGATTCTTGGATTGTCCCTTTGGATGTCATAGAGAGAGAAATATCTCCTCTATATGTTGATCCAAGTAAATCTGGAAGAAGGAGATATAAGAGACGGCGTGGAGTTGGTGAATCATTTCCAACAAGAAAAAATAAGTGTTCCCTATGTAGGGACTTTGGCCACAAAAGAACTACATGCCCAAATCGAAATGCTCCATAAGTGTTGTCGAATTTTAATGAATGTTCTTTTTCATTTGAGGATGATGTTCCCTATCTTCTTATCTTAATTTGAATCAACTTATGTTATGTTATTTATATAAAATGTGTAATTTATTTAATTATGTGTTGCTACTTACAACAGAATATTGCATATGTTCCAACATATGTCAATTATGTGTTAGATTTTACAACAGAATATTGCATATGTTCCAACATATGTCAATTATGTGTTACATGTACTACAGAATAACACATCTGTTCCAACATATACTAATTATGTGTTAGATCTTACAACATAATATTGCATATGCACCAACATATGTCAATTATGTGTTACAAATACCACAGAAAACGCATTTGCTCCAACATATTTCTAATAAATAATTACGTGTAAGGTATGTGAACCATCAATCAATCATTACTATCATTGGAACAACGTTCAATAAAAACTTAATTACAACTCTTCATATTTTACCCTTTTTCAAAAAAAATAAGTACTTTCATTTGAAAAGTCAAAAGTTGTGTCTCTTCACTTCTCTTCTCTTCTCTTCTCTTCGTCTTCAGAAGTTGCAACTTTTCACACATTCCTGGAATTATATAAGAACACAACAACAAAAGATCCTTTCATTTAATTTTCTCCAAGATGGGAAGGAAGAATAAGAAATCTTCAAAAATGACTATGAGTAAAAAAAAACTACAGTGAATCCCTTTCGAGGGAACTAATAATTGATATCGTTGAAAGTATTTCTTCCTCCTCCCTCAAAGATTTAATGAGGGTTAAATTAAGGTATGTATGTATTAATCAATTGTCACTCTTTAATTTGATTTGATTTCTCAGTTCCAGGGTCCTTAATCAAGTCGCTAATAAACCTTCTGTTTATCAAAAGGTAACATTGGTCAACTTTCCTTATCGTAGATAGTCGATAGTTCAAGAAGACATTTCTTTCCTGGAAATATACAGAGCATTGGGGAATTTAGAAGCCTTATACAGAAAAGGCGTGGTAATTTTTTATGTTTTTCGTATGTATTCACGTTTTTATCAATGTATATTGCCTTTTAAATGTGTTATTTCTTCTGTAGTTTGATTTTTTCAACCGTAACGATCCAACTGCATTGGGAATGATTAATCAAGTAGCAGACGGTGGCCACATTGGTGCATCCTATGTGCTTGCCATAATTTCAATCTTCAATGGCGGTGAATCCATGAGAGAAGGTTTAATGTTCATTGTCAACATGAAAAAAACGGAGCCACTAAAAGTCAGAAGATGTCAACAGAATTTGTGAAATATTTTAGGTGGAATGTGGGTGCCAGAACCTAATTTGTTAGGAGGAAGGCCCATTTGTTGCACTGTTCATCAATTTGAGCGAATCGATCGCAGGAATGGTTGGCCCATGAGAAGCGACAATGAAGATGATATTCGTTGTGATTTAGAACTAGATTATGTAATTAAATTTCTGCCTTATACCAATGTGTTGTATTAATTAAATTGCCATCTGTGGCAACATATGTACATAACTTGCAAACCAAATTCATGGTGTAAAAGATTGTCTTTTTGTGTTTTGTACTGATTTTTGAATTTGTTCCTTATAAAATGTTTAATCTAAAATATTTGTTTTTTTTCATAGTGTTCTTTGATCATCCTTGAAATGTCATCTGTGGCAACATATGCACATTCTGTGGTATAAAATGTTGTATAAAATTGCAACAGATATGTCATATGTGACAATATGTGTTTATCCTAAAATGTGCTTTTTGGGGCTAATTCAATTGAATTACGGTCTAATACAACAACCTCCTTCATTAATTACAACTCTTCATATTTTACCCTTTTTTCAAAAAATTTAAGTGCTTGCATTTGAAAAGTCAGAAGTGTCTCTTCGTCTTCAGAAGTTGCAACTTTTCACATTCATTACATTGGGATTATATTATATAAGAAGAACACAACTTAGGTCCTTTCATTTAATTTTCTCCAAGATGGGAAGGAAGAATAAGAAATCTTCAAAAATGACTACGAGTAAAAAAAAACTACATTGAATCCCTTCCGATGGAACTACTAATTGATATCGTTGAAAGGATTGCTTCCTAGTCCCTCAAAGATTTAATGAGGGTTAAATTAAGGTATGTATGCATTAATCAATTGTCACTCTTTAATTTGATTTCCTACCCATTTGATTTGATTTCTCAGTTCCAGGGTTCTCAATCAAGTCGCTAATGAACCTTCTTTATATCAGAAGGTAATATTGCTCAAAATTCCTGTATTTATATGGCCGTTTTCAATTGTTTGAAGATGCACTTATTTCCTGGAAATGTGCAGAGCATCGGGGAATTTAGAAGCCTTATACATAAAAGGCATGGTAATTTTTAATGTTTTTCAAATGTATTCACGTTTTTATCAATGTATTTTATATTTTAAATGTGTTATTTATTCTGTAGTATGATTTTTTAACAGTAGCGATTCAAATGGATTGAGAATGCTTAGTCAAGCAGCAGACGGTGGCCACATTGATGCATCCTATGTGCTTGCCATAATTTCAATCTTCAATGGCGGTGAATCCATGAGAGAAGGCTTAATGTTCATTGCCAACATGACTCCACTAAAACATAGAAGATGTCGAGAGAAGTTGCGATATACTTTATTTGGAAAGGTGCTCGAACCTCATTTGTTGGGAGAAAGACCAATTTGTTGCACTGTTCAAAGGCCCCACTTTCGTTGTAAATTGTGTAGGTGTGGTTTAGAAATAGATGAAGTAGTTAAATTTTTGTATTAATTAAATTTTCATGTGTGGCAACATATGCACGTTCTGTTTTTGAATTTGTTCTTTATAAAATGTTTAATCTAAAAAAATTTGACATTTTTTCATTCCTAAATCGCTCAATTTATTGATTAATCGATCCTTGAAGTGTCATTTGTGGCAACATATGCACGTTCTGTTTGATAAATCGCAACAGACATGTCATATGTGGCAACATATATATATCATAAAATAGTCTTTTTGGGATTAATTCAATTAAATTGTCACCTAATTCAACATGTAACACTAATATATAGTCCTACAATATGTCTAAGTACAGAATTATGGTCTAATACAACAACCTTCATTCAATTCTATCAATTATTTTTACAAAGCCTATCATCCCACTAGTTCATCATACAATGACCAAGTAACTCCATATGATAGTTATATAACACCCTTGTAAATCGTTGTTCCAAGTGTTATAGCATATTTTATTGCTTAATTATGGTTCAAAGTAAAATTTGGTCCAAATTTGACATTTTCAAATTCCTAAATCGCTCAATTTATCGATTAACCGATCCTTGAAGTGTCATCTGTGGCAACATATTCACGTTCTGTTTGATAAATCGCAACAGACATGTCATATGTGGCAACATATGTATATTATAAAATGGTCTTTTGGGGGTTAATTCAATTAAATTGTCACCTAATTCAACATGTAACACTAATATATAGTCCTACAACATGTCTAAGTACAGAATTATGGTCTAATACAACAAGCTTCGTTCAATTCTATAAATTATTTTTACAAAGACTATCATCCCACTAGTTCATCATACAATGACCAAGTAACTCCATATGATAGTTATATAACACCTTTGTAAATCGTTGTTCCAAGTGTTATAGCATATTTTTATTGCTTAATTATGGTTCAAAGTACTAAAATTTGGTCCAATTTGACATTTTCCCATTCCTAAATCGCTCAATTTATTGATTAATCGATCCTTGATGTGTCATCTGTGGCAACATATGCACGTTCTGTTTGATAAATCGCAACAGACATGTCATATATGGTAACATGTGTATATCATAAAATGGTCTTTTGGGGTTAATTCAATTAAATTGTCACCTAATTCAACATGTAACACTAATATATAGTCCTACAACATGTGTAAGAACAAAATTATGGTCTAATACAACAACCTTCTTTCAATTCTATCAATTATTTTTACAAAGACTATCATCCCACTAGTTCATCATACAATGACCAAGTAACTCCATATGATAGTTATATAACACCTTTTAAATCGTTGTTCCAAGTGTTATAACATATTTTTATTGCTCAATTATGGTTCAAAGTACTAAAATTTGGTCCAATTTGACATTTTCCCATTCCTAAATCGCTCAATTTATCGATTAATCGATCCTTGAAGTGTCATATGTGGCAACATATGCACGTTCTGTTTGATAAATCGCAACAGACAAGTCATATGTGGCAACATATGTATATCATAAAATGATCTTTTTGGGGTTAATTCAACATGTAATGTAACAGATCATTCTAGAATACTTCACTAACACACACTCCACTCACTCTCACTCATTATAAAAGGGTTAATTAGGGTTTCCATAATTCACAAAAATAAGCTCTTGTTTTATATTTTCTTTCCTTTATTCTTTCTCCTCTCCTCCTCTCATCACACTCAAAAATTTCCCTGAGAAGATGTTACCACCTCGGACAAATTTAAGTATCTGCATGCTCTTGTTGTGGGTGATCAACGTAATTATGTTGTTCTCAGTTAATATGATGTCTTCTTCAAGTGTGTTCTCAGTGCATAGGTGATGTTTGTTGTTTGTTTTTGTCGGATCTTGTCTAATGAAGGGTAGCTTCATTATTTGGTAAGTCTTCTTACTTTATATATAACATCATGTCTATTGTAATGGCGTGTATGGGGTAGCTAACTATGGTTGTTTGTTTTTCTGTAGGTGGTATTGTGACAGAGTGCATGGGTAGCTTTGATCCACCACCCTTCAAGAAAGAATGGTGATGCCCCTCCAGGTTTAATCGCTCAATGTTGACTCCAGATCCTCCAGTCAAGTCCTTTTTTGCTGGCTGAAGTAGTAGTATAGGGCTAGAGCTTTTTAGATGTAAATTTTGTTGTTTTTGTTGGCATTAATGCCTTGTAAATATGGATATGTAGCCTAGCCTAGCCTTGCATGTCACTAGTTCAACTATCAACTATCAATGACATGCTTATGTTTATGTTTAATGTTTCCCAAGTTTATATGCTTGAATTCCTCTCTATTAATGGTGATACTACTTGTATGTACACATAATTGGCATATGTTGCAACAACTTAAAAAACGTAAGTACTTTATAAAAGTCATAGGCAAGCCCAACCTCTAAAACTGGCCCAATCGGCCCATTATTTCATTTCTAGAAGGGATATATATATAAATTAGGGTTTTCATTTTCATTTCAAGAATAGGGTTTTCATTTTCTTTCTCGCCACTTTGGTTTCTCTCCTCTTCGCGCTTTCTCTCTATCTCTCTTTTCGCATGGATCTCGGATCTCTGGAGTGCATGGGATAAAATAATGTTTTTTATTTCATCAATCTTTTTTCTGTCAGTCTTTTTGTTCTTTGTTTTTAAACACGCAACTAATTTGATTGGCCTTTGGTTAAACCAAATCTCAGCACTGTTGTCGCGCCCCCGTTTTTCTCAAAACGGGTTTTGGTGCACGACCTAACAACTCTTTTGGGTTTTGGGTGATTGAAGAGTCGCCACCTAACGAATTAAGGTGTGTTAGGGCACCTATCTAACCTAACTAAGTCTAGCTAAGGGTCAACGAACCAGAGATCGGGTAAGGGTTCAAATTACCTCGAGGGGAAGGTGTTAGGCATCCCTCGAGGTCCACAAATGTGGGTCCCAGCCGTATCTCATGCAATATGTGGGGGTTACAAGTAGCAATTAAGGTCACTTCATTATTATTTATTAATTTACACATGCTTGCTAGGTGATAACATTTTAATTGTTTTTAATTAATTAATTAAGTACAAATTAAGTGATAACATAAATAAACAAATTAAGGGCAACTCATTTATTTTAATTAAATAGTTAAACATGCAATACTAAGTGATAACATAACATTTAAATAATTAAACAAAGAGACAAGCGAGGAGACAGAAGTTACACAAATAGATAAACGAACAAGATTTTATTTTTATTTATAAACAACCCCAAATAAATATAATTAAACAAGTAAAGGGGCAAAAGGAAAGGGAGACTCTGAAGGACTTTATGGATCAGCACTCGACTTTTTATTTTTATTTCGATAGGCTTCCGTATAGGGACAGACAAAACCAGTGTTTGTCGTTTAAGCCTGAGTCGATGTCATCATATCCATAGGGCCTAAACTACTCCTACCCTACCACCGCATGCTTTCGTCTCTAAAAGGTGCCTAGCGTCCCCGCTTAATGTCCAAGAGGCATTGGACTATTATTTAGACTCGTTTTAGACAAATAAAATACATAGGCCCACCTAGACACCAAGTCAAACGTTGGACGAGCATTTAGCACATAGTCTCAAGTTGGCCTCTTAAGTTTTAATTAACATGCTGACAGACACAAGTAGTTGTAAAAAGTCATATGTAAAGTGTGTGCACATATAAGCATGTAGCAAATATTATAACATTAAAACAGACAGAATATTATAAGGGCCAAAGACTGATTTAATTAGTAATTAATTCGAAAAGGAGCCTTCATGACAATATGCAAACACTAATTAATTAGCTGATTTCAAGGGGGCAGAACACTATTCACAATGCAGAAAAATGTTTTCTAGAGCGATATCAGGTTTCATTATTAGTTTAGAAATTTATTTTAAGCAGTCAGTTTATTAGATGCGGGAATTAATCAGTAGCTGATTTTAAGTGGCAAAACAGTGTAGAAATTTAATAATTCACGCAAGATTTAATCGGACAACAGATATTAAAGCAGTTCAGCATGCTGGAGATAGTTGATTTATTTTAAATGGAAAAGTAATCGCATTTTATAAATTAATTTAGCAACTGGCAGAAAACAAGCAGCAGATTTACCTATTTTTGCTTTAGACGTGCAGGAATTATTCACTAACTCCTATGATCGTGACTTCTAAGTAAAGAACAGTATCCACAACCTATAGGCATGGTCTATACACCCAAATATCATTAGAATATTTAAATCCTATTGGCATGCTTTTCTAAAGGTGACAATGATGATAATTATTATAAAGCTCACCTTAACAGCTAACAATTAGGACGGATCAGCACTTTAAAAGATTCAAATCTTAGTCCTTTTAGAATCATTAGCATGTTGAAACTGGTGCAATACTAAAATCAACTACTTGATAAACGGTGAAGTAATTCTATGGGCCTACTTTCTAATTTATTTAGTAGATCGATTACTAAATAACATTTAATTAGCTCTCATACATAAAGGTGATTCAAAACCAACAAGGCAAGAGACATATAAGATATTTATTTTATATTATTATTGTTATATGCTAAAATGTCAAGATACTCATTAATATAAACAAATAAGCAAAACAAATAAGCGACAGTAGCACGTAGATCCATACTTTCTACACAAATAAGTTGCAATAAAGTAAACAATAACGTAAACACGTAGCACGTAGATCCCCTCCCCTTAGACGATTCCCCAAGTTCTTTCATATATGCTGTGAGAGTTAGATTTTACAAATTAAAAAAAATAAAATAGAGACTAAATAATATACAAAACATAAATTAAACCAAATCAATTCATCTATTGTTTCCTCTTATGGCAACTCTCCACATCTTGAACTTGTGTTCGAACCTGTTAAAGGATAACAAAGATACAAACACAAGTAATATGCCAAAAACACGTAATGTCATTTATTTTGAGATATACAAGCAAATAGGACACACATTAGATCAAGAAGCAATAACAACACAATCACTATGAAATTACGCATATAATATCATACATATCAAAAGGGAAGGAGAACTAATCCGGAGGCTTCCTTTTATTCATTTAAACACACAACGATAATTAAAATAATGCAGAACGAGATTTAACTAAGGGTGAAACAACTAACCACTTAAGCAGAGTATGATTATCAGCTATGGAGTATTTAGCAAGATCTCCAACCACAACAGCAACACAGCAAAAGAAAAGCTTAAAGCACTAGAGTTCTTATTTTCTTTTCAAGAAGAGAGTGTTTTGCTAGTTGTTAGAATGGGTCAGTGTAAGTCAATGTCAGAATGAGTGAACAATGGAAGGGAGCCTTGTTTATATACTAAGTGAGAGGGGCATGGTAATAAGGGAATAAATAATCAAGGAGCCAATTATATCATGTTTTCCTTAAATAAGAGGGAGCCAAAATCAGATTCATTTTATTATTATTTACCAAATATAAACAAGTAAAAAAAAAAATCTGCCCACTTTTAAATGAGGTAAAGGAAAATCAGTCACAATATTTATTTACTCTTTCTACCAAATATAAATAAGTAACAATCTGTCCAAACATGAATAAGGCACCTAAAATCCGTTAACTAATCAACACATCATCAGTTGAAAGGGAGCAATTTATTATTTAAGGAAGGGCACATCATAATAGCTCAAATCAAGTCACATAACTAAATAAAGGGGAAGAAAATCTGTCAATAATTATACCTCAATATAAGATATTAAAGATCATAATTCAATTCATAAAGTAATATCCTCAAGGAAAGAAGATAATCGAACTTAAATAGGAAAACAGCCCAAATCAAAGAGAAATTATCAATTGTCATATCACATCTTAACAAAATTGAACCAAGAATCAGCAAAAACTAAAAAAAAACAACGGCATATCAACACCAGAATCGTGCTCAGCAAACATACAACAATCTTAAATCAAATCAGAAAATAGTGCCATTTGACAAAGCTAAAATACTTATGCTTTTCGGAGTTCAGAAAATCAACAAGCAATAGTTCATAAAAATCGGCAAATCGTAATTAGTTTCATGCTCATAACGAGATATATCTAAACTTTCATAAGAGTAGATAAATTAACATCTATAATGGAAAATTTTAAAAGAGAAACTGACCCGGACAGATCTGTTGAGATCCGTCTTAAAACCAACCGAAACGAGGAGGTCCGAGCAAACTCCGTTATTATTATTTCACCCTGCTTGTCTGCTGGAGTTGCTGCTCGTCGTGGCTTTGTCTGGCTGTTGCTGTTGCTGTTTCGCTCACCGAGGAAGAGAGGCTCACCAGTGGTCGCTGCTGCTGGCCGCCGGATTTTCACCGGCTGCTTGCTGCTGGCAGAACCTGCAAAGAGAAGAGAAGAGGAGTAGGCGAGGGGGCGACTGCCTCCCTTGTTGCCGGCGGCTGGTTCTCGCCAGTGCTGCTGGTTGCTGTTGGTCGGAGCCACTGCTGTTATTTTTCCGGTGCTGGTCTCGCCTGGTGGCTGCTGGACGGAGGGGAAGAGGGAAGAGAGAAGCTGCCTGCCAAGGGACCTTCGCCGGCTGCTCGCCTCGCCAAGCTGCTGGTTGCAGTTGATGTGTCTCGCCAGAGCGAGAAGAGAGAGAGGGGCGGCGGTCTTCTTTGGGAGAGGAGGAGGTAGAGATGAGAGGAAGAAAGAGAATCAGAAAAAATACCCTAGGGTTTTGGTCTTTCAAAGTGTAAATAGTAAAAGGGAGGATTGATTTCTAGCCGTCCGATCAAGATTAGATGAAGGGTTCAGATTTAATCTAGGATATAACTTAAAGATAGACGGACGAGATTAAGTTGGAAATCTGAAAATTGAATTAAATAGCCAAAATTGAAATAAAATCTGGCTAGAATTGAAATAAAAATGGCTATAATTGGAATGAGAGAACGGCTATAATTGAAATACAAATGGAATTGATAAGGCTAGAATCTTAAATGATTTGGAAGAAAAATTAAGGATGTGCTATTCAATTAATAAAATACAAACAAATGTTAAATTTTTTTATATAATTAAACACATCTAAGATTTTAACATATTTAAGTAAAGTAATTATTTCGAGTTATAATTTAATAAAATAATTATAATAATTTTTAAAATCATGCAAACTAAAATATAATTTTAAGACAAAAATTGATTAAAAATTTTAACTTTGAAATGTGTTTTAAAATACGTATTTAATCGAATAACACTCCAAAAAATGGTTAAAGGTCGGTCAAAATTGGATGTCAACAACTGTCATGTATTGTCAAATCAATAAAATCATTAATTTTGCAATATAGTGGTTGGGTAAGAATGAGTTCTTTAAATATAGATCAGTACTCTAGATCTAGATCTAATGAATGAGTTTTGTTTGTTTTTGTTACTTTTGATATAATGTCAAATGCAATATTATTGAATAGAATTTGTAATGATGAAAACGATCCCATGTTGGGTGGGAAAATCTATTGTAAACATGGAGACTTACTTTTAATGCAAACTTCATGGTCAAAGGACAATCCAGGTCGAAGATTTTGGTCTTGTCCACGCTATCGTGTATGTACATTTCTACATCTTAGTCGGGAGACTTCTCTTTATTTTTTTTTAATTTAAATTTCTTTGTGGTGTGTATTTTAGGAGAATGCATGCAACTTCTTTAGATGGAGGGATCGTGAAGATGTTGATATTCGATCCATGTCCGTTATTCTGAGATTGGTGAACAGAATTAAGGAGTTGGAAATTGATGATGAAAATCATATTAAAAGAAGTAACAAATGGGTGATGAAGGAGAACAAGAAGACCAAATGTTGTAACAACTAGAAGCTAATCTTCGTGTTGTTTGTTGTAGGTTTTTTTTCTATTTTTAAGCATTACCAAGAAGAACACTGTGAAGGATGGAAAATTCTTATGTAGTTGTGTACAACCATTAAAATTATCATAGTTGTGGAAATAAAATAAATAAACGTAGTTTTGCACTCCTGTTCCAACATTTTACTTGTTCTTAACATAACATATGAGTCAAATGTTGCAACTATCACCCTTATGTAGCAACGTTTGACCATTTGAGGCATATGTTGCTACAGAAGACCCATGTGTTGCTACATATGAGACATATTTGATTAAGTACTTGCTCTAAATATAACATCACATACTATGTACTTGCTCTCTGATGAGTCCACAAATTGGACTCATTTAGGGATTTATTTTGATAGAAATAGTGTCCTCAAATGCTTATTTTGTCTCAATATCTGATGAAAACTCTTAAGTTTCAAGTATTTGAAGTTTTAGTGGAAGCATGGACACTTAGGCACAAAAAGGAATAAATGGGATGAAAAGAACGAAGAAGATGAAGCCTGCGAATCGCCAAGCACGCTTGGCAATTCGCCGAAGGGACGCACTCCGCCCTTTGTTCCAGTACGCGAAGCCCTGAAGGAGAAGGATAAAAAAGGCAATGAAAGGAGCAGTCGGCACTTCACCGAATAGTTTCGCGAAACTGTACTATACCACCCAATGGTCTAGAACATGAAGATGCTGAAGGCAAGCACGAAACGGCGATGAGACAGAAGAAGGGCGAGTCGCCGAGTCATTCGGCGACTTCGACTAACCTCGCCGAGTGATCCGCCAGCACTAATTTCTGAAGTCTATAAATATTAAACTCTTTATTAATTTTTAAGAAGTCGAACCATTATTATAATTTTCAGAATAGAATAGTACTTTTTTGGGATATTTTCTCTCAAGTTTGGAGAGGGTTTTCGGGAGACTTGAAGAAAGAAGGATTTCATCTTCCCCAAGTTGGAAGTGGGTCTTCTCCATTCTTCTTCCTTTCTTAAATCAAGGTTTAATTCCTTATACCCATTTAATTTTAGTATCATTTTAGGAGTATTTTATTATTTCTTGATGTGTGGCTAAAAACCCCCATTCTTGGGGTGTGATTTGGCAAATATGTGTTGATATTGTTGTTGGGTCTTGCTTGCTGATAGGTTAGATGTATTTTAATGGTGATTTCACCTAGTGGTTGTGGTTTAATTTAATGGGTTTGTAGTTTCAAATACAAAACCACTCATGTATTTTCGGCTTGCCCGAGAGAGAGGTCGTGAAACCAAGATTGCTAGGCTAATGGCCTAAGGAGTGGGTCGACATGAGGTTCAGCCTGAGAGAGTGAACCCTAGTCCCATATCCTAACACTCAGCTCGAGAGAGTGAGTGGGGTAAGGCGTAGGCTGGCCTTCATGCGGCAAATGGGTGTCCGAGAGGAACGCATTTGAAACGGGGTAGGTTGCCCGAGAGGGAACTTATTTCCATCTAAAGCTTAGCCTAATCACTATTATCTTACAAATTTCCTATCGAAAGCATGTACCCAACGATTTATCTCAACTTGTATTGCGGTCACATCCCAAGAATTTTTCCCCATACTTGATTTTCTTGTTATTTTTGTTGTTTTTACTACTTGTGACAAAACCCCCTATTGATATTTGTCACTTTTGTGTCACCCCCTTTAATTTAGTATGTTTTTACTTGTTAATGTCTTTAGCTATGACTAATTAGAACTAAATTTTATTTTTCTATTAATTCTCAAAACCACTCCCTTGGGACACGACCCCAACCTTTAGTTGGGTTACTATATTATCGACGATCGTAGACACTCATATTGTATGTTAGTGTCGTTGTTCACGATAAGCATCACTCTCAATATAAGATAAAATAACATAAGTGATAAAATAAAACAGTCTTTAATTACAAACACATTATCATGGCTCCAAGCTCTTAGATACTATCCCAGCAGCCCAAACCCATTGCATTCGACTAACTGCATTGTCACAAAACAGGGTTTGGGGATGTTGAATTGCTATCCTGGTAATCAAATGCTCAATAAATGCAAGTGAATATGACACGCATATGGCTTTGGTATCATTTGTTACCATGGGTTCCAATCAACCTTTAAATTCCCATGGTTCATTGAGGAACTTATCTAGCAAATGCTTCATTATTCCACTTTGCTTCAACAATTTTGGCAGCAACTCGAAGACAGGTTGTATGAATGTCAAAAACTTGGCATGTTCCATACCCATCAGCAGGCAATCATAAACATTCATGCGACCCTCGTGCAAGAGGATCTCAAGAGTCACAAAATGAGTTTTGTTCATGTTCATGACTACCAAATGCCTTTTTGCACCAATCCAATCCATGCCTCCAGGACATGGTCTAATGCCCCTGACATAGTTAATCATATCTTCATCCCATTCAAACTCATTAATTAATTGCGTAAAGCTTCTGCCACCAACTATTGTTGCCTCCTCGCTCATGTTGTCATATCTTAGTTTGAAGTTGGAATAGAAGTTGAGATCCAAGATTCTATCTGTGGAATCATAGTACTCAGGGTATCTCACATGCCTCTCCCGCATGAGGCTAAGGATTTCATCAACATACTAAAATAAAAATACTATTAAAGAGTAAAGAATAGTAATCATTGAAAAGATAAAACAAACGAACATTATAAATTGAAGGTACTAGTAGAGAAAAATTACCCAGTCTTCCCACCAAATGTCCATGCTTGTCATGGTCCTGAAATCTTCTCCACTAAAAAAATGCATGTCGTATTGTGCATGCAGTTCCTTTGCTCTCGTCAGGTCCACCGATTTATTCTTTTGAGCCGCTTATAAACATTCACATGCTTGAACTCCAGCGCTTCCTCTCCTACGGCAATTGGCAATTCTCCAAAGATCTTCTTCTTCAAATTTTGTATTGCCTTGATAAAGGATTTTTTCCTCTTCTTGGCTTGTGGAATATATGGATGCCGAACATTCTTTGATGGAATGACCTTGACCCCCCTTTTGTTTTTAAATTCATTGATAGCCTGACTCAATGTTTGAAGATACATGATAGAATCTTCATCTTATTTCTTGCACTTCTCACAGAGCACCAACACAACATCAATACCACGACCATTAACCCCATCAAAAACAACTAATTCATCAACAACTCTGTCTCTTTTGATGGTTCTTGCTCCAGCCAATTTCATTTTAACTCTATCCACAACAGGATCAAATAAGGTTTCAACCAACTCTAGAGTAATTAGATATGACATTTGCAATTCTTTTTTTGTTGGGACAAGCCATGGATGCACAACCTAAAATTATAAAAATGAGTCATCTGTAGGAATATTTGGGTCAGATGTTGCCACAGATGTGTCATATATCGCTACAGATGGGTGATATGTTGACACTTATGGGCATCTGTAGCAACATTTGTGTCACATGTTGCGACAGATGGATCATCTGTAGCAATATATATCCATCTGTCGCAACATATGCGTCATCTGTAGCAATATATGAGTCATCTATAGCAACATTTGGGTCACATGTTGCTACAGATTAGTGATATGTTGCAACATATATGGGTGTAATATAATAATAACTTACTGCATCATGAGGACGGTTATAAAGATCTGAAATATTTTTGGTAGTTTCTGTTTTTGATCTCAACCATGTCAATATCCTTGGAGATGAGATCTCTTATTCTGCATTTACTTGATGGGTCAAATGAGGAATGACTTCAAATGTCCAAGCCTATAAAAAAGGAAAACACGTCACAAATCAAATGTTTAATTATTCAATATAATATAAAAAGATTAAGAACATTTATGTTTACAATGAAAGCTCATGGAAAGCCAAATAAGTTATTGGTCTTTGGTCCAAAAGGGTTCAACAAGTATTTGACAGTTAATTCAAAGCTCTCATGACCCCAAGGATAATTGTTAAAAGCCTCAATATCCTGAGATAAATTCACCCATTGAAGGGATATGTTGTTGTTGAGACCTTTGGTCAAAAGTACATTATGTACAAATCAAAGTAAGCACAATGACTCCTTGTGCTTCCTTAATGTATCCTCGACATTCAACAAATATATTAAATCGGGATTTTTGAAGCTTGTGCCAACAAGGAACACCAAGTCCTGCTCCTCAATTGACTATCTTGTTTCTTCTTTTCCTCCTTTCTTTCGTCTCTGTGGTTCTTTTTTTGACTATGAATTCAGGGACTGGCTTAGAAGGAGAATGACAGTTTAACCCTGAAACTATGGCAAACCCTCTTCTGCCAAAGAAGAGTGGCATGCCACAATAATTAATCAAAACCTCATCCTTCTTTTCAGGATTTTGAAAAATGAACCTTCTTTTCAGAAGTTCATAGACCATGGTTATTTGAAAACGTGCATTATTTTTCTCTGGCAAATCAAGAAAATGAGCAAAACAACTATTCCTAAAAAAATCTTCCAAATCATTTTGCTTGAGGGTGATCCTGAAGGTGTCAAAAGGTTTTCCCATGGCAGACCTCATAATGCTATCACCAGTACATTAGGCTGCAAATGCACAGGAAAAGTGTGTGCATTGATAGTTTTGATCCCATCATCCTCAACTTCATTTTTTTCTTGTTCTTCTTTCTCAACTTCTTTTTGTTTTCCTTTGTCTTCATCAACTTCATTTATTTATTCTTCTTCCTCCTCAACTACTTCTTTATTTTTTCCTTCTTCCTCAACTTCTTTTTGTTTTCCTTTATCTTCCTCAACTTCTTTTTTTATTTCCCTCTTCTTCCTTGGCTTCTTCTGCTCTATCTCCATCATCATCTACTTCATTTTTTCTTTTTCTCTTTCTTCATATTCTTTTTGAGAAAATTCTGCTTTTACTTGATAAGAAGAAACTGCTTCAGATGCAAGTTCTTCTAAAAGAGTGGTAGTCGAATTTTCATTCTTGTTCTTACAAGCTTTAGTCCTAGGCCTCTTTTGGATCTTTGTGTCAGTTGTTTCTTTTGTTAATACAATTTTTGTTTTCACAGGAGCCATTATATTTGTATCTGCAACCACAAAAGACAAATATTTCTCAACAAAAATAACTACAACCAAACACAACAACAAAAACAAAAAATACGATTCAATACCACACATGAACCAACCAACAAACCACAAAACCCTCCCTAAACCCTAACCAACGAACTATAAATTAAGCTTTTTGAAATCAGATAGTATTTCAAAAGGAATAACTATCCAACCATCCTACAAACAAATAAGTGATAAAATCACTAAAAACATCCTGATTTAATACCACTAAGTATTTCTCAAAAACCTAATTAAATTTTACCTAAGAAGTTATCAACGATAAACTAGAAATGATGAGGGCAACGACGCCTTGTTATAGAAGAGGGTCGCAACATATTACCACTGATGTTGTAGAAAATATCGCAACAACAACCTTAATCTGCGAAGGAATAATGGAACGAGAGAAAGGAAGGAAAGAAGAGAAAAGAAAACGGAAATTAGTAAAAATAAATTAAATTTGGAATATGAAACGACCTTTTATAGAGGAGAGGAGAGAGGGAAAAATGAAGGGACGATTGTTTTAAACCTTTTCAATTCTTTTTTGAATTTTGACAATTCAAAGTGTGACATATGTTGCCACATATACCCTTTCTGTTGGGGCACATGCAGATAATTCTGTGGTGTTTTTTTAACAACAGAGGTTATATATATTGCCACAGACACCATATTTCTTCCTTTCCATCATAATTGACATTTGTTCCAACAAAATAAAAATAATATTAATAATCATTAATATGAATATTATTAGCAAAAATGAACAATTGATGACAATATAATGTTGCCACATATCTCCTTTCTGTGACATATGTTACCACATATCTTCTTTCTCTGACATATGTTGCCACATGTATCCTTTCTGTTGGGGAACATGCAGATAATTAGGTGGTGTTTTTTACAACAGAGGTTATATATGTTGCCACAGACACCACATTTCTTCCTTCCCATCATAATTGACATTTGTTCCAACAAAATAATAATAATAATAATAATAATAATAATAATAATAATAATAATAATAATAATAATAATAATAATAATAATAATAATAATAATAATAATAATCATTAATATTAATATTATCAGCAAAAATGAACACTTCACCAATTGTTTTATATAACTTATCAACAAAAAGGTAATTCACAATGGTATACATAACCATCAATCTAATCAATGGTGGTAACCACAACATTTTCATCTATGAACTTTGATTTTTTAGGTCTAAGCCTCTGTGGGTCTTCATTGTTACTAATATAGCCACTCCGATCCTTTAAAATCCAATAATTCCATGGGAGTGAAACATATCTCAAGCGAAGGGATTGAGAAATAATTCCATCAGATGATATTTGTAGTCCATCACTCAAAAACTCAGCGTATGCAGCAACAAAAACTCCACAATCACTGCATGGTATATCATCAATTAGAAAATATAATAAACCTAATATTAACATCACATTTCGATAGTGGTAAGACTAAAAATATAATGTGATACTACTTACAGACTATTGCTTGCTTGTTGGGCAATACCAGTAACATGTATGACTTTGAATGGGTGAGATTTGTTCTTACCCTGGTAAGATTCGAGAATTGACTAGTTGGTTCGGTCTTTTTGCTCAAAAAAACCGTTGGATGCAAGGTACTTTGGCAACATTGTAGACAACTTTTGAATCTCGGCGCATAATTTTCTGTTAGTCCTAGATGAGGACATCGAATCATACACCTTTATAAGTCGTTCCTTCAATACAACGACTGCCAAGACCCAATGAAACTCCCCATTACAATTTATAAGGACATAAACCTCATCTGTGAGGTGCCAAGGCAGTCCAGCAGGTATACCAAACCCTTTGATAGTGCTAACGATTTTATTCTCATATTCAGGAACAATATTGGCATTGTCAATGTATGTTTTGAAAAAACAATTAGTAGTGGTATATCGATATTTAGAATGACTCTGTTGCTTCGACTTCTTCCGTAAGTAGTATAAAATGACATCCACATACTGCACAGATGCATCAACAAGTGTATTTATGTATCAATTTATTTGTATGTATTCATGTCTTAATCAAAAGATAAAAGTGGGCATCCATTTACCTCATCAGTCCAACACTTATTGGGTTGAGACATTATGTAGAACTAGTCCTTGTTCTTTGGAAATGCAACTACAAAATAAGTTGTTTGAACTCAAGATTCGAGCAATTGGCTAAGTAGTGGTCATCCTTGTCTCTTATGCAGTTGTGTAATCATTATAAATAATTATTTAGGGGACAACAAGAAGAAATACTAATAATAGTTGAACGACTTTACTTTTTTGCATGATGCTTGTAAAGACCCTCGTTTATCCATTGCAAGAAGAATAAAATTAGTTCACTTGGACCCTCGCCGTCAATGTTAAAACATTCAAATGGATATTGTTGCTTCACATCACAACTAACGACTTCGACTTTCTTCTCTTTCTTTTTCTCTTTCTCTTTCGCTTTCTTTTTCACTTTCTCCTCCTCGTTCTCCTGCTCCTCCTCCTTCTCCTTCTCCTTCTCCTTGTCTTTTGGGTTTGAGTGTGATACTGGAGCAGTAGTCATTGATTTTTTTCTTTCACTAATTATAGATAGTGATTGGGAAATAGATTTTTTCAACCTTCTACACTTCAAAGGCTGTGAAATCTTCTTGGATGTATGGACATCAATATTATAAGTCATTTCCTTAAAAATATCATTGAGTTCTTTAACACGACTAATAAAATAATCATGTTGCTGCTCACATTCTTCGCATAGACAAAAATAGCATTTGATGTTAGAAGAGGAAGCAACACGAATAAAAGATTGAGCTGTTGTCATGGATGAAGCTTCTTGTATCATTTCATCTACAAGGTAAATAAAAAAAGGTTGAGAGTTTACAATTGATTATAAAATAATAATGGGTAACAATTTATATTTATGTTGACACAGATGGATATTCTGTTGCCACACATGTACTTTTTGTTGCCACAGATTAATCTTCTGTTACTACAAATGACCATTTTGTTGCCCTAACACATAGGTGATATGTTCCAACATATGACAATTCTGTTGGAATATATACCAACATATCACTAAAATGTAGCAACATACGACACATCTTTCAACAAATGAAATATATGTTGGACAACTGAACAAGACTATATTTCTAAAATCATATAAACAAAATAGTCACAAAAAGAACAACAAAAGCAACAAAAAATGAATTTTCACTGAATGTTAACAATACATATACATTTCCTCAAAATTAGGGTTTTTTTTTGGATTTGTTGATTTTCTTTCAAAAACAATAAATAATAGGTACCATTACACCATTATTGAATTTTCACATCTATAGAAGGATTTATTGTTCATTAACCCAAGAACAAAACTTAGTATTGTTAGAAAATTGTAAAATCTTTCAAAAAAATGACTTACCCATTTTAAGTCGAACACAATCTTTAGTTCACAAAGAGGAGAGATTGTTACCTTCTAAAAAAAAAAAAAAAGAGGAGAGAGTCACGACTGGAGATGAGGAGGAAGATAAGATAATGGGGGAGAATACTTGTTTTGATAGTCGGAATTTTGGATTTTCTAAGGAAGAAGAAGAAGAGAAGAGTCTAGAGAACGGTGAGATAAAAAGAAGAGAAAATTCTATTTTCTTTTACTTTTTTTAAAAATAGTTTGGATAGAATTATAAAAATTGAAAAATGAAGTGTTTTTTTGTATTTTATAAAAGATTAGAAAGTTTTGAAAATGTTAATTTGGTCCCAAATTTATTATTTTAAAATGAATTTGACCATTTCTTGATCAAAGTGTCACCAAAAATCAAAACAAGACTTAATTGACACATTTCATTTAATTGTCAAAAACTTTTTGAAAGGCACTTTTAGTAAGACCCGTTCTATGCTAACAAAATAAATTGCCACGCCAACGCCAACGCCGCTTTGAATGATTGAGTCGTGCGTCGGGCGACCATTGTTTTTAGTGTTGGGTTCTTCTACCAGGGCTAAGCTTTCCATTCGGTTCCACTCTAAAGTGTCTTCCGTTTTCTCCCTGCGAGCTATGGCAAAAACCACACCGTCGCCGTCGCCGTCGCCGCCAACGCCAACGCCAAAGAAAGTGAGGCACGAAATGGAGTTGTTCGGGGACGTTAGAGTAGACAACTACTACTGGCTCCGTGATGACTCTCGTTCTAACCCAGAGCTCCTCTCTTACCTCCACGAAGAAAATGCTTACACAGATTCTGTAATGTCTGGTGCGTATTACTTTCTCAAATTCCGAATAATTAATTATACTCCTATGAGAAATCTGTCTCAGCCTTTAAATTTAATTATAGACAGAAGATAAATAAATAAATAGCATCAAGCAGCTGCAGGTCGCCCAAAAAAAATTGAGAGGAGAATGAGTAATATTTCAAACTTAGGTTTTTGAGTTTGTTCCAACATTGTTTCAAATTTTTATTCTCTGTATGACTTAGGAATTGATCTAGCTCAGTTGGATTTGTTGTTCCTGATTTGGTTGGTAGGAGGTCAACTGTTCAAAGATTTCCAATATCTAATATTTTAAGTGACAGGCTCAAAATTCAAATTGCTTATTATGTTAACCCTTGTGTTTCAAATGATGTTATATATATTTTTTTAAAGTTTATCCACGAATAAAAGTCCCATGACACCGTTTGAAGCAAGGTAAATTTGCCCCTGCATTATTACTTTATAAAATAAAAATAAAAACTGCCCCTGCATTTGTTACTTTTGTTCATGAAATATGTATATTATAATACTCTTGCATGTTTTAGCTCTTGGTATGTTTATGAAACATAAATTCTATAGATTTGAAAATCAGCTTGGATTAATTTTAAAGTTGATCATTTCTTATAGGTAAATTTTCTAACTTAATAACTGCTAGAATGGTAGCTAACACCATTCTTTGACTTATTCTTTGATTGATTATTCATAATATTTTTTTATTTTTCTGATATTGGAGTTAAGTCCCATGTCCATATAATAAAGATGTCTTTGGATGGATGGATTTAGTCCTGGTATTTCAAATTCGTAGGATTAAATCCCTTGCACCTCTTTGGATATTAGTGTCAAGCCCCAAATATATAAGACGTGCTACCAACACATGACCATCTAAACCTTGCCGAGCGAACCAAAATTGAATATACCTTCATTAACACACAAAGGAATTCGTTTTGAAGGTTGTAAGGAACAACACTAAGTTTGAGATAAAATGCCCCCTTAGCACTTTTCCGGAGGATATTTCGTTTAACCTTTCTTCAATAATAATTGCCTTCCAAAGGGATTTTCCCACAGCCTAGGCCAAACAAGCATCAACCCCAACAAAGATTTCTTAGCATATGTGGTGATGGACGGCAACACAATTTTACTTTGTAATAGGTTTTGAATCATACGATATTACTAGAAATGCATCAAGAACAGAGGTATGATATGACTGGACAAAACGAGGCAAAACATGATTAGAAGAACTTATTTTAACCAGAAGACAATGGAGTGGATATGCTATGCTTTGAGGGAGGCCTTGAGTGTGAAAGGGAACTCAGTAAGAAGATTGCCTGTTACCATTCTCAAAAAAAAAAAAAAAAACTCAGTGAGAAGATTAGAAGTTTCAGGATAATTTCTCATAGTTCTTTTGTGGAAGAAACTACAACAAATAGGGGCGATATATAAGTATCATAAGCAACGAAGGGAAAAGGAGATCAGTAATCATCATCCCTAAATTGACATTCAATACAAGATGGACATTACTGTTGAAGTAGAAAACATTTATTACTTTGAGAAATAGAGGAGAAAAATATTGTCGAATTGTATTTACATTATTACATTGAGCCCTAGCCCTAGCCCGGTATTTAAGCGGAGAAGGGTAGAGGGGCGGGCCCATTATCCACCGAGTTTAGAAGGTTGTGATTGGTCCAAAGAGTGGGTCACAGACGGATTTCTCGGTTATCAAAAAAAAATTATTACACTGAGCCCTATTTATAGACATTACATTACAATATTTTCCATGTAGATTACTATATACAATCCTATTCCTATTTCTATTCTAACAATTACAAAGCCTAGAGGACAATTACACATACTCCAAAAACTACTGAGTAAGATCTTCCATATCCAGAAACTGTCAGAAGAAATAATTGACATAAGGAAAATAAATGAAGCTTCACTCCAGGAAAAGAAGGGCATCGTTCAGATCTCTCGAGGACCCAGTTCAACTCAGTTCAAACTTTAGCAGGAATGTTGTTGGGAGTCTTCCAATAAAATCACCGATATCCCCACTTTATCAGAGATTTGTTCGGTGGGCTAGTTACTCTTAGAAGCAACAACGTGGACTCAATATCTACGGAATGGGTCACAATAGATTCCTCTTTGAGTTTGGTTCAAAGACAGTTGCAGAACATGTCAAGAAGAGAATGGTTTTGGAAGCTTCATAAGTTCAAGTTACGTGGACTTGATAATACTTTTGGAAATTTTTTCTCACTCTTGGGAAATGAGCCTATCTTTTCATCTCTCCTATTTATGCTTTGTCAGTGATTATTACAGCAACATTATGGTTGAGAAAATCCTTTTTGATAGCCCTCTGGTACAGGGTAATCAAGAGCAAGTATGAGGAACTGAACACATGGGTAACTAAAGAGGTCAATACCCCCTAATGGTATTTGTCTTTGGAAATCCATTAGAATATTCTTGCAATTTCTAAGTAATCAATTAACTGTCAAGGTTCGAAATGGCAAAAACACAAGTTTTTGGTTTGATAAATGGATGGGTATTGCGAGCCTTAAAGATCTCTTTCCTGACATCTTTGTTTTGGCTCAACACCAACAAACTGTTGCTGAAATGTGGCCACCACAAGGATGGAATCTGATCCTTAGAAGAAACTTGAATGACTAGGAAATTCCCCAAATGATTAAACTTCTCAAGCTATCGGAGAGTTCTTGAGGAATCCAAACAGGTGAGGATTATTTGTGGTGGCATGGGGATACAAGGTGAAGGAAGGATATAAACTAACAAGTCTTAGGGAGAATCAAGTCTTTAAATGGCCTTGGAAGCAAATTTGGAGAATCAAAGTGCCACAAAAAGTGGCATGCTTCACCTGGCTGCTAGCCAATGAAGCAGTTCTGACATTGGACAATGTGGCCAAGAGAGGTATATCTCTATGCAACAGATGTTCCTTATAATAAGACACCTCTTTCTACACTGCAATTTCACTACCAACTATGGCAAATTTCGTTAATCTCAAAGGCATTTCCTGGAGTATGCTTAGTAAGATTGATGAGACTCTTTTCGATTGGGTGGAGGCCGGAGTTGGGGCAACAAACAATGAAAGATGGAGGATGATCCCTGCTTGTATATGGTGGACTATATGGAGAGAGAGAAATGACAGATGTTTTGAAAATAAGAACAACAACCTGCAAGAAGTCAAGCTTAAATGTATTGTGTTCTGTTTTTGGCGTACAAATGTCTACTCCAATGAGATTGAGTTAATCATAGATGTTTCAGGATTCATCTAAATCTTGGTTTAGCTTTGGAAAGACTATAACCTTCTTCTTTTTTGTAAATATGGTTTTTTAGTACTACCTAAGTACTGACTGAAATACAAATGTTACTAGTGTCAAAAAAAGAATCCTTTTTGTTTGAGGAGATACATAGTTCGAGTTAGTTGATAAGCGAGGATTTTGACAGATGGTTCATACTTATTGAACGTAATAAGAGATTCATTAGTAGGTTAAAAATCAACCAAAGGAATTTGCGTTGGGTTTGTGAAGCACTTAAGCAAGTTTCATTTGTTACAGGGGATAGCTGCATAGCTGCAGGAGATGGGCAAGAAGCATACATTCATACACAGACGTAAGGATGGAAGCTCGGCTCAGAGAAAAAAATTATCAGTTATTATTCCAGAAGATAACTATAACAGTGGTTGGAGAGTGATCACAGAGAAGATCTTTTGTCTTCTGGGGGAAGGAAATGATTAAAGATTTCATTTAACTGAGGTTGAGCCAAGTCATATAAAAATTCTTAAACAGACAGCAATTCAGTAGTTGCTACAAGGAGTTTTAAAACAAAGAAAACATCTCCTGTGGAGCTTGATAACACCCAATTCCTCTGTAAATATCTCATTGGTTGTTTTAGTGGCCCCTTCAACATGCGTCCAAATCCAGAGGTGGTACAGAAATGGTTCTTAAATAAGTGGAAAATAACTGCTGGTCTTAGGGTGTCTCCGATTGACCACAATCAGTTTCCATTCGATCTTCCATCAGGCAGGAAGTTATCAGAGCAAAGGCTTGGACTAGTTCTGGAATGGAAGAAAACTATTGCTGGAATGGTGGTCTCCCTAACGGGATTTGAGGTGACGAATCATAGAAATGAGAAAAGATGGATTAAAGCTTTTGGTATTACTCTATGCAGTTGGAGTTTGGACACATCAATCCATTGGTGATCTATGTGGTAGCTATGTCAGAATAGATGATACAAAAAACAAAGCACAAATGTTTTGGGCTCGTATCTATGTTGAGAAACTAAAGATTGAGATACCAGGGACCTTGGATTTGGTCGTGGGAATAAGAATTAACAATGCACAGATTCGAGTATCTAAAGATAAATATGCGAAGTTGAGGGTCTTGTGTCTTAGTTCACAAGTTCGAGCCTTGTGGCTAGCAAACTATGTTCAACATTCAAGTGGAGAAGGATAGAGGGGCGGCGGACCCATCATCCCCCAAGTTTCGAAAGCTGCGCTTGACCCAAACGGTTTTCTCTAGACCGATTTCTCAGAAGATGCCCCTTAAATAGGCAACCCTTACTAGTCCCTTTATTATTACTTATCACATAACAATTCTTACATTTATAATTTATAAATACTCATCGCATAACAATCCCTACATTATTCTTCGTGGATCAATAAGTTGCTCATTATCCGATGCAAAAACAATGAATTGGTCTTTTTTTTTTCCAATCATTGGATAGAAGGGAAAGACATTTAGTGAAGAAGCAGAAAAAATTGCTAGTTTACTACACTATAATTCATGCATTACTAGTCCTTGAGCTGAACAACACCTATGTTTTTTTATTTTTGAAGAGATCATTAATAGGCATTAACGTAGATGCAAAATATTACGAAAGTACAGATAGTAATGGTAGCTCCAATACAGAAGATTGGCTAAGCTGGCTAAAAATACCCAAAAATTTAGCTGGGCAATTTACAGGGTTAAGGAAGTTCTAGTGATAGAGATTAACTAGACATCTAGCCTTCTGAGGTATGTGTTGGAGTTGAGATTCCATTAAAACACCTGTGATTCGTCTCATTCTATATGCACCAAAAATAGTAGCTGGTATAATCCTCCATATTTTTTAATGGCTTTATCAACTCTACTAACTTCCAACATTCATAAGATTCTTTTGGTGACTGAGGCTGTACCCAACATTGTCGAAAAGTAGACGAAAAAGTTCCACAGTCCTACTGCAACTGTGCAATGAAGAAATAGGCGACTGGAAGATTCCAGTTTTTGCTGACTCATGTAGTATCTATAAACCAGCTGAATGTTTCTTTTGTTGAGATTGTTTCGGGCCATTTAGAACTGTACTGGCAAAGAAAATCACCTTTTGAAAGTTGATCAAGGAAGTGGAAGAAGAATTTTTCTTTGATTTGTTTTCGAGGGCCAACTTTCATTTTAATTATGGGGTAGGCGAGTTTTTAGTTTCTATTGCTTTTGTATGCATTACCAGTTAACAGTAGAAGGATCAGTTTCTGGGCAGATGGAATATTAATAAAAGCACTCACTTTAGCTTTCTTTGTGCACGAGATGCTAGAACAGTAGAAGGCTAGAATGCACCAAACTTGATCTTTTGAGTTTTTTCTGCAATGCTTGTATAAAAGTGTTGTAGAGCCCTTGCAACCATTTAGTTCAGTAGAAGTCCCCCCTAATCTAACTCTTCTTGTAGAGTTTCCCTTCTACTTTGGAAAATAAAAATATTCTCCTCTGTCTGTTAATATCTTATAATCTCTGAAAAAAGACAAATGTTACTAGCAATTAGCATGTGCTTAGGGTACAATATAAAAGTTAAATGAACAGGGATGTGTAGAAAAGAGAAGAATAACGACCAAGGATGGAGAAGAAAACCGTGTTTCTACGTATATATCTAGATGTTTTCTCTTGGTTTGGTTCCTTTGATGTGTACCATGTTTAAGTAATACATAATTCAACTTGAGTTCAATTTCAGAGTTTGGGTTTGGACTTAGTAGTAAGCTTTCTGTAGTGTCCAGCTTTTTAGGTCAAGATTCAACTTCAAGTTCCATTACATGTCAACTGTATCATGCACCATACTTTTTGCTACTATGCCTTTGAAGTACTAGTGGTGATGATCTGAAGTCTATGAATTATATTAGAGTTTGAGCTATGGGTGTTTGTCAGAGCACATCCAAAGTGTGTGTGAAGGATATAGAGAGGCGAGTAATTTCCTTGTAATGTTGAAACTGATAATATTTACCTTACTGTGCTACTGATCGATTATAAAAGTGTTCTGCTCACTTTAGTCTCTAGAAATTGTGAATTGCCTAGCTTCTTATGAATGTCATTGTAATGCTTACATGTTTTGAAACAAGCAAGAGGTTGAAGCTTGAGAAAACTCTACTGCCTTTACTCCGTTATTTTATGTTCTTCAACTGTATGCATTTTGGGAAGTTCTTTGAAAGAAAAATTTGCATCTTGCCATTTTCATCTTGCTGATGTGCAATATGTATATGTAAAACAGTAGCAGAACATAATTCCTTTTGTAGCATACTTGCCTCCATCTGAAAGCATTTGTTTGTTAATTTGTTCCAATGTGTCTTTACACTATCATGTTCATCAATTCATTCAAAATTGCTTGGAGTAGGGATTATAAACTGTCTGACCACTTTACTAGGGACCAAACAATTAGAGGATCGTATTTATACCGAGATAAGAGGAAGAATTAAAGAAGATGACATATCTGCACCCATGCGGAGAGGATCATACTTTTACTACAGGAGGAACTTGGAGGGTAAGGAATATGTCCAACATTGTAGATGCTATGTGCCTACAAGTGGAGCTCCAACATCTGTTTATGATACGATGCCAACTGGACCTGATGCTCCTTCCGAGCATATTATCTTGGATGAGAATGTGAAAGCTCTAGAACATACATATTACAGTATTGGTGCTTTCAAAGTAAGAACATGTCTTCTGTGCAGATGCTTATAGCTATTCCATGTCTCTTGTTGCTTTATAGCTTATCTTATTTCATCATGATTCTCCTGTCTTCAGGTCAGCCCAAATAACAAGTTAGTTGCATATGCAGAGGACACAAAAGGGGATGAAATATACACTGTTTATGTTATTGATGCAGAGTCTGGAATGCTGGTTGGGAAACCTCTGGTTGGTGCCATTACATCATATCTCGAATGGGCAGGTGATGATGCATTGGTTTACGTCACAATGGATGAGATCCTTCGACCAGACAAGGTTTGGATTTCATTGGAGCCATTTGATACAAGTGATTTAGTTTCCTCCAGTAGCATCCAGTTTCCAACTTTGTCTGGTTTTTGATTATGATATTGTCTTTATGCTCCATAATTGTAATTCAGTTTGGTAGAATGTCTTAAGCTAATAATAATGTCCAGTGCTGTCCAAATAGAAGCTAATCCTCCATCCAAAGATGGATTCTTAATAGAAAAAGTTGATTGAAGAGATCTAATAGAGTTGTTGAAATCATTGAGGGTATTGTTTGTCTTTGGCTTGCTTATCGTGGTGAGCCTTAGAACTTATGTTTTCTCTGTTTGTCAAAATAAGTACCTCTACCTACATATATGTTCTACTTGCTAAATCATTTCTGTTGGCTTTATAGCCAGTTTTATGGATTCGTCTGGTTGAAATTTATCTTACTTTTGCTTATCCAGGTTTTCTTTCTCTTGATTAATATTAGTTTTGACAGGTCTGGTTGCATAAATTGGGAACTAACCAGTTAGATAACTCTTGCCTTTATCATGAAAATGACGAAACATTTTCTTTGGATCTTCAAGCATCTGAGAGCAAGAAATATTTATTTATTGCATCTGAGAGTAAAATTACAAGATTTGTCTTTTATCTAGACACTTCAAAACCTGAAAATGGATTGGTGGTATTAACATCACGTGTGACTGGCATTGACACATCAGCTAGTCATCGTGGAAATCATTTCTTCATCAAGAGGAGAAGTGATGAATGTTTCAATTCAGAATTACTTGCATGCCCTGTGGAAAACATATCTGCTACCACTGTTCTCCTTCCTCACCGTCCAAGGTAATTATTAAAGAGATGACCAATTTCTTGACTGTTCAAACAACTTTGGAGGAATTATTTTGTCTTCTAATTGTCAATTTGTATGTCTATCATTGATGTTTTAGATTCATTATAGATAGAGGTGGTAAAATTCTGGAGTTCTCTTGTAAATATGGTTTCAGTGTAGCACTGTTTTGGTTCTTTGAGATCATGCTCTGTTACCAATTTCAAAAAGAAGAAAAGGTAAGCAACTAGAAGCTTCTTTAAAGATTTTCACAGGTTAATATAATTGCTGAATGTGCAATGAACTCGAGAAGTCTGTCACGACCTCTATATCATTTGCAATCACCATGTTACACCTACAAATCAATAAAGAGATGCATCTGTACTTAATAGTAATTACAAATTCAAACTGGAGATTTGCAACATTCATGGAATAGAGCCGTAATGCACCGAACCCATGTGTGCTAACCTAACATATGTTCAAGTCCAACATCATCGTACATACCTATTTGAACCTTCAAATCATGAATCTAGTCTTGTTTGCTCAAATTGTTGACTTTGGTCAACTCTAAGTACTTCAAGTTTGTAGTTCAAGTGCTCCAAAAGTCTTTTGATATCTCTTGAGCTTAGATTTTCCGCTAACTTAACTATACCTGGGTAAAGTCCTGTAAATTTTTGGAAAAAACATAAGAAATGGGCAAAGGGGTTGAGAAAGCTATTCCTCTTCTAGTCTATTTTGTGAGTACGAAATATTATGGAGCTATTTCATGATTATGGCTCATTAAATTTGGTTGTCGTGCAGCATCAAGCTCCAGGACATACAACTTTTTACCGACCATCTTGCTGTTCATGAACGTGAAAATGGTCTACCCAGAATTACTGTATATCGCCTTCCTACTGTTGGAGAGCCACTAGAAAGACTTCAACGTGGTCGTGCTGTTGATTTTGTTGATCCTGTATACTCTGTTGATCCATTAGAATCAGAATTTGAATCCGGCGTACTCAGGTTTTCTTATAGTTCAATGAGAACCCCACCTTCTGTATATGATTATGATATGGACACAGGGGTTTCGGTGCTGAAGAAGATTGAAACGGTGAGTCACATGAGATGTTACTTATGATGATAATTTGAGTTGGTTTTGTTTTGAGTCTAGTGTATTGACTCATTGAAAAGTAGCCTTTTCTGCCTTTGCTTTTGTTTATGAGTACACTTTTTACATCAAACACATGCTCTACTTTTCTTAAGTCTTAACATTAAACAAGCTTTACTATCTCTTAGCTTGTAGCTTTTTTCCTTTTACTCTGATCATGTATTTTAACCATTTCCTTAATGTCTGTTTATTTTTATTAAGTGAACTTAAAATAAACTTCTAGCATCTAAATCATATTATAGAAGCAAGTGCTATTTCATTTTACTCATTTTGGCATGAATTCCATCTGATATGGTGTACTTATGTAGCTTATGGTTTAACTTTAGCTAACACCTTTGTAAAGAAGGATCACACATGGTAGGCCACATTTAAAAGCTGTGGTAACATAGTAAAGTATAATTCGTCATAACTAGAAGAAATGATTGGGTCACATACTACAACTCCAAAAGAGTGGAGGCAAAAGGAGAAAAGTTGTATGCAGTTGAGATTCAAGAATTCTGCGGTGGAACCTATGCTGCTCGGACCTTCAATATTTTCCGCTACACCCATGTTGATCCGACACGATTTGGTTGTGGTTTTGGGATCCACACTAGATATGGTCAACTTACTTGGGGTGCTTTGACTACATCTATGATCAAGAATTATAAAACAATTGGGTATTTGGCTTAATTCTTGGGCTTTAATATATATAAATATTTTTTAGATAAAGTATGAGAGCACTTCCTTATTACACAAGATGTCTTGTGAATAGAATATTCGGTGTTTATAAAGAATTAAATTATATTAGTTTTAGTTCAATAACTTTATGTAATTGAATTATATACATATAGATGTCTCAGTAATTGGGTATATTAATTGGGTGTATACGAGCATCCTTATCTGCACCTATCCATAGCCCTGAATCGTAAAATTTATGTGATGAAGAATCCAACCTCTAGATCTGCACCGAATTCGAGCAAACATAGATGCAAACTTTTTTTGGGTAAGGTCCAATTTTATTAACGAAAAACCAAGTTGGTACAGATAAGTACATGAAATAAAAATATTCCTAGACTATCAAATATATCGCTGTTACACCAAAAATATAAATTGTGCAAACAAGTATTTTTTAATTCTTGAAATATGCATCCTTTTTCCTTCAAAGCAACCCTTGTTATTTCCAGCCATATAGTCCAGAAAATGCATATGGGAATTGTTCTCCAAATTTGCTCAAGTTTTTAGACATCCTCGACTTTGTTAGCATTCCAATGAACTCTTGATATCTTTAGAGGCATTGACCATGAAACACCAGTCACATTAAGAAGCAACTCTCAACATTCCTTGGACACTGCAATTCAAGAACAAATCTTCTTCACACAGGTAGCATGTAATACTTGGTGCAAAACTTCTCTTCCATGGATTATTCTGAGTTAAACAAAGCCTCCCAAGTGATAGTCTATCCAAAACAGGAAGCTTTGACATGAGCTTTAGTTTTCAAGTTAGTCTTCCAAGGCCAATTAGGTACCGTAACCCTAAGTTGCACAGACTCTTTACTTTCGATGCCACATCTGTGTCGGATTATCCAAAAATACACTACTTTTGGAGAATCTGACACACATCCGTTGACATTTTTGATGAGTTTGAGCAACATAGCTCTGATCCTAAGTTTATAGCAGCAAATTATGGCAGTTCTTAACAGCGAACATTTTATCATTGCTATTCACTCAAATCAAGCCATCCACTTCAGTTTGAACAATTGAGATAGACTCCACCTGTTGAATAAGTTTGACAAAAATCTTTTGGCTGCCAATTGAGATTAAACATATGAGCTAATCTCAATACTCCTTAATACTATACATATATATCTCAAAGTTGAGCAAAAGTGTTGGTTATTAAACTTGAGTTATCTGATGAAACTTTTGGAAATATGATAGCGCTTAGACTCACACACATTACTAAAGTGTCAATAAACTAGCTTAGAGTCATGCCTGGTAGATCTACTATGGAGGTTGAAATCTTTGTTAAGAAAATTGGTGGAAATCCATGAATTTAGGACCTATGTTCTCTATATGATGTTTACTCATTGACCAAGAGAATATATGTTCTAGTATTGATGAAAGTTCTTTGGTGGGTGCCTAAAGGGCAGGTGACAGACGGATTTCTTGGTTATAAAAAAAAAAAAAAAATTCTTTGGTGGGTGCTTGAGAAGCAAAGCAAATGTAGAAATGTCATTAAATATGCATAAGGGAAGGCGATTACAAGTTGTTGAAGTCCCAACATCAGAAAAGGGATGAGAAATTGGTCTCCTTATATGGACTTGAAAAATCCTCCCCTCATGAGCTAACTATCTTTTGGGGTTGAGTTAGGCCCAAAATCCATATTTACACAATTGTTAGAACATGAATAGGTTTATACAATCCTATTAGAATAGGAATAGGTTTATACAATCTTATTAGAATATGAATAGCTTTATACAATCCTATTTAGAATAGGAATAGGAATACAAATAGAAATAGGAATAGTAAATAGTATCCTACTTGGGAAAAGATTGTATTCTAGGGTCTATAAATAGGGTCTCAACGTAATAATGTAGACACAACAACAATTCAATAATATTCTTTTCCTATATTTCTCACATGGTATCAGAGCCTCTATGATCTTGGTAGAAAATCAAAGAGCTTCCACTGTCGGCGAGTGGCTATTACCCATATGTGTTGCTCATCTGGCCAATGATTATGTTAGCAAAAGTTGGGTCACTGTGTATCTTTCATGTGACTATTTTCTCATATCTAATTTTTGTAGCACTGTTGATCTTTCCGGGGACTACTTTTTTCATATTTGTGTAGCACCGTGCCATCCTTTCGGTGACTACCTTTTTCTGCATATCTGATTTGCGTAGCATCGTGCATTGCTTTGGACTACTTTTCATATTTAATTTGCATAGTACCGTGGATTTTTCTGAACTACTTTCTCATATCTGAGTTGCATAGGACTGTGTATCTTTTCGGTGACTCCTCAGATTTGATTTCCGTAATTCCATTTGTCTTTCCGGTGACATCTCAAATCTGATTTGAGTAGGGTTGTGTCATCATTCCGATCCTACCCATATAATTTCTCTTTTTTAGTAGGGTCGTGCCATCATTCCGACCCTACCCATATTATTTCTCTTCTTCAATAGGATCGTGCCATCAATCCGACCTTTCCTTTATAATTTCTATTTTCTAATTGGGTCGTGCCATCATTCCGACCCAACTCATATAATTTTATTTCTTAGATTGTGACCACTTTCTGCCATCAAATATAATACTCAGGAATATGAGCATGTTCCAACCAATTTTTTGGTCACTTTCTTGTTTAATATAGACTCATCTATTGATTCCAACACAATCCATATACTTTATACTAGATTTTGAGCACTTTGTTGCTCAGGGGGAGTTTGGGAGCCTTGTATGTCGATTATGTGAGTCACTCTATGGTCTGAAATAGTCTTTGCTAGTTTGGTTTGGGAAGTTCAACACTCTAATTTTATCACTCTGTGTTTTATCGGTATTATGCACCAAATTCAGTATTTCACGAGAAGATTAAGCATATTGAGATTGACTGTCAATTTTGTGAAGTCGACCGGTCAATTAATTACATTTGTAACAAGCTAGGTACATGAATTGTATGCACTAGCTTGAGGGGGAGTGTTATTAGAATAGGAATAGGTTTATACAATCTTATTAGAATATGAATAGTTTTATACAATCCTATTTAGAATAGGAATAGGAATACAAATAGAAATAGGAATAGTAAATAGTATCCTACTTGGGAAAAGATTGTATTCCAGGGTCTATAAATAGGGTCTCAACGTAATAATGTAGACACAACAACAATTTGATAATATTCTTTTCCTATATTTCTCACAACAATTAAACAATGAGATTTTGGTCTTAGCTAGTGAAACAAAAGTACATGGATCTTTATATAAACATTCTTGATAGCTAGAATTTTGAGTAGAGTAGGACAAAATATGTGCACGACAAATTTAGTGAGTCCAGTCCTTGGTGCACCAATATGAGCTCTAATACCATGAAGTTGGGGTTTAGAGAATTATCAGAGATTTGTGGCGCAAGTTAGAGGTGAACATGTCTGTGAAAGTGGGAGATGGAAGAACTAAATTTTGGAAAGATGCTTGGAATGATCAAGTTCCACTGAAGGGTGCTATCCTGGATCTATTCATTTTGTGCAATAACCCTGATGCCATTGTGAATGATTGTTTGACAACTCAGGGCGGGAGTCTCAGTTTAGGAGGCTTTGAATGATTGGGAGGTGGAAAGAGTTGCTAATTTGCCAAAAATGATCAATGAAATCAAAGTCATCACTGCGTAAATCTGACACTTTGAGATGGAAACATGGCAAAGATGGGGTATTTACCGTAAACAAGGCCTATAAAAAGGAGAACAGTGAGCAGATTGGAGACCATCAAAAACCATGGAAAACATTTGGAAAAGCCTAGCACCAACTAAAATAAAATGTTTTACATGGTTGGTGGCTATGAGGGCTGTTTGACACATGAAGTTTTGGAGAGAAAGGGAGTAACTATAGTCTCCTGGTGCCTCTATGCAGAGAAGCAGAAAAGACCAACAATCACTTATTCCCTCAGTACAAATTCAAAGCACATATATGAGCGATTTCAGAGTCTCACAAATACAAAGTGGACCATGCCTGAACATACTGCAGTTTTGGTAAGCTGTTGGATCAGAAGAGGAGGTAACGAGAACCAGAAGAAGTGGTGGAGAATAATGTCACACTGCATTTGGTGGATTGTCTAGAGAGAGAGAAATGGTTGATGTTTTGAAGATGATACAAACCAACTTGTAGATTTATTAGGATCACTATAAGTATTTTTGTGTATTACTAGTTGCTCCTTTTTGAAGGTCTCTAGCATGTCCTTAATGCTAAGGATTACAACACTACCCGTTGCATTTTTTTTAAAAAAAGAACGTGCGCACAACAAGTTTAATCCTTATTCAAAGAATGAAACTAAAGTAAGGCTAGACGAAATGTAATGCCAATAACTTTGACATCATTGCTTAGTTTTCTTGGAGAATAGCCTGGCAGATGACCATGCCACACATAGATTAAAATAGGATAACGGAGATGGAGGAGTGTACGAGAGAGAATGTTGGGTGTCTAGGGCTTAACACATGCAAAATAAGCGTTGTGGACATGCAGATGTGAAGATATATATATATATGATAATGTAAGTGTTAAAATAGGAATAAGAACAAGAATAGTATATTGAATCGTACTTGAAATAAGAATATTAAATAAAATCCTACTTGGAATATGAATAGTATATATAATCCTCCTTGGCAAAGGATTGTAATATAGTGTTTGTAAATAGAGTCCCAATGTAATATAGAAGATACACAATTCGATAATATTTTTTTTCTTATATTTCTCACATGGTATCAGAGCTTCTATGATTTTGATAGAGAATCAAACAAGCTTCCAAAGCGCGAGTGGTTATAACTCTTATAGTCACCCATCTCACCAATGATTATGTTAGCAAAAGTTGGGGCAATACTTACTATATGCTTAGAAAAATAAGCATGTTGAGAAAGACTGATTTGAGAAGCATTCACCATGCTTCTTTGATGATTGTTGATAACACTTGTAACCTTTTTGAGTAGGAGAATATCCTATGAGAACACACTTAAGAGAATGTGGGTCTAATTTGCCTCTATTTTGAGAATGGATATGAACATAGGCAACACTTCTGAAGATTCTAGGAACTAATTTTGGAAATTTCAAAATTTGAATAGAAATTCTGATGAATATCAAGCGGACTTTCAGGGGTTGTTTGGTAGGGAGTATTAGGAGAAATATTCCATGTATTATGTGTGATATTATTTAGTACTATGTTTGGTTGGATTTGGGCCTATGTATAATTAATCTATACCCTATATGGTATTATAGGATGTATAACTAATCCCTTTCATTTGGTGGTATTAGTAATACATAGGATTTAATACCATGAGATTAATCTACGTAAAGAAAAAAATACCCATCAAATTCTTTTAATCATTTTATTTGTTTCTTGATTTTATGTTTTATATTTGTACTAGTAAATTTATTTAAATAAATTAGCTTATAAATTTTATTATTTAGAGAGAGTTGTCTGTTGTTAAATAAATCCAATACAAATCAATAAAATATTTTAAATGTGAGTTGTTTAACATTTACTAATTGAAAAGACAAATATGTCACCATGTGATCTTAATTGAATATATTATTTGTTGATATATATATATATATATATATATATATATATATATATATATATATATATATATATATATATATATATGTGGTTCTCTAATTATTTATATTTTGAACAATTTATAAAATTGTATACACATTATAATTACAACTTGCAATTTTTATGTGTAAATGTAGATGGTTTATTCAATTTTACTATTGTTTACTGTCTTTTTGATTTTTAAAATAGATGGTCTATCTTTTTTTAATTGAAAATTGATGTTTTGTGAGTCATCAATTTATTAAGATGACAATGATTTACCCTCAAATAATTCAAGTGAGAAAATAGCAAACGTGTGACAAGATTGTTCTTCTCCTAGCTAGTTAGAAGGTCATAAAAAATAATATTGTCGGGTAGTTATCTACCTTGACCCAATTTCATAAAATAGAAAATTGCACAATAATTCAAGAGTATAGTTGGAAAGAAGCTTTTTATAGAGTTTTAATCCAAACACAAGAATAATAAGTGAGAAGCAATGAACCAAACACTTGATAAAAATAAATCCTGCATGACTAATCCCTGCGTTATTAATCTTGTAACAAACGATCCCTTAAAGTTCAGAATTCTTGATGGGATTCTGTTAATAAGATGTGCAACAATTAGACAACTTCCTCCAATACTGTTTTGATACCTTTTTGTGAAACAAATCTAGTAATGTCAAGTAATAGACCGTTTCTTCTCTCTGCTATCCCATTTTGTTATGGAGTATTGACACATGAAGATTCATGAATCTTTTAATTGGCACATCATATTGAGTTTTGATCAGATTAAAAAAGGTAGGAAGAATTTGACTCACATATGATATTTGCTAGCAAACCACATTACTCTTGTACAATCATCAATGAATGACACAAACCATCTAGCATTAGGTGTTAGGAATGGGAGAGGGCCCCCAACTATCAAATGGAGTTTGACATCTTTTGTGGCTAATTTGAAAGAAAACACGTTTGTGTTTTGCAATCTTACAATCATCACAATGGAAAGACTCAACAATCAAATCTTTGAACAAAGATAGAAACATCATTTTGATTACATTAAAGGAGGGCGACCTATCTGACAATGATAAACCATACTTTCTCTTTATTAGACATAATAGATTCAGACAAGAATGAACTAGATAAGGAATTCTTAGTTGTATCTTCACCATTGTGGGAATCCGGACAATAAAGACCACCTTTCTCACTAGCACGCTGAATCATCTCCTTTGTGTTCTGTTCCTGAAATAAGCAATATGAAGGAAAGGCAGTTACTTGGCATTTGGAATCTTTGGTGAGTTTCTGGACTGAAATGAGATTTGCAGAAAATTTTGGGACATGAAGGACATCTTTAGGTATCATTAATTTCCCTAGTGGTATGTATCCTTGTCCTCGAGGAGACTGATTCAGACCATAGAGTGACCTACGCAATCGACATACTAGACTCCCCCTGAGCATCAAAACTAGGTGGTTGCTCCATATAGATTTCTTCCTCAAGATCACCATGCAGAAAATCATTCTTAATGTCCAACTGATGAAGAGGCCAATGACGAACGACAACCATAGATAGAAAAAGACAGACATATGCTATTTTAGCCACGGGAGCGGAAATGTCACTATAATCTAGCCTAAATATCTGAGTATACCCTTTAGCAACAAGGTGAGCCTTAAGCCGATCAACCTAACCATTTGAACCAATTTTGAGGGGCGTATGGACAAGTAGTCTGGTGAATAATGCCTTGGTGAGTCACGAACTCCTAAAATTGAGAGGATATGTATTCTAAGTCATTATCACTATGAAAAGTACGAATAGAAACACGAAACTGATGTTGTATTACAGCAAAGAAACTTTTGAATATAGAAAATTCCTTGGAACGATCTTTCATTAAGAAAACCCAAGTGCGTCTTGAATAATCATTAAGTGAAACTAACAAAATAACAAAATTCTAAGGTTGAATCGACTCTACTAGCACCCCAAGTATCAGATTGAATTAATGAAAAAATAGACTCTGAACGACCCTCAATACTACGTGAAAATGTAGCACAAGTGTGTTTCCCAAGTTGACACGACTCACAATCTAATGTGGATAAACTAGACAAACTAGGCACCATCTTTTGTAGCTTGGATAAACTTGGATGTCCCAAACGTTTGTGGATTAGGTCTAAAGGATCTATAATGGAGCATGCTAGGAAGGAATTTGAAAATGTACGTGTCAAACGACTAACAGATGCCTGATTAAAAGGAGAACCGAGGACATAAAAAATAGAGTCTAGAGTGATAGAAGATAGGGGTTTGGCTTTTCCAACCCCTTTTGGTTTTGTTTGGATCCCATTAGCTAAATTAATAGGAGGAAGAGATTGTGAATAAACAATATCAGTCAAAAGTTATTTGTTACCTGGAATATGATCAGAAGCACCTGAGTCCATTACCCATGATCCAAGAGTACTAGACTATGAAACACAAGCAAAAGAAATACCCGCAACAGAAACATTAGGTTGAGCAACCGAAGCTACTTGCGGAGGTGTTTGCTTACTTGCTCGATACTGAAGGAACTCATCATATTATGCCTGAGCAATATGAGCATCATTGGATGGTCAATCAAGCTGAGCACTAGATGGTACTTGTGGAGATGTCTACTTACTTGCGCGATTCCGAAGGAACTCATTATATTCCTTTAGAACTATAGGATCATAGCTAGGTGGTGGACCGTGCAAAGTATAACATATGTCACGAGTGTGTCCAATTTTATGACGATAACTACACTTGGATCGAGGTTTCCCAAAGGTCCTCCTCCTTGCTGATTGTCCATAGACGGATATGTTCATTTTTCTATGGTTTGAGATGCGAGAATAGAGGAGTTAACAGTGGGTGATGAAACTACTTTGTGATTAGGAGGCGCAGCAAGATGAAGTAGACGAGGGAATAATTCATCAATTGTAGGAACCGTTGGACTGGCTAGAATTTGGCCACACACAGATTAGGGTTAGTAGGAAGTCTAGTGTAAGAACTAGAAATAATGTTTGCCTGTGCTCTTGTTGCTTTTCCACGTTTGTAGTGACTGGCATCAAAGTTTTAAATTCCTCCGTCCTGTACCTGTCCCAAGTAAGTAGACATGTCGGATTCTTGTTTCTTTAAGTTGTCATCCGAGATATCACACCATAGAACCGAGATATGTCATTAGTGTATAAAGCTCATGCTTTTTCCGAAACTGAATAACATGTCTGGAATGGGCGAAACAAGGGTATCAACTTTGAATCAAAAGAGCGCCAAAGGAGACTACATAATTGAGCATCCACTTTCTCCCATTGTGCTTTGACTTTTGCATCCTCATCACTGGACTGTCTTTTCATCTAACACACAAGCATTGTTTGTTAAGTGATCTTGAACGCCTTGACCCTTGCACCACAACTCAACTGAGGAAGCCTAAGCTAAATAGTTTGTACTTTCCATTAATGGTTCTGAAGTGATTATAGAGCTTGTACTTCCAATCCCCATATTTTTGGAGCCAAAAACATCACAACCTAAAGATATTTTTCAAAATTTGATGTGAAAATAGTAAGAAACTTGCTGGAAACTGCCTGGAAATCGCCGGAACCCTAATTCCAGCGATCGGTTCTGGAGAAAACTGGATGGGTTTGATCGGAAATACTGGACGACCCCAACAGAAAAAAACAGCTAAAAAAAAAAAAGACCAGAGCAGCCCTCACGTGCTGGTGTGTGATCCAGATCTCGCCGGAAAACTTCCACCTTCGAACGGCGCGTGAGGGTTTTTTTTCCGGTAGTACTGGCTGGGGTTTGGTCTCCTGAGCTTCCCGAGCCTCGTGATGGTGTTGGTGTTCGCACAACACCTTCAGAATGAAAGATGACACAAATCAGCCCTAACCGTCGGCAGAATTTGACACGGTGACTTGAAGTTTCTCACCAATGCTCTGATACCATGTCTCTGATACCATGTGAGAAATATAGAAGATAATATTTTTGAATTGTGTATCAAATTGTTACATAAAGACCCTATTTATAGACACTACATTAGACTCTTTTTCCAACTAGGATTCGTATTCCTATTCGAAGAATTTTACTGATGAGATAAGCAGTCAGTGCATACTGATTACATGCTTCTGGTGTTCATAATTTTTCGCTCAAGAAAGAACATTTTGGCCATCCCTTTATAGTATCGTACTAGAAATATGAATATAGCATTGGCCATCCCTTTGAAGTATCATACTAGAAATATGAATATAGCAGTCTTATATAATTCTTTTGGTTCTTGGTGTTTTTGGAACATTTTCACGCTCTTTGTTCAGCAATTAACGGTTATTGAACTTTGGTTATTAGTTGTAATGGTTTGTTTCATTATCTTATTTAGGTACTGGGAGGCTTTGATGCATCAAATTATGTAACTGAGAGGCAATGGGCTACTGCTTCAGATGGCACACAGATACCTATATCAATAATCTATCAAAAAAATATTGTAAAACTTGATAGTTCAGATCCGTTGCTTCTTTATGGTTATGGATCCTACGAGGTGATTTACTTGCTAATTATTGAGTAACTAAGAGCCCGTTTGGATTGGCTTAAAAGTTGGTCAAACCTACTTTTAAGTCAGTTTTTGACTTCTGGAAGTGTTTGACAAATATTAAAAATAACTTAAAATAAGTCAAAAATGACTTGAAATAAGTTGCGAAGTGTTTGGCAAGGTAAAAAATAACTTAAAATAAGTCAAAAATGACTTAAAATAAGTCAGAAACCAAAAGTAGGTCTCCTCCTACTTTTTATTTTTTGACTTAAAAGTCATTTCAGTTTGACTTTTTATTTTTTGACTTAAAAGCTACTTTTTTTTAAGCCAATCCAAACGGGCCCTAAATGTGGAGTACTACTCTGTATTTGTCCTTTTCTTGTTTATCTGAAGGAAGAAGGTCAATATCTCTTTGTTGTGGTTAAGCTAAGTGCAGTGTGGTCGTATCTGATAATTTCTGAACACTGTGTTTTACAGAATCTCACAGATCTTAGATGGAGAAGTTGTGACATGTCTTTTTTCTTGTACTGATGACCATTTGTGTAAATGGAACAAAAGTTTGTGAAGTTTACTCTTTGTAGAAAAATACTGCAGGTAAAAAAATGCAAAGTTACATGAAATGATCTGATAATACAATGTATATGTCACCTGAGTTCAGGAGTTAAAATGTCAATTTTTTAAGGAATGAATTGATTGTGTAGCCAATGGGTATTCACGTATGGTTTTAATTTGATAGTCTTTGATATACACTATCAGACGAATCCTTTTGTTTTTTTCTTTTTAAAGGAGGGTACAAGAAAAGCGTACACGTTGTCCTCGGTATAAATGAAAGTTCACCAACAACTGATGGCTTTCTAATTGTATTGATGTGAATTCTTCAGTCTATCAATTGTGGAATTCCTGAGATTTATATTTTGTGCAAGGTCACAGCCATTAATATGTTGTTTAATACTTTTAGCTTGATCATTCTTTGCTGACACTGCAAATGTCATATTCCTAACAGATATGTATTGATCCCACTTTCAAGGCGTCACGCTTTTCTCTGTTAGACAGGGGTTTCATTTACGCTATTGCTCACATTCGTGGAGGTGGTGAAATGGGGAGGCAGTGGTATGAAAATGGGAAACTGTTGAAAAAGAAAAATACTTTCACAGATTTCATTGCTTGTGCAGAATATTTAATAGACAAGAAGTACTGTTCCAAGGAAAAGCTTTGTATCAATGGAAGAAGTGCAGGTGGATTGCTGATCGGTGCTGTTGTTAACATGCGTCCTAATTTGTTCAAAGCCGCTGTTGCTGGGGTTCCTTTTGTAGATGTTGTAACTACAATGCTTGATCCAACTATTCCTTTAACAACTTCAGAGTGGGAGGTTAGATCTCTTTAATTTAAATCCGCGTATGTCTTACTTTAATGAGAAATATTAAGTGGCATGACATTCATTGGTGTGGATTCTCCATTTGAAATCACTTAGATGATCAATACGAGGATATCATTACAACAATGTATCTGAGAGTGAACTTTTGTGGTAATGGCATTGGAATTTATGCCTCAGATTTCCAGTGGATAAACTGTAACTGTAGTAGTAAATTTTTGTAACGTGGATCTAAATGTGCATAAGGTGTATTTGAGGAGTTGTGAGAACCAGATTGTGAGACTTGGAAGATGAATATTTTGAAGTTTGTGATTGATGTTTAATCTATTCATTTGCTACAGGAATGGGGTGATCCACGGCAGGAAGAATTCTATTCCTACATGAAGTCATATTCCCCTGTTGATAATGTAAGTAATATATCCGTCTCCCAAAAAAACTACTTAAGGTTTGTGCATTGAGCAACACAATCAGGAAAGTACACTTATGTTAACAACTCAACATGCCTTTGAGTTTTTCTTTTTTCCTTTTTCTCTTACAGGTCAAAGCACAGAATTATCCAGACATTCTTGTTACAGCTGGCTTGAATGGTAAGTGAAATGGAAGCTGGTGCAGCAGTTTCCAGTTTTGAAGATATATGATTGGAAAGGGAAAGTGTTTGGGGAGGGTGGTAAAGGGCCTTGGTAATGTTCATTTCCTCAAACTTGCTTTTGAATTCTGGAGGGAGTTGGCTCCATTAACAGTTGTGAAACTAGTAATGTTACATGGAAGTGACTGTCTTGGGACTCTAAGGCCGAACATATCTATCAAATATGAGTAGTATAGAATTTAGAGGCTCAACATATCCACACGGAAGGTGTATGTAGTACATTCCAGGTATAAAAGGTTGTGTGAGATGGTTTTTTATGTCCTATGTAGACATCTAAACGCATCAGTCTGTTCTTCCATGTGTGACACTGGTGAGTAAAAGTATTTAAATGCAATGAATACGCGTAAGATGGCATGAACTGAAGTTGTTTACAGTTTCTTGGTTAGAATCCACGAGGAACTCAACGAAGAATGGAATACGCGAAAGCAAAGTATCCATATAGGTAAAATCCCAACTAATTGGGATCAAGGTTGGTTTGTTGTTGGTACACTTACATAGATTTAATATCATTAGGAGTCTTTGTTTGGCGACTAGTATGTCAGTCCAGGGATAAAAAATGAGATGTGAAGAATTCCTAGTTCTAAAGAACCATAATTTGTCTTATAGGACAAGTTACCGAGTTTTGAAAAAAAGTTCCAAATGAAGCTTATTGGATATAGTTAAATCATAAGCCGAAGCCAATTTTCTTGCAATGATGCACAGCAGTAACTTTTTTATGCTTCAGAAATTGATCGCCTTTAAAGCTGGCAGTTTAAACTGTCTGACTTCTGGAGTTAATTACTTAAACAAATGATGGCTTATTAGTTTGATTCCTCATCTCTCTGGTGATGAACTATGGACACTTCTAACTAAATTAGAAAACCAGTAATTTATTCAGAAATACATCTTGGGATGACTTCGTTTCAGTTTCTTCTCATTTAATGCTACTATACTTTAATATGATTTGCTAGTACTGTCAATCCATGGGAGAAAAAGATTAAGAGTTTCTCAGCAAATGTCAACTTCCGATAAAATCATATACTTAGAACACTGTCACCATTTTAGGTCATCAAAGCGTTAATTCTGATACTTAGCTAATTTGTATTATTTCGTTTTTATAATCTAGTAGCAAATGATTGCTTTTCCTGTAGAGTTTTTTTGATTCAGAACAGGATAAATGCAAAATAAGATATTCGTATCTTATCAAAAGACAGTCATAAGATTCGAGTTCATTTAATTAATATGATCTCATCTTTGTGATCCAGCGTAATTTTCTGCAGTCCATAAGTATGTACTTATCTTTTGTAGCAACTAAGGATAATTGCTTATGAATATGGACAAAATCAGTTAAGACTGATATAATGGTTTATATCTGTCGTAACATAAACTTGGTGAAACAACCATGAAATAAAGGAGTAATCTCCAGTCACTTGTTTATATATTTCTACTTTTGATTTAATATGAGGTCTTAAATTGTGACAGATCCACGTGTTATGTACTCTGAGCCAGCGAAGTTTGTGGCCAAGTTGAGAGATATGAAGACGAATGATAATTTACTCTTGTTCAAATGTGAAATGGGTGCGGGACATTTTTCAAAATCTGGAAGGTATGATTTTATAACTAGCTTTATGACCTGAATCATTTGGATAAGAAATGACAGGATTTTTCTTCCAGGGGAACTTGCATCTTTTTCGTTTTTTTTTGGTAACTGTAACATTTATATTTATATCAGTACTTAGGTAGTACTGGAAAAACGATATTTACATTTAAAGGAAGTAAAACTCTTCCCAGGAGCTAAACCTAACTCTAGATGGACCCTAAAACATCCAGAATTGCCAGTCTCATTAGAGTAAATATTTGTACACCAAAAGCAGAACAACAAAATACATTTAAGTTTAATCTCCTGCATATTGCTACTCCCGTTCTTAAAACATCTGTCATCCTTTCTCTCCTTATAGTCCACCAGATGCAGGGAAGGATAATCCTCTATCTGTCTTTGTTTTCTTGCTGCAAAACCAGCTTCCTCCCAACTGAAAAGAGTCTCATCAATCTTACAAGGTATTATCCAAGAGATGCCTCTGAGATTGAAGAAAATCTGCCACAGTTGGTCAGTGATTTTACAGTGTAGGAATAGATGCCTCACTGTCTCTGCATCCTTTCCACATCAAGAACATCTATTGCATAAAGAGATTCTCCTCTTTGCACATTGTCAAGAGTCCAAACAGCCTCATTAGCTAAAAGCCAAGTGAAACATGCCACTTTGTGTGGCACTTTGGCTTTCTAGATGTGCTTCCAAGGCCATTTAGTATTCTGAGTACCAGTTTGGTTTGTCAGCTTATATCCCTCCTACACCTTATATATAGCTTTGCTGTGCCCATGCCACCATAAATAGTCCTCTCCCCTCCTTCAGGTTTTTTGGTTACTTAGTTTAGAGTTTCCGATGCCTATATGATAACAGAACATCAGAAAACCAGGAGATCACTTTGGGTCTCGAGAAAAAATCTCTTGTTTAGCTTTAGCTTTGCTGTGCCCATGCCACCATAAATAGTCCTCTCCCATCCTTCAGGTTTTTTGGTTACTTAGTTTAGAATTTCCGATGCCTATATGATAACAGAACATCAGAAAACCAGGAGATCACTTTGGGTCTCAAGAAAAAATCTCTTGTTTAGAAAATCTTACCAATCCTATGAAAGCTCTAACCGAATTCTGAGATGTTTTTTGGATCTGAAGTATAATTTCTGCTTTCTGGAGTAAAGATCATCCAATGCTATTAAAAGCCATTTATTCGCCCATTAAGCAATGAAATATAGGGTGAGGGTTCCTTGCTTCACACTGGTGGAGCGAAGCAACTTCAATGAAATATGCTCTTCATACAGTAGGACGGAAGGGGATTTTTTTTTTTTTTTTTTCATTTGACTTTAAAAGGTTAAAGAAAATAAGAAAGACAAAATATGGCCTTTTGCTATCTAAGACCTTGGATTCCTCCTTAGATAATGCTTTCGTGTTCTATTTATAATTATAATGAAGTAATGAAATTTTGTGGATATGCATCCTGTAGATCATCAGAGTACAATTCAGGCAATAAATTGGTGTTCTTTACATGTTCTTTGCCATCCCTAACCATAATACAGTGAGCCTACCAAATCCAAAAAGTATTCTGCATTATCCACAATTTTCTGTATATACCAACAAAAAAGCTTCACTAGACATCTAGACTTTAGGACAGATGAAGACGTTGAGATTCCTCCAAAGCATATCAGGTTTTCTCTCCTTCCATAGACACCAAAAGATGGTCAGAGAAATCATCTATCAAATCTTTCTGGAGTCTTTGGCTTCCCATTTACCCCAATCTCACATAAATGCCTCCATTATTTTGTTTGCTATAACCCATGGCAGACCAAACTGATTCAAAAACATGTTCCAAATGTTCTTGCAATTGTGCAGTGGAGAAATAAGTGCAAATGCCTTCTGTTTCTTCATTTCACATGTAACACCTGCTGCACAGAACCATTCCTCTTCTTCTGATGTTATCTTGTGTGAGACAGACATTTAAGGAGGCTATTCGTGTAAAACATGCCAGTTTTACTGGAAAGATTAGTTTTCCAGGGCCAATTTTCCATATATCTGCTGGTAAAATGCTGTAATTTATTGCATAGTTTTACTGATAAGGTACCTTTCGCATTGCTGCCCCATTTCATTTTGCCTCTCCTTCGCAACTCCATCAGCTGTTGAGCTCCCAATATTGTCAATTTCTTCTGAAAACAATATTCCGTGTGCTCTGAATTACTTCATTGTTTGTTGATATATCTAGTGAGCAGTGCCATTTGGAGTACTTGATATTCTTGGGTGCCAATGGCTTTCTTCCCTATCCTTGGCAATTATAACTAGTTTCCATTGGGTCCCATTGTCATTGTTGCATCTCCACAACCATTTCATAAGTAGACTTTCTTGTGTGCTGCCAATTTTACTCCTGTTCCTTCATTCTATTTTTGTAGTCTACTTTGTCCCATTTCACCAGACTGAACTTGTATTGACTGTTGTTGCCATCCGTAAGAACCTCCTCCCCGATTTGGTCCACTTTCGTCAATACACAATACCTTGCTGAGAATAGGGAATAATAACATTAGGTATGTGAGTTTGCTGTCCAATGTGATGTGAGTCAATCTTCCATCCATTGAGAGGTATTGCCTTTTCTAGCTTGCAAGTCTTTCAAGCTTTTCCATGATATTTGGCTTAGCATCCCCATAGATGACTTGTAACCAGTTGGAATATCATCGACAAACCCTCTTTTCACAAATCTGAGTCTTTCCGGCTGCGAGTCTTGGTGGTTTCCATCCAGATAGAGATTTTGAACATGAAATCTCCTGCATCTACTACAACAGAGGTTAATATCTTGTCTAGGTGCCCTTTAACGCGAACCTTAGCCCACCACAAATGGTTTTTAGACTGGTCTTCTCCTGTCTTTAGCCAGCTCTGCATCTCTCCCCAACTTCTCTGAAAGTGTTCCGCGACCACTGGTGGAGCAGCAAACCCAGTAATCTAAACCCAAACACGATCTGGTTGAGCTCTTTCAGAAATGCACCCTGCTGCCGCTGACACCAGTCAATTTTTAGCTCCATGTTCTTCCATCGTAATTGCCTATTTTGATTCTTCGGGCCTCTTCTCTTAAGGGAAGTTCAAAGAGGAACCTAAATCATTCGTTTAATACATAGTAACCCCTCATGAAAATTTTCATTTATTGTGAACCCATCTATGCAAATCTGAACCCGTTGGTATTTCTTGATGAACGCCTTTGAATATTTGGACCAAACAGTTTTGGAGAGACTCCATTCTCTGAAGAAGTAGTTTGTTTTCTACATGAATCTTGTTGACCATGGGAGGTGATGCCTTTGCTCCTGATCCTTCTTCTGACCATCTTGGATATGAAGGAAAAGTTGTACAATCCTCCCTATCTAGTCATACCAATCTTCCTTGGATGAAGCCGACTCATTGATATCCAAAGACTTAGTTCCCGCTATGAAGAATAATCTCCTTGACATTTTGGATGATTTTCAAGACAATTAAGTTAATGAATGATTGGTAATAAAATGTAATCAAGGATCAAGAAAATAATCTAATCGCCACTTTACTGGAAAAGATATAGAAACTTACCAGATTTCTAGAGTTCTTGGACCAGAAATTAATGTGTGCATCAGAATAGCTGGTGGTGAGATTGATATATGTGAGTGGTTGGCCTGAGAGTGAAAAAGTTGGTTTTCCAAGTACTCGCCTGCTGCTGGAAGAACATAGAAGAAATAAGGAAATGGGAAGAGAGGATCTGACACTTCATAGTGCGAGAGAACTATTAATTTGAATAATAACATAATTGTTTTTTCCTCATTATCTCAGAAAAACCTTAGAAGGTGTTTGTGTCAATTTTACTAACAAAAGCGGAGTCTTTTGATGCAGAAAAAATCGTGATGTATGACTAGTTTGTTCTGTTGGGATTTTTTTTTTGGACAATAGAGTCGGAACTTAATAGATATGACCTTTACTTTCTACTCATTTTATCATATAGGAGAAAGATGCACAGAGATAAATAGAGGGGCAGATTCTTGTTTTGCTCAACCAAGCACTGCTACCATGATAAGAAATTGGTATCATTAAGTTCTTATCTTGGTATGAATGCTGAGGTACACACCACAGATGTTCAGTCCTGAGCATGCACGGTAGGGGTGTTAGATCTCACAGCGGTTGAGAATTTGAAATTGGGTTTCCTTATTGGTCTTGGACAATCCTCAGTTCCTTGCCTTATGAGCTACCTTTTGAGAGCTATGCCAAAGTTCATTTTTTTAATCACGGTATCTATTAGAATAGGAATAGGAACAAAAATAATATATACAATGCTACTTAGAATAGGAATAGGAACAAGAATAATATATACAATTCCTACATAGAATAGGAATAGGAACAAGATTAGTATATACAATCCTACTTAGAATAGGAGTAAAAATAGGAATAGTATATAGAATCCTACTTGAAAAAGGATTGTTTTTGCAGTAGGACTTTGTGAATGGTCTGATGGAAAATAGAGAATATAGAAAATGAACGAAGTGTTAATAAATAGCTTTTTCATGTCGTTCATATATCCATTTGCTCAAGTTTTCGATCAAGCTCACTGTGTTTAAGGTACGTACAGAACTATAGGAATTTCCAACTTTTGGATTTTATTGTGAGATCCATGGTACAATATAGTTCAGGGTCATTGGATGTGTTTCTTCATGTAATCAATTCCACTTCCAAACTAAAATCTGTAGAGTTCCTTTCCCCTGTTGCGATTTTTGATGAATGATTTTTTTTTTTTGAAAAAAAAAAATAGAAAGAAGGAATGAAGAGAAAATTGCATATCATAATCTTCTCATAGTTTTAACCTTGTGTGTCTGATGCAGATTTGAGAAGCTCCAGGAGGATGCCTTCACCTACACTTTCATACTCAAGGCTCTCAACATGCTAGGCTCTGATCAACAATGATGAAATCATGTTGATGTATTCCTTTTTTTTTCAACAATTCTTAACGTGAACTGTTGTCTTATTTTTGGTTCAAAATCTGATCTTTGTATTCATTTTATTGACTTTGATTGGCTTCTACTATTTTGTCGACGATCCTTAACACTCTTTTATTGATCAGTTTTGGTTCCAAATCTGTGGCTGTCCACATTAGTTTGCCTTTTCTTTTTTCGTCTAATTTTGTGGAGAAGTAGTTATTGTTGCCAATGCCTTGTTTTGTTTGTTGGATGTGATTGATGTCCAGAATGGGTTTAGAAATTAAATGCATGTAATGTCATCTTGCTCTACTTATGCTCTAAATCATCAAACTGTCTTAATGTATGATGTCTAACATATCTTATCAATACCCTCCTAAAGAGATGTAACATTTGATGATTTCATAGCATATAAAAGGGATGTTCCTCATACTTTTATAAACACCGCATGAAAGAATTAACAGAGCCATTCTCTTCCATTTTTTCCCAGTATCGGTATTATTTTTCTCATTTTATACCCATGTAAAAAGAAATAAAAATAATGGATGAAAGAAAGTCTTGGTAGTGTTATTTTAAATACTTTGGCTAAAGGTGTAATTAATGGATGGGTGAGTCTCACACTTTTTGTTGGTTAAAACTTTTCCTAGGTCAAGTGCATGAAAAAAGGTTGGATGCTTTAAGATTATTTTTATTCTCTCAATTAATGCCATGCATTATCTTGTTTTTTACTTATATCAAAATTTGTCACTTTGGCATGATAATTTTTATTTTTTGGTGAAACATCTTCATTCATTTCATACCAAAAAGTTAGAAATACAAGAATCAAATAGATGTTGATCACATATTTCTCAACCATTTTAACCTGCAAGCTGTGAGCTAAGTATTACATATCCTCCACTAGATAAACAAGATATTGTACTACACTTATAACGAAAGAAAGAAGTCATTATTGTCACGACCCAGGGGTACCCCCTAGACGTAACACGGCGTATTCGACCCTGAAGGGGTCTTATACAAGCCTTAGCACAATCATAGACATAATTTCATAGGAAAAATAGAGTGAAATTTAAAACTTTTCTTTACAATCAAAGTCTTATATAAAATAATAGTCTATACACTGTCTCAAAACCATCTAATTACTTGAAACAAAACTCTTGAATACAACCGTAGGGACTTAGCCCTTACATAAGTTTAAAACATAAAGGACATATGGTAGAGCCTTCAAATACAATGAGGACTCACCAAACTTCTTCTTCTTGATCTACTAGAGTCCTAGCCACAAGGATGGAATCCAATATCTCCAAAGCCTACACTTATAGAAAATGTAGACAGAAGGGGTTAGCACAAAAAGTACTAAGTATGGAAGCCATGCATAAAAATCCTTAAAACATGCATAAAAGGGACATTTTCTTTAAAGCCATGCCATATGCCATTTTTGAACATCATCTTTGAAATAGTTGGAGAATGCAACTCATAAAGCAACTCACATACGAACCATCATAACATAAGAGATATCATCATAATTACAAGCATAGTTTCCAACACCACATAATACATGTCCCAATCTTCACAAGACATAGATCATACAGATAGTCAAATACCAAGATTTATCTCATCATAATAGAACTACAACATAAGCAACCCTTAGCTATACTTGTGCAATGCATATATAGGATCCCATAATCCTACCTATATCACATTTAGGCCACCAACAACATACATATCTTACTTTACCTTAGTCATACCCAACATACATAAATAAGGAGTCATTCATGTTCATAACTTGTGGCAAGTGAAGACTAACCTTAACATTCGTACATACCTTCATACATAAATTCATAAGTCATCATAACATCATAACATAAGAGAACCTACCCCACAACCCCTTTATAAGTCGACTTGTGCAATGTGTAAGTGAACCCCCACTCACACTAAGTAAGCTTATTAAGAAGTCATAAGCATAATCCATGTTCATATTCAAATTCATATAAAGCATTCATTCAATTCATAATCATTATATCATGAAAGAGATATATCATGCCAACTCTCAAAGCCTACTTGTGCAATGCACGAATGAAGTCCCATACCCCCATTCATACTAAGTAGAACCTCTTGAGGAAACATAGAACATGCTCATGTTCTTATCATAATTCATATTCTTATTATTTAGGGAGATTTAGCCTTAGCCGACATAGACCATGTGAGCTACATGGAATCCAGTGTTCTACCCCACACCGAAAAGAGGTGTCCTACTTGCCTAAGGTAGAACGTACATAATATCATTTAGGTGGATCTACTAGCTATATACCTATGTGGGCACATAGTTATGGAGTAAGGAGATTGCTACTAGAAACCTGGACTTTCTAACGTAAAAGGTTTCCATCCCATGAGATAACATACAATGGGAAGCCGGACTTTCTAACATAAAAGCTTCCATCTCACTTTAATACCCTCTCGGTGCTAAGCATAATTCCCTTGAAAAGTCATACTAAGTCTTTACTTAAGTTCATGGTCACAAGAGAATGCACTAGGCACTCAAACCAACATATCATCATAATAGCTCATAGATGTCTTAAGTGAGAATGTCATTTCACTTTAGAAACATCAACATGTGAGTAAACCTTTCACATCGTATATGTGGTGTGTTCATGAAAATGGCCTTTCATACAACACAACAATACTCTCATAGTCATAACATAGCATACATAATAAAGTGTAAGGGTATGGAGAGAACTACCTTTCAACAATACCACAATTGCACAATAATCATAAGATCTTCACTTTCTAAGTGAGTCATAACAAACACCTTATTCACATCATAATCATATTCATGCATGTGTGTGTATGATTGTCCTTCCAATGACACAACAACAACATTATCACAATAGACACTTTATACTCAAAGTACTCATAAACATGCACATAATATCATAATCATACATACACCTCATATTTTGCATTCAAGGTTCATGTTAAGTCAACATGTCTAGCATTCATCACATGAAACATAGATATTGTCATAACTCAATTACAACATTCATTCCATGCATAGACTCATATATTCATCTTAGAGGTCATGTAGGTGAAGTCTACTCACAATGGGGCCATATACAACTCAACATACATAATGACTTCCTTCTTAAAGCCATAACATACTTAACTTGTTCATATTAGCTTTTTAAAGCCCTAGGAGTCATCTTACTACTACAAGTCTTACTCTCAAATCTTACCTCACATGATCATCATATATCCCTAACCATTAAGGTAACCTAACCACATGCCTCATTCTTGATCAATTATAGTCATATAGGAACATATAAACTTAATTCCAACACTACACAGCCATGATCCAACATATAAGCCCTAATCAAGTTAGTTCATGTCTATAAGCTTTAATCATAATCAATTCATGTCTAAGTGATATAATCTAGGGCAATTCATAGAGAAGTTCATCAATCTTAGAAGGTTACATCTAAAACCTCAATTTTCCCCCTTTCATAACATAGCCCTAGGCTACATCAACTTCACCCTAGAATCTTAGGTTAATCAAGAATACATGTAGAATTATACTTAAATCATGTGATTACATCATAATCAACTCATATTCAATCAATTGAATCAACTTCGAACAACATTCATGATGTAGAGAAGAGCCATAGCTAGGGTTGGGGAAAACTCATGGATTCTTTAAAATTCAAGTTAACATCATCTAAAATAAGCAGTATCATCAATACCAAACATAATTCAACCTTTAGGAACAACTTTGAAAGGAATCCATGGGGTTGAGTTGAAACCCTAGCTAATTGGGTTTTCTAGAATTGAGTAAAAAAACTTTTGAAAGGGCTCCTTGGGTGATAGCTTCCCAAGGATGAAGAACTCCCATACCTTAGACTTAGAATGCCATCAAATTCATATCAAGAATCCTCCATCTCCATGCCCTAGCTTGATCCCTTCTCTTGGTCTTCAATGGAGTTTCTAGAGAGAAGATTTTTGGAGGGGAAAGTAGTTGGATTTTGATTTGGGGTCTTGGGTTATAATGAGTTAATGAAGTGTTTAATACCTTAAAATACTTTATATATATGAAATAAACCCATATTAAGCAACCCCTACTTAAAACAAACTAAAAATGAATTACCTAAACTAACCCACCTATTGGCCAACTTTGGGCAGATTGCAGGTGCAATCCACGCCCCATGGACCTACGGTCCATCAATTGATCTACTGGGCGTGCTGCAGGTTCGTGGTTTGGACCTGCAGCTCCTCAACAAGGCCTTGAACCACGCCCCATGACCTACGGGGCGTCACTCCATCTATTGGCTGTGATTGGCCATCCTTGGTTCGTGGAATTTTGGCAGTTTTTGTGATCTTAGGCAGCCTTGGGGGTTAGACTTTAGGGTCCTCCCCAAGGACCCTTGGTTGGTCTTTGGGGGGTCTTACCTTGACGTTTAACCTCTAGACACCTCAACCTAAGCTCGGGAAGTCAATATACAACCTACAACCAAACATCAAACTCAAAAGCTCAAACGTACGACTCTAGTCTCACCTACTAGTTTCCATTAGACTCTAGCTTGGTCTTACTAGTTTTCCAGGTTGTTACATCATCTCCCCCTTAGGAACATTCTTCCTCGAATGACACTTGAAACACTTTACGAAATTTAAAGACTCAAGACTAGCTGCCCATCATGCACGAAACATCAATAATGCACAACTCAAGATTCACTACTCACAATGTGCACTTATTCAAAGGAGGTAACATCAACTCCAATTCAACATGATCAATGCAATACAAGGAAGTAGGAACTACATCTACAAACTCATTATGCATGATATGCAACATATCTCATGTTCATAGGAGGAACTACCTTCTCCTAGTCATAACATGCTCAACATCCTCTCATGGAGCTCGTATGCAAATCATTTTCAAAAAGCATTTCATTTAAGGAGGAATTCTCAACTCCTAACTAAAACATGCTCATATAATCTTCCCATGAAGTACCATAGGCAACTCTCACTCAAAGCCCTACAACATGAGGGAAACAATGCACATAAACTCATTTTCCTTTAAAAAAACAAGTTTTCATGAACATGCATCATATCAAGAAGTCATGGCAACCTATACGCACATAACAACAATGTTAGCTAGGCACACCATCTCCCCCTTAAGAGTGAGCCCATACCAACACTTCTAAACATCACCAATCACATAATCATAAGAGGAACTATCTTTTCCCTACTAAATGCAAGCTCAACACAACAATATGGAGCCAAGGTGCCATCTTATCAAAATCACCATCAAAGCATGTTCATCAAACCATCTCATGAAGTCAAATATGCCATCATTATACTAGAATGCACAACAACATGAGGAACTTATAAATCATGAAAAAAATCATTTTATGCAAAACAAGAATATCTCAAGAAACATGCATAACATAAGGAGTTCATGGAAATTTCTAAAACACTCATGACTCCTAGACCTAATACAAGCCCAAAAAGGAACTTTTGGTCTCAAGCTAGAATAGGATTAGAATAAAAGGATGAGGATATCGGGACTCTCAATCAATGTGCTTTTCAAGCACATGATCTCCCCTTGGGAGTGAGCCCATTTTTACAAAAGCCTCAAGTACTACTCCTTTCTAATAAACTCAAGTTTTACCAAGGCTCATTTTAACCTTACCAGGCTCTAAAACAATAGAGGTCCATCAACCATTCACCCAAACCCTACTAAGGCTAATAAGAGTAACTCTAAGGGACAAGGGAATCATAGGACACATATAACATTCAAGACTCCTAAATCATAAAATGAGTCAAGGAGAACTTATCATCTTAAGCTAGAGGAGGAATAGAAGGCAACATAAGGATATAGGGACATCTCATTGGCCCTTGGCCTCCCAAATAAGCACCCTCAACTACAACCCTTACTAAAATACCACTCCTCAACATTTTCATGGAAGCACTTCCTTTATCTTCTATTTCTTAACTTGCCGGTCTAAGATCCCAATTGGTACTTCTAAATTAGAGAGGTTCTCATTTAAGCACTCTTGCTCACAATCAACCTTACCAACACCACTCAAAATCTCATATGAGCCTACCAAACCGAGACTAAACTCCTCAAACTCATTATACCTCTTAAGGTGAGAATTTCAAGCCAAACCAAATAATGGACATCTAGGACACTCAACTTCTCATATTCATCACACAAGGTGATCCTAATAATGGAGAATTACAATTTTAACCTCCTTCAAGAAGTCTACTCACTCAACCTCTCTAGGCATCACCTTAACACCACTATTTTTCAAATCCTCCAACACATCATAAAACTCATAATGGCTAAGTTGGATTCTACCAACAACTAAACATAACCTCACAATCACCTTGCTAGGTAGGCACCCTATCTCCCCCTTGGGAGTAAGCCTACACAAATTCTTCTAACCATCTTTTATAAAATATAGGCAACTATAAAGCATCATTCACTCTAAAGGCAACATCACAATCTATTACCTCAAATCCCTCAAGTCACATAGCCATAATTGGCATCACAACCAACCTTTCTCCCTCACTCTTGTAGCATAAACCCTCCTAATAGTCACATCCTAAAGACCATCGAATAAGGGATAAGACAAAGCTTATAAATCTATGACACGACTTGGAGAATAAAGAAGTGAAGTTTCTTAAGCATCCAATAGTCTCCTATTCATATAATGTGGCGCGCTTCACATTTATGAACAAGACTCTACTCGATGTGGTTTGAGACATCCTAAACTTTTCTCAAAAACCTTATGCTTTGATACCAAGTTTGTCACGACCCAGGGGTACCCCCTAGACGTAACACGACATACTTGACCCCGAAGGGGTCTTATACAAGCCCTTAGCAGAATCATAGACATAAGTTCATAGGAAAAATAGAGCGGAATTTAAAACTTTTCTTTACAATCGAAGTCTTATATAAAATAATAGAGTCTATACACTATGTCTCAAAACCATCTAATTACTTGGAACAAAACTCTTGAATACAACCTTAGGGACTTAGCCCTTACATAAGTCTAAAACATAAAGTAAAGACATAAAGGACATATGGTAGAGCCCTCGAATACAATGAGGACTCACCAAACTTCTTCTTCTTGATCTACTAGAGTCCTAGCCACAAGGATGGACTCCAATATCTCCAAAGCCTACACTTATAGAAAATGTAGAAAAAAGGGGTTAGCACAAAAAGTACTAAGTATGGAAGCCATGCATACAAATCCTTAAAACATGCATAAAAGGGATATTTTCTTTAAATTCATGCCATATGCCATTTTTGAACATCATCTTTGAAATAGTTGGAGAATGCAACTCATAAAGCAACTCACATACAAACCATCATAACATAAGATATATCATCATAATTACAAGCATAGATTCCAACACCACATAATACATGTCCCAATCTTCACAAGACATAGATCATACAGATAGTCAAATACCAAGATTCATCTCATCATAATAGAACTACAACATAAGCAACCCTTAGCTATACTTGTGCAATGCATAGATAGGATCCCATAATCCTACCTATATCACATTTAGGCCACCAACAACATACATATCTTACTTTACCTTAGTCATACCCAACATACATAAATAAGGAGTCATTCATGTTCATAAATTGTGATAAGTAAAGACAAACGTTAACATTTATACATACCTTCATACATAATTCATAAGTAATCATAACATCATAACATAAGAGAACCTACCCCACAACCCCTTTATAAGTCGACTTGTGCAATGTGTAAGTGAACCCCCACTCACACTAAGTAAGCTTATTAAGAAGTCATAAGCATAATCCATGTTCATAATCATAATTCATATAAAACATTCATTCAATTCATAATTATTATATCATGAAAGAGATATATCATGCCAACTCTCAAAGCCTACTTGTGCAATGCACGAATGAAGTCCCATACCCCCATTCATACTAAGTAGAACCTCTTGAGGAAACATAGAACATGCTCCTGTTCTTATCATAATTCATATTCTTATTATTTAGGGAGATTTAACCTTAACCGACATAGACCATGTGAGCTACATGGAATCTGGTGTTCTACCCCCACACCGAAAAGAGGTGTCCTACTTGCCTAAGGTAGAACGTACATAATAGCCTTTAGGTGGATCTACTAGCTATATACCTATGTGGGCACATAGTTATGGGGTAAAGAGATTGCTACTAGAAACCCGGACTTTCTAACGTAAAAGGTTTCCATCACATGAGATAACATACAATGGGAAGCCGGACTTTCTAACATAAAAGCTTCCATCTTACTTTCATACCCTCTCGGTGCTAAGCATAATTCCCTTTAAAAGTCATATTAAGTCTTTACTTAAGTTCATGGTCACAAGAGAATGCACTAGGCTCTCAAACCAATAAATCATCATAATAGCTCATAGATGTCTTAAGTGAGAATGTCATTTCACTTTAGAAACATCAACATGTGAGTAAACCTTTCACATCGTATATGTGGTGTTTTCATGAGAATGGCCTTTCATACAACACAACAATACTCTCATAGTCATAACATAACATACATGATAAAGTGTAAGGGTATGGAGAGAACTACCTTTCAACAATACCACAATTCCACAATAATCATAAGATCTTCACTTTCTAAGTGAGTCATAACTAACACCTTAGTCACATCATAATCATATTCAGGCATATGTGTGTGATTGTCCTTCCAATGACACAACAACAACATTATCACAATAGACACTTTATACTCAAAGTACTCATAAACATACACATAATATCATAATCATACATACACCTCATATCTTGCATACAAGAGTCATGTTAAGTCAATATGTCTAGCATTCATCACATGAAACAAAGATATAGTCATAAATCAAGTACAATATTCATTCCATGCATAGACTCATATATTTATCTTAGAGGTCATGTAGGTGAAGTCTACTCACAATAGGGCCATATACAACTCAACATACAAAATGACTTCCTTCTTAAAGCCTTAACATACTGAACTTGTTCATATTAGCTTTTTAAAGCCCTAGGAGTCATCTTACTACTACAAGTCTTACTCTCAAATATTACCTCACATGATCATCATATATCCCTAACCATTAAGGTAACCTAACCACATGCCTCATTCTTGATCAATTATAGTCATATAGGAATGTATAAACTTAATTCCAACACTACACAACCATGATCCAACATATAAGCCCTAATCAAGTTAGTTCATGTCTATAAGCTTTAATCATAATCAATTCATGTCTAAGTGATATAATCTAAGGCAATTCATAGAGAAGTTCATCAATCTTAGAAGGTTACATCTAAACCCTCAATTTACCCCCTTTCATGACATAACCTAGGCTACATCAAATTCACCCTAGAATCTTTGGTTAATAAAGAATACATGTAGAATTATACTTAAATCATGTGATTACATCATAATCAACTCATATTCAATCAATTGAATCAACTTCTAACAACATTCATGATGTAGAGAAGAGCCATAGCTAGGGTTGGGGAAAACTCATGGATTCTTTGGAATACAAGTTAAATTCATCTAAAATCAGTAGTATCATAAATAACAAACATAATTTAACCTTTAGGAACAACTTTGAAAGGAAACCATGGGGTTGAGTTGAAACCCTAGCTAATTGGGTTTTCTAGAATTGAGTAAAAATCTTTTGAAAGGGCTCATTTGGTGATAGCTTCCCAAGGATGAAGAACTCCCATACCTTAGACTTAGAATCCCATCAAATTCATATCAAGAATCATCCATCTCCAAGCCCTAGCTTTATCCCTTCTCTTGGTCTTCAATGGAGTTTCTAGAGAGAAGATTTTTGAAGGGGAAAGTAGTTGGGTTTTGATTTGGGGTCTTGGGTTATAATGAGTTAATGAAGTGTTTAATACCTTAAAATACTTTATATATATGAAATAAACCCATATTCATCAACCCCTACTTAAAAACAAACTAAAAATGAATTACCTAAACTAACCCACCTATTGGCAGACTTTGGGCAGATTGCAGGTGCAATCCACGCTCCATGGACCTACGGTCCGTCAATTGATCTACTGGGCGTGCTGCAGGTCTGTGGTTTGGAGCTGAAGCTCCTCAACAAGGCCTTGAACCACTCCCCATGACCTACGGGGCGTCACTCCATCTACTGGCCATGATTGGCCATCCGTGATTTGTGGAATTTTGGCAGTTTTTGTGATCTTAGGCAGCCTTGGGCGTTAGAGTTTAGGGTCCTCCCCAGGACCCATGGTTGGTTTTTGGGGGTTCGTGCCTTGAATTTTAACCCCTAGACACCTCAACCTAAGCTCGGGAAGTCAATATACAAACTACAACCAAACATCAAACTCAAAAGCTCACACGTACGACTCTAGTCTCACCTACTAGTTTCCATTAGACTCTAGTTTGGTCTTACTAGTTTTCCGGGTTGTTACATTATTACTGCTTAACTTTAAAGACTCAAAGAGATTTGAAGCTAGAGTATGCGATTCATGGCACTCCAATCAAGTTTTGCAAATGAAGCTTCATTTAGCTACTTCTCTACCTTTGATATGAAAGCAAGCTATTTATCGGCATATATTATCATCTTGAAACTTGTCTAATTGAAACCTTAGTTGATTTCTTTCCCTCCAAATAACGGCCACCAACATGCCAAAACCATATGAAGCTATAACTGCATTGCCTCGCTTGCTTTTAGCCATAACATTTGCTCATAGTTGTTCTGCATTTTAGTTTGTGTATTTCCTAGCCAAGTAAGAAATCGACCCCACAATCTCCTTGTAAAGGACAACCAAAAAACAGGTGCACAAAGGTTTCAAGAGGAGCATGGTAGAACATACACTTCAAAGGGGCTTGGACACCAAAATTTTGTAATCTCTTCACTGTTGCTAATCTTTTCCAGGCTACTAACTATCAAAAGAATTTGTAGCTAGGATGTATAGTTGGGGGCATGATAATGTTCTTCCAAGGCATCTTTTGAAATGTGGTATCAAACAAAGGTACATTTACATCTTTTGAAACTCTAGCTTTCTTCTTCAACTTCTAGAGAGAGAAATATTTGAGAGGAGGAGCTTGATCAACTTTTCAGAATTTAAGAGAATGAATTTAGTTTGGATGATTTTGGGGGTTTAAAATCATTATATAGGGCTTTGGGTAGAAGGAAAAAAATGACATAGTATTGAGTTAAAACAGTTAGGAAAAGACCCTACAGCCCTTGACTTAAAACTACTGAATTGGGTCACTAGAAGCCAAAAATGGGTCGTCATCAGCACCACGGCCTATCAAATAGGTCGTAAAGAAATCTTGCCTGGCAGGGCTTTCCTATTTTGGGCATAACTTTTTACTCTGAGCTTGGAACTAGGAAAACTCGATGGCGTTCGAAAGAGGACTCAAAGATCTTTAATTTGATAGGTCATGGGCAACCTAATTCATTTTGTGCTAAAAGTTATGATCGTTTGAAGTTAACCCTCAACGCTAAGTATGATAAAAACCTTTCACGGACGACTTCATGGTCCGTGTGGGGCTTCACTAGCCTTTGTGACGCCCGTGGCCCTTCACCAGTGGCTAGGGGAGAATCCCTACTGACTTGACCCCTTCATGACCACTTGTACAACTCGTCATCCTCACGAACTGTCTAAAGGTCCGTGGGAGGGGGAGCCTTTTTGGGCATGTTCTGCCTTCTTGTCACGAGCACCATAACGGATCGTGGTCCCCTTCATGGCCCATCTAGGGCTCTGTGGAGGGTCACGTGGTCCATTTTTGGGCTTGTGACTTGCCCACTTTACCCCTTTCTAGCCTTTCTCGAATACGAAAGAGGGACCAGTTTTGGCATGATCTAGTTTTGCAGTGAATGAATTGTTCTTGTCTCAAGAGGATGTAATGTATATGAGCTCTTCCATTAAATCCAAATCTTTCCATTTGAATCCACAAGGTAGTTACAACAATTTGATCGCTTGACACCTAATTTCTTCAGGATATTGTCTGCCTTATTCTCTTTTACTCTTGTCTCTAAAACTCCTAAGACATCTACCTTTTGCTTTGCCATAGAGAGCTTCAACTCCTTCTACTTAGAGGACTGGTTAAGTCCTCTAATATACAAAATTGCAATGATTATGGAGAATACAGACCCTGAGGGTTGCCTATTTGAGTGTTAACAGATGCAATTATAACACTAAACTTGTTAGCTAATGTAACATTTACAGAAAGACTCTTTGGTTGAGTTGTTTTCCTAGCTAAGACTGAAGGACTACCTAAAGAGGACCCATTTTCTTGACCTTCCATTACTATTTGGACTTGTGTGCGTTATCGTCAACTTGTGTTGGTATACCTTTTGCCTTTCAATCCTGTATAGGGAGTTGGCCTTGCTTCTTTTTCATCCTCTTTTCTTCCTTCTTCCTTACCTCCTGATAACCTCCGCCAGCCTCGGTAGCCTTGCCTTGTTCCAACAGTTCTTAGTTGTGTGACCAAACTTTATACTTTCAACGCAATATCTTGGCCTCCACTCATACTCAACATCTTGTTGGAACTCACCATAAAGAGTTGAGATATCAATCATGTGTACGAGAGGTTGAGCCACATCCATTTTTCACAAGAACTCGAGCATATGAAATCCTAGTCATAGAAGTTGTATAGACATCTGTGTGGAGAAGTTTCCCAATGGCACTAGCTACTTTACTAAGTGCTTCACTCGACCAATTTCCAATAGGAAGACAAGGAAAAGTAACCCATAGTTGAATTGTAGTGATGCAGTCAGGGTTGAATTCAAAGTTAAGTTCCTATTATTGAAGCATAAGAGGTTTATTATGAAAATAGTAAGGTCCAACTTGCAGAATTTCTTCAGAATAAGCTATAGAGTTGAATCTAAAGACAAAATATCCATCATCATGTAACAGAATCTGGGAGGGTTACTGTTTTCCAGACGCTTTGAACAAAATTCTCCATAGATTTCAAAAGTGGGGTATCGCCAATTATAAATCCAATGAGTGCAGTTTTCCCACATTCCTCCGGCTCTTTTAAATCATCTCCAACAATTTCCACACATTTAGTACCTTCTTTGATGCTGGGAGGAATATAAGCCAGTGATTTACCCTTCTGACCAATTCAATTGTCCTGAAGGTTCTTAGGCTCCACGACGTAGAGCTTTAAGTATCCTATTTTTATGTTATTTCATATGAAAGTGTACAAGCTTGAAAATATATATAAATTACCTAAAAATGACATGAGAAATTTAATTGTGAGGGTAGATTTGGATAAACCTTTCCATGATCATTAGGTGTATATTAGAATCGATGACATCAACATGCAATAATTCGAGGTATCGACATTCTCTTGATAATATTAAAAAAGAGAAGAAAAGTTTTGGTGGTAAAGAAAAATTTACAGATTAAGATGAAACTAATCAT